>OY720635.1:22480925-22917192 GCA_963169105.1 Ceriagrion tenellum
CTTAATTTCGGTGGTTTCCCCTTGCCTTCCGCATCCTATGCCGTTGGCCTTGTAAGGCTCGTCCGCCTTTAGTAGTGGTTTCCCACTCCAAGGGCAAAAAGGTACCCTATCCGCTCATCCACCCTCCGCAGAGGCTGTTGGCACTTGATAGAAGGGGTCTCCTTATCCCGGGAGATACTCGGTCCCTGCGTCGTTTGCCGCTTGTTTAACTAGCAACGTTGCCCCTTCTCTACCACGTGGAGGTGACGTCAGGGATTTCCCTTCACTGATTCTAGGACTGAATGGCATTTCCTAGTCTCTCCGGTACTTTCAGAGAAGATAAAAGGATTAAACGCACACATAGCCATATCTTCACGAGAAGAGTAAAACGATTGCAAAAGAAGCAAATGTAATTTAACTTATGGTGAGTGCAGCTTCTGCCCAAAAATCAAGTTAAGCCAAAGTCCTGTCAGTCGAATAGTGAATAGCCGTTGTTAATTGTTGTTAACGTGATACTGTGGTGAATATTCAATAACGATTGAAGAGATATGAACTACTGGATGCTGTGAATAATAGCTGACTATTTTTGAGACCTAACAGTTACTTTGTAAATGCTAGAGAGGAAATATCTACTACAGGAAGTGTGTAAGAGGCATGTGAAACTTCCATCGTGAATCTTTTCTCTGCTGTGTGGACCTTTTACAGTTAATTTACAGCTACATTTTTTTTAACTGTTGAGAGCCTTAGGAATCAGAAGGTATGATCTATATATATTGATGTGGATGTTTGAGTAACCTACTATTCATGTGTGGCCTCGGGGTAGGTTCAAAAACCTCTCCTTTATTTGTTATTAAAATGATAGTTATTGGCGCAGTTTCTCATTCGTAGATGATATTATCGGATCTTGGTTTTGAAATACTTATAGTACTTGTATCCGTCTTCTAATTCATTCCACTTGTTTCACCTCGTATTATTATTAAATTGCCGTAGAACGATATTCATGAAGTGCTAAGAATGTAATTGTGCACTTATGTAATTAAATTTGGAGAGGAATTAAATATAAATGTAGACCGGACAATATTAAAAAAGAGGGTAATTACATCCCGCATGTAGTACTAAATTTTTATCTACAGTATTATGATAACTGGTAAGTAAAACTAGTAAGACGTGATAATTTGCGATCTGTAGACTGCATTTACATTTGAACTGCCGCCTTTCATCACTAGACGGCGACTCAATCGAAAAAGTTGTTTGTTTACGGTTTTTCAGGCAACATTTTTTGGCGACGAGTCGAGAATCCATAATGTATATTCATGGTTTCTTCCTTGCAGCAGTACTTGCCAGACAGCAAGCTACAGCGGTGACGGCGGCTGGAATCAGTCCGTATCCACCAAAACGAAGTCAGTTCTTGCAGTTCCAGCCCCTATCATGTATGTGGTAGTATTCCTACTTGCTTTGTGCACGTGAGTGTATGCGGGTGTGCACATTTGTGTGTTAAATTTTTGGTATGTCTAAATGACTTGACTGGATATTTTGGAGGCATACAACGAGAACTTGATGCCTTAGTTGAGAATAAAATAAGTAATTCAAGCAACACCAATGAAAAATACAGTTACTGCATATTTGGATTGAGTCTTGATGAAAAATGTACCATTTCATTCCCACACTTAAATAATTACAGGCATTAGTAAGTCTCAAATAGAAAAAAAGAGTTCTTCACTAGGAGAACAATCGCACACCCTACACTTTCGAACGCCGCAGAGTTGCTGTTCGCAACAGTAAGTTTGTGTCTTGATTCTTAAGCAACAGATATTTCGCTAACACGGGTTGATAATATATTTTCATTCTCTTCAGTCAAACAGTCGCTTTATCCATCAATTAAAGCTGAAGAATTATAAGGTAAAAGGATATAAGGTCAAAATTTTGTCCGGCTCACGATCGTGGGAGAGTCCACGCATTCTGTAAAGATATACATGTGTATGTTTGTACTTAATCCAGCATGGGTCACGTACTACAAGTGCGCAAGGCTTATCCAAGCAACCGTACACATTGCAGGGGATAAATAATACAAAAAGACTAGTTTTGACGAAAAATTCAACTTCAATGGACCAAAAGAAAGTATATATCACAGAAAGGAACTTTCTAGACCTAATTAGAAGAAGTGCACAAAAAGACCGACGGAAGTAGACAGAATTATTAACTAAAACCTTTACTTACTAAACTCTTTTGGAAGATTTCGTAATCCATTGTATCAAATGTACAACTTGCAATAATATTTTGGCAGAAAAATATCATTTTCAATTCCGATTAAATCCATCACGATTTATGTAAACGCCAAAAGTCAACTACGGTTCCCCCCGAGGTGTTTGAGAAATCGAAAATAAAGGGGAAATCCATCAATTCTAAAACAACGTTTTGTCTTCATCAAGTTGGTACCAATCAAGCCGTCAGCCTGTTTACCTTCCCATTCAGCTGAATGAAGACATAAACGTCGCTAAGTATCATCAAAAATAAAGTCGTCCCATCTCGTGTAAGAACGAGTCCGTAAACGTGCTGTATGGACATTGGAGTTGCGATTGAAGCTAATCAGAGGATTACCGCGAGGAAGATCGACTGTGGCATCGCTTCGACTGTGGCGTCACTCTCTAGAAAATGGAAGGAATCCAACGCCATTCGCGGAGTTTCATCCGATGTCAAATAAACAGAAAAATTTCTCCTCGAAAGTTAAAAAAAACTCTTTAATTAATGTAATAAAAAAAGAAGAGATTTAAATTCACGTTCGGCGGGTACACTAATACAAAGTTTTTCGTGGCAAAAGAAAAATTACCACTGCACGGTAATGAAGTGTATAATCAACAGGTAAACTTGAGAGATCTGCCTATTTTAGTTCGTTTCAACCTCATTTCGTACGTTTTGTACTCAACCATGTCGCTCAAACATGTGAAATACTGACCCCCAACGATTTTCACTATCCGACAATAAATAAATTTTCCCCTGCATCTTCGCTGAAAACTAATCGTGCTTGACTCTCAACATTTTTTTTAACAGCTCGAATTTAAACCAATAATTTTTCAACATAGCTTTGCTTAAATTTAAGCACCCCTAAACTTTTGCGCTATGGGTCTGTAATTAATATGCTCATCTTCTCAGTCTGCACAGTCGCAATACTCTCTAAAGGCTATAGTATTTGCTCCTAAGCATTTGGGACATTATACATACATTCTTCGGGCTCGGTGAAAAAACTGATGAGGCAGCGTTTCATGAGGAAACAACAAGCAAAGAAAGAAATTGGGAAATTCACGCTGACCTTTTAGTTTTCCATGCAAAGGTCAAGACAATGTTATGACACTACCAAAAGTAGTCTTTAAATAACTCATAAACTCTCACTACAAAAAATGTGAACAGGAAGAAAATTTATTTTCTCGCAGTGCGGCAAATATGATCTCCACGTAGACGAGGTTAAACAAAAATAGGAGGAAGGGGGACATTACACATTTGCGAGTCCCGGCTCCAGCTGCGGCACCAGCAAAAAATGTTGTGCTCCGGGTATTTTCAACACTGGCTTCAAAGCCCTACTTCCCTTCTTCGGTGGAATCTTAGCGGGTCTGTAAAATTTTTACGTGAATCATGATATCATGGGTTTTTAGATTATATTTTTGCCGTCTTTTAGTGTTATTCATCAAATAAGGTCACATAGATATTTCTTGATCTGACACCCATTTCCTGAAGGCATTCACTGTTCTCTAAGGCATTTTTCAATAATTTCGCTAAATTGAATCTTTCGTTCCATGGTGTATCACCACAGCATACGCTTTATGTTATAATACACCACCAGAGCTTTTACCTTGCCCTTTTTATAATGTAAAAACGTAATCCTATCCCTCAACTCTATCCCAATTTATTGCAAATTTCTGGCCAAAAACACACACATGGTTCAAAATATTTAATAAATACCACAATTAATTAAAAGCGTTTGATAAGCTATTTTCAATATATACGCCAGTGTTAGGTACTTGATTTTATTTATTTATTTTGGTTACAAGAATGTGAGATTGCTCCCGTTACTACGTTAATATGAAACAATGAAATTGGAAATTGATCAAAAAGTAAGATTTAATTTGTCTGTTGCATTGATAAACAATTAATTAATTAATTAAACATTGATGAACAACAAGCAACACACAAATCGAGCGAATATTTCACTGCTAGTTTTGGGATGTAAGAAAATGCGAAATATCCACGATTTCCTTGCAATATGGGGGAAATCCTGTGAACATCGAAGGGTTTAAGCATCGTATGAAATCGTTTAAGCCTTGCGTACCTCATGCTAGCTCATTTCCTCTCGACGTGCTCTTTGGCATCTTACTCGTATGGTTAAGTGTACCCCTACAAAACACAAGGGTACCGAAGGGGTACATATAACCACAGTCTGTGAACCGTAGGCCTAGGGTACCTGTTACAGGTACAGGTTATAAATCTTCGCTACCCATAATTATTTTTAGAACCCATAACCGCGTATACATACCCATAAAGAGCCCATACTTCACGAATAACAAACGACGGGGATATCACCACCGTCGTAACGAGTAAAATTCGCCTTTTCGCGGACGACGCAATATTTTATAGGGGTATTAATACAGTCTGATACAATTGCGTTGAAGAAAGACCTAGAAGCTATAAACTAATGATGCGACACTTGGAAGTTATAATTTAATTTTAATAAGTGCGTTGCTATGAATTTTTGTAGGAAGAGTAGCTTAACCAACGAGACGTGCACAATTTATGAAGCCAAACTAATAAATGTAGAGTCAGTTAAGTATTTAGGAGTGACCCTTACTCGGAACTTGTCGTGGGGGAAGAATTTATACGAGAAATTTGTGGACAGGCAAGTCGTAAATTAGGATTTATTAAAAGAATACTATAAAAGTGTGACGAGAAAGTAAAGGAGCGATGTTATCTTTCTCTCGTAAGACCTCACTTGGAGTACGCCGCTAGTGTAAGGGACCCTTACGAACTAGGACTAGTTTCAGATATAGATCGAATTCAGCGGAGGGCAGCTAGAATTTTAAAAAAATTGTTCGTATAAACATAGTAGTGTCACTAAATTGTTGAGGGAATTAGGGTAGGAACCTCTATCCGATCGAAGGGAAAAATATAGGTTAAATATTTTACGAAAGTTTTATGTAGTCTATATTTTGACGGACGTTCAACATATTTTGATAGAGCCAAACTATTATGGTAGGAACGATCAAAGGAATAAGATTAAGGAAATAGACTGCAGAACCGATGGATCTAAAATGTCATTTTTTCCATGTACAACAAGGGACCATAATAGTTGCCATAGATCAGTTCTAGGATACTGACTCGGTTAACTAGGTTTTTTTCAGTAGTGCTAAATATCTCAACATGAATTTTAGGTACTAACCTTGCATGCAATCTCTTGCATATTTTAGTACCTTGTAGTGATACTTATTTGTCGCATCAATAATACTAATCAGTACTTGTACCTTGAGTAGTGTACTGCATGGTAGTATGCTCTTCTACGTATCACTCTCCTGGTTTCTGGTCTGACTGCGTACCGTTGTCCTGACTGCTTTTGGCCTGCACCTGGCATTCAGGGGAACGTGCGCGGTTCTGGTTTGAACAAGGATGAGTGCTGCATGCCTGGTATGGAATCACCCCGTGCCACATACCCTAGTGGAGGCTTGTACGGTATTTTGTAGATGTAGACGAATTATAGAAATAAGGAACACAGTTCATAATAGTGATTGGGTACGTGCAAGGTGAAGCAAAAGTCAATGTTTGTGAGTACATAATATATTAATGATCCTTGGTAAAGTTTTCCCCACAAAACAATGTTGGTATGATATCACTCATTTCCTTCGACAAAAGTTAATATTTTGCTTCACGGAATCCAGATGGATAGCGCTTCTTGTCGTTACATGTGGCGTTTAATCTCACTCTCATTAATTCAAGACGTAATCGCGACGCTGGTGTGTTGCTCAGCTGTTTAACTGTTTACTGGTACAAAATTGCACAAGCATTGTGACCATCCAGGTGACATAATTAGACAATTTATTCCACAGGGAACAGAGGAATAACATGATTAATAGTTTTTACTATCATTTGAAGCAACTTCCAGAATTGATAAAAATATCAGTGGGTCTTGAGGATAGACGTACACTTCATAGAACAATAGACCTTTTTTTAATTCAGCGTAATTCGTTATCAAATGATTGAAATTTTTTCATGAATGGATGAGAAATTTCTTGATGCATATAATATGCTTAGCAACTGCTGTTAATTGAGCTCAGGTCGGATGACAAAATTGGGGACATTGTAGCTGGCATTTTCACTCCGATGAATTTATTGCCTGCTTGGCAGTACTAACTAGCATTTGTTTTAAATGACCGCACTTGCAAAAAGCTATGCAGATTATACGGGCAAAAAATAAAATTCAAAACTTTCTCACACTAACCACATGTTCTGCCTACAGTATTATGTTTAAATATAACATATTTTTTCAAAAATGTCTGAGAACGATGAAGATCTCCCGCAAGACAGAATATATGAAAACATGCCATTTCGATACAGGAACGGCATTTTTTTATTTGCTCCCTTAGGTAGCCAAGGTGAATTTAAATTATAAAAGTCAAATTTCCATAAGTTTTATAATGCTAGTTAGTACTACCATGAACTTCCCATTGATTAGCTCATGCTACTACCCTATCTAACTACCCATTGATTATCTAATATCAATCAATGGGTAGTTCATGAGTTCATAACATTAGATAATCAATGGGTAATTCATATGTTCTAACTTCTCATCCGAGGCGCGTTAAACGTCGAGCGTTGTGTTGACCTTTTCTGTTTCACAGGAATTCGATCATAATTGAAACGGAGGCTTTATCAAAAGTGATTCAAATAGGAAATAGCCAATTCAATACCCATTGCCTCCACCACAGCTTTTGTTCAGTTACTAAGACGCATGTTTTCTGCTGATTTCATTTTTTGTCTCTGAAAATGATACCTATACTTCCATCCTGTCTAGAAAATGCAGACATTTTTGCTTCTTAGTTAGTAAGGAAGTGGCTACGTTTATTACATTCGTAATAGTGAAAATGTTTCAATATTAAAGGTAGAAGGAGACAGTATTTTCTCCCAATTTCTGGAACATAAATTACATTCTTCCTCAACATATGTACTTCATGGATAGCAGATAAGTTGAGTAAGGGGGATTGCAGGAATTCTTTAAAAGTTCAATCAATACTAAACAAACGTATTCTTCCAATACCTGGTTTAATACAACTACCATTTAAAGAAATTTACCACTCTGTCAATCATTATGCTATTGATGATCTCAGTCACACAAAAAACCTGGCTCTTGTAACGCATTTTTTGCGAGACAAACGGGAAAAAATTTCACAACCCATGCCGAATACCGCAGGAAGTGGTCAAATGCCGAGAGTCTGTGATTGCAAAACACTTGTTCGACTAAGACTGCCACAAAAGTTTAACCACTGAGGTTCTGAGAGTCAAGGAAGCTGCGCCACCTCAATGACATAGAAAAATGGAAGGTTATCAGGAGAAGGAAAAAAAACCTCAAGGACAAAATAGATAGTGAAGCGCATTCCCCAGTGTTCCTCACTCTTCCAACTTAAAACTATTCTCTATTCCTACTTCCCCCATACATCAATCTCAACAGTGTTTTACGAAACCTGTCCTCTCCTCCCTCCACTTTCCTCGTAGTATTGTTTGATAAATGCGGTGCATTTTTAGTTGTGACCGATGAAAACGCCTTTAAACACGCGGTATCATGAAAACGTTAAGGTGAGAAATAACGGTTTCACTAGATTACTATTAAGTGTACTGGATTTCAATACTGGTAAAGTCAATTAATTTTGCCTCGGTGAATGGTAAGATTTTGAGGTTTGGGACATCGAGTATATATCTTAATTAAATACCGAGGGAGATATAAAAAGTTATGCTAACTAGTAAGATATATGTCGTGTTAATGGGGCTGGGATACACTTCGACGGCGTCACCGAGGCTCGCGACAGTAGTAGAAACACAACCACGACCGGAAAAATTGCCGTAGGGATATGAAAAACTAATTAAAGGTAGTCTCAATGCTCGAAAAAATGCGGTGAGAGCACATGATATCTCACGAGGAAATTGATCTGAGAAATTCATGTCGAAAGCAATTACTCCGACATAATTCAAAGCAACGCAAACCATCTGCCGAGGAAACATCGTTAACAAGAATCGAATTTCATCTCAGTCGAAACAGCCTTCACGCGTTACAGACGAGGAATTCACAGTTTTAGGGTGAATATAACAGGAGACAATCGGATGTACCTGACGCCACGCGTGAAACTCCCGTCTAGCACTGAGAACCTCATCGTTCGCACGCATAATGCCTTCTCCGAGAATTAATATTTGCGAGGTATTTGCATCCTAAGAGACCATCGAGGAAGATTATTGTCAGTTTCCGCCAAATTGAACGTACGCTGCGGAAATTACAGCGGCAGTTCTCTGAACTGAATCCCATCCTATCGACGGCGGGTGATCCGCGAGCCTCGATTGTCACTTGCCTTTATATCCACGGATGGATTGTATTTCTACAGCAGTCGTCCCATAAAAAAGCAAATTCGCAACTAGAGCAAATGGATGGCGCAATTACACCTCGCATCAATCGAGTATTCACAAACGCGCTCCTCGCCGTTAAATGCTCTACAAGGATCAACACTCAGTGTACTAACTTTGGGCGACAAGGTGCGACTAATCTCTTCGGTTTGGATACAATCGCTTCCCGTTAAAACAAGAAAAATATTCAGGGAGAAGTCACATCAATTCAAATTTGAGCGTATAACTGAAAATATAACTTTTATAAAGGACTCTCAGCATTAGCATAAAAAAATTGAAAAGATACGCGCCGATTTGAATGGATGCAAAAAATCAGGTTTCTCCTCAATTTGTGTTATGACATCGACGAACATGCAGTGAATATGGCGAAATGCGAT
The DNA here is from genome assembly GCA_963169105.1 of Ceriagrion tenellum. Taxonomy (NCBI): domain Eukaryota; kingdom Metazoa; phylum Arthropoda; class Insecta; order Odonata; family Coenagrionidae; genus Ceriagrion; species Ceriagrion tenellum. The sequence continues at coordinate 22,489,928 of OY720635.1, forward strand.
GAAATTTACGAAGCTCACGAATGCATCGAACACATAAAGTAAGAAGTTTTTACAAATTTTATTATTTCTTGGTAAACTGGTAAGCCATTATAAAAAATCGGGAATATGATATTAGATAAAAGTTGTTTTTGAGTGGAAAGAAAAAATAATTTCGTCGTATCAACCAATACAACACTTTTTTGACGCTGGTTGATATTTTGACAACATGCGTGTACTTAGAGATGTTACCTGTTAAAGTCCAGCTGGGATTAAGAACTAAATTTTACAGCATAGCTTAGTTTTTGATAATTTTTGTCAGTATATTAAAATCAGCATTTTCTAATCTTTTTGCTATCAATAACATGAATTACGTCATAACAGGATTCAGTAAGCGGGAATTTTTCTATTGACTGTGAGTTATACAACTTCTAGAAACCTTAAAAAGTCTGTGAATTACTTTCACAAGAACCACTGTGAAGAGAGCTTCTCTCTGTGAAGCAAATACACATGCGTTGGAGTTTCATTCCATTGTATCGTTCTCATTAAATTAAAAAAATGTATTCTACATTACATACTACATATTACACATTAAATATTACATACAAAAAGGTAGGTTATTTTTAATCTCCAGGATTTCCTCCCAGTTTTCTACACTTACGAGATCCTACCTATCTCTAGTATTTATTTTTTCGCCTGAGCATTCGATCTACCCTTCTTCATCCCACCAATAAAACCTATTCTCTTTCTTCCTTTCCCCGCTTGCCCAATATCTTCCACTCTATTACAGTCTTGGGCAACTCATCTATTGGTCCTCCGGTTTCCTCCAGCCCCAGCAGTATTACTTCCTCCAGCCACCTCTCTACCTATCCTGGATTTCATTCAGAAGTTTCCTTTATTTGCCCTTAATACTATGCACTTCCTGGCTCGTCTTCCTATCCGTTCACCGCACCTTCTCTATCCTTCTCCACACCTACTTCTCAATTACCTGCAGCCTATTCTCGTCCTCCTTTCTGAGGATCCACGTTTCTGCCCCATAGAACGCTACTCTCCATAACAAGCTCTTCACCAGCCTCTTCTTCACATCCTGACCCAATGTCCCCGCAATCAGCTCCCTTCTATTACTAAACGCATCCTTAGCTAGCGCTATTATCTTCCGTATGTCTTTGCTACTCTGCCCATTTTCTCCTAGCGTACTACCCAAGTAATTAAATTGTTCTACTTGCTCTCATTTTATTACCAGACTTGTTTTGCCTTGTTTCAGAGAATCTCATTTATATTGTTCTCTCATGATTTATCTTAATTCCATATTTCCCGCAATGTAATTCTAAAGCATCTAGTAATGCTTTTAATTCCTTCGAAAATCGACTATTAATTGCCTAATCGTCCGCGAACGTTATTGACTTTATCAACTTCCCGACTACCTTGTTTCCCACATCAAGTTCTTCCCATACCTCTCTCACCTTGTCCTCAGCATAAATGTAAAAATGCAAAGGCGACAACAGATATCTTTGCCTTACCCGCGACCAATAACTTCCCATAAAGAGTCACCTCAGCTACCCTCACTTGTGCTCACGGGGCCATATATAAGTTTACGTTAGTCTCTATCTCAATCTATCTCAATTCTGCCGAGTGTCTGAATTAGTTTTTCCCAATTCACCCTGCCAAACACTTTTCAACCTCGAAATCGACAAAGCAAGCAATTACATCCTGGCTATACTCTATGTTTCTTTCTGTAAGTGTTCTCACCGCCGCAATTACATCTCGAGTCGACCTTCCCCTCCGGAACCCAAACTGGTCATCGCCCGAATAGTGCTTTGTTCTACTCTCCAGCCTTTTGCTAATTATTCTAAGCAAAACTTTGGCTACGTGTAATATGAAGCTTACAGTACTATACACCTCGTATAATGGGCTATCTTTTTCTTCGGGATCGGAATGAGGATTGTTTTCACAAAGTCCTCTGCCCATACCCCTTCTCTGTATATCCTACGAATAAGTTCGAAAAAAGGTTTGATACCTTTAATGCCTAAATTCTTAGTAACTCCGAGGGTGCGTTATCTACTCCCACATCTTTTCTTGGCTCCATTTCTTTTAATGCTTTCTCAAATTTGGGCATATTAGGCGTGAGATAAGCTCATCTAGTGTTCCCTCATCCTAATATATAGGTTAAATGGTCTTACTTTCGCTGTCATATGGTTCTTCCACGTATTTTCTTCACCTGTCTAGAATATCTTCTTGTTCGATAAATAACCTCTCTGTCTTGTCTTTAATCTTTGGTATCGTTTACTCCCTCTTACCGCCTGATAGCAATTTTACTTCAGCGTGTAACTTCCCAGCGGACCCACTTCTCCTTCTTTCTGCAGCTTTTCCATTTCCTCGCATTGCCCTTTGCACCAATTTACTTTCACCCGATTGGTTACACGCCGGAGTTTATTATTAAATTCATTGTACTTCCTCTTGCTCAGGTCGGAATGGACATTTTTCCACATCTTTTCCTCCTCCATATTCTTAATCATTTCTGCCGTTACCCACTGCTTCTTTACCCCCCTCTCTTCCACAGATCCTATTTATTCTTCCACCGCTCTTACTATGTCTGTTCTTATATTCTCCTACTGTTCCTCGATCGTTCATTTTCCCTTCACTTCACCAATATTCCTTTCTGCTATCTCTTGGTATTCCCTCCGTTTTTCCCCTTCCAACACTCCTAAGTTCCATCTCTTTATCATCCCGATTTTTATTAAGCCTTTTCAATCTAGCATCACATTTCATCATTACTAAATTATGATCTGAGTCCGCATCAGCCCCTAGGTAGCTCCGCAAGTTTTTAATACTGTTTATGAATCTTTGCCTAACCATGATGCAATTTATTTGATACTTTCCTGTGTCCCCAGGCATAGTCTATGAGTAACCACTGCATTCCAGTCGCCCATTATTATTAGATTTTTCTTCCCCAGGAATTCCCTAATTATCTCCTCTAGCTTATCATTCTCCCCAATCACCTCCTCCTCCTTATGATTTCTTGCGGGTATGTACACCTGGATCACTACAAAATTTGTTGAGCGTGCTTTTATTTCTACCGCTAGTATCCTGTCGCTTACCCGTTCAATGTTTACTACCCTCATTCCCGATTTTGTGTTCAATACTGTAGCTACCCCACGTTGACTCTCATCTCTACCACAATAGATTACCTTGTAACTATCACTGCTATAGTCCCCACTGTCCCTCCATCTCTCCTCACATAGCCTCAAGGCATTAATGTTCCCATTCTCTATTTCCCGTTTAATAATTTTCAGCTTTCCAGCCCTCATCATTGTTCTAACGTTCCAAGTTCCTCTTCATCATATGACACTATAAAATTATAAATTATCTGAGGAGTATTTGATTTCTAATTCACACATTTTAGGATGATTAGGGCTATATTTCAATGAGAAGAAATAACAGATAAGAAATAATACGCCGTATTCGACATAACCGTGTGGAAATATTTAAAATTCTTCGTATTGAAATAAGTACCTTGGTATGGACCCACACATAACTTCAAAATGGCATAGTGTAATGCCATTTTTCATTACGTTGAAAATTCCCTAATATTCTGATAACTTGGGCCATTAGAACAATGACTAGTGGAATCAAAACGAGTTATTTATCTCACTTTGAACAATAACCGAAGAAATATTCCGTTTTTTTGTTTCCGTGTTTTGTTATGATGACATTATACGCCAAATTTTATCTAAAACTTATGTTTTACCTAAAGTTTTATCTAAAATATATGTACTTAACCTAACCACACTTTGAAAAGACACTGAAATCTGTCAAATAAGTCCTTGACATGCAGAGATTCGAGAATATAGTGGGATGCGGCAGCTGTGAGGAGCTAATTCAAATCACGCAAGAACGATAAAAAAATCACTAATCCCACGCACTTCATCGTATTTTTTATTTGAAGAGTTACTACGGAAAACTGTAGAAAAACACAAATCCGTAGAGCAAAAAGATTGATTTGCCTGCGCAGTGAACTAAAATATACATGCTGAAAGTTTCATCCTAAGCTTTGAGCCAAAGGAGACGACAACGGGGCAAAACAAAGCGGCACATTCAAGAAACGCGATTGATTCTACGCTCGACAAAGAGCGAATGACACCGCGTCAGCGCTCTAAAGTTCACATCACGTGCTAACAAAATAAGCACCATGTGTTAACTCAAGTGAACTACAAAAGAGTGAGCCCTTATTATTTAAGGATACAGAGCTCTTTGAAACAAAATTACCTACACGCGTCTGGTCGCCAGAGATCCATTACCCGTCAGGGGATGGAGGACGCAGTATTACAAGAGGTATTTGTGAGACAAAAGTGGGATGGGCTAAGTCTCTGCTTCGATCTATTTCTTCTCCGACGGGTGATGGTTTGAGCGTCTTCCTCTGTCGAATTCGAAATGCCCGAAAAAACTTGTGTCATGTTCACAGTTTACGCTCGTTGGAGGGAGAAAAATGTTTTTTCTCACATACCAATGCTATTAACTTGTTGATTCATGGACGCTCACACTAAAATCCTTTTTTTTTGCCTCACCTGACCCGGCTCAAAATACAAGTCGATAACAGAGATTGATTGTAAGTCCCACTTTCATTCGTGAACATGTTTCTAGATGCAGAATGACCTCGAAAAAAGTTAATTTATAATCAATCCATTAGATTAAGAAACACTTATAAGAAACGTTTCTCCGAAACGAAAGAGAGCAAAATTTCCTGTAATTTCCACATCTAGAATGGAATATTTCAAGAAATGTTATGAAAATACGAGTGTCATAGCCAGACCTAGAGAGTGCAACTACATTGAAACAGATCAATCAACACTCAGCAGTATTATTTCTTGAAATAATACAAAATTAATGAAAATATCATTTCACCCGTATTAATAAATTGCTGTAAACGAGAATAGTTGAAGTTTTAGGACTGTTTTATAGTGTTTGGTTAACGACACCAACAAGATGGCGCAGTATTGCCTTGAACATTTTAACTGAGAATTAAGAATGTGTATGTACATTTAAAATAAAAATGTTCTACCGCTTAAAGGACAATAGTGATCTTCAATTGTCGTGTATGCATATAGAGTGCACCAAACTTTCCACAATTATCAGATTAAGACAATTAAGTAAGAAAATATTTAAACAATTGAGTAATCACAGCAAGTGCAAATCATATAAATACAATGTATGTATGATCACACCTAACTGACATTTATCGGAAACTTAGAAACTAATTAGTTTCAATGTTCATTTTGGGAATTAACACTATGTCCACTCGGAGAGATTACAAATTGATGCGACGATAATGGTTATTAAAAGAGTACATGCATATATTGATTGTCTTGGCAAATTGGATGGCAATTTTAAACTCGTAATTATGTCATGGTGTCCATTTTTTACTGAATTGGAATGAACGTTTTTGTATTTAAACAATTGAGAATATTCACATGGAAGAGGCATAATTTAGATGGAAATTCTGATTACTGCACAAATTCAACGATGGGGAAGCATACTGGAAAATTCAAAACGTATTCTATCGTCAACTGAGCGGAAACAGTTTGCTTTACACGTTATTCCCAATGTTTAGGATTGTTTGCGACTGCATTCTATAATATACGTGGTAGTTCAAAGAAAACCAACCGCAGTGCTTGGTTGGTAATTGGAAAAGCATTTCATGATATTCCATCCAGTTATACATTCAAATCGCGGATACGAATCTTTCAAAGGACAGAACGTTGCTGGTTTCCAATACAAGGTATGAGATTATTATGTGGCGCTAATATTACAAGCGCTGCGATGAGTATTAATGAGTTTCTATTGTGTAAAATAAAGCATTTAATTTCGATTTGATATTAAATGCCACGCTCAGCCCCAGCAATGGCTATTTTTTTCGTTGTTTTGATGTTTTTTCGATCATTACTTGGGTTTTCAGCTGTTTGCTCATTGCTCGTTGAGCTGCCTTTCGCTGAAAATTGCCCCTCTGATAAATGAAACCATTAGGGGAGCGATCTAGTTTTATGTGGCGCACTATTTTCACCGTGTTCCAGCGTGAGTTGTCCCACCCTTCACAAGCACGTAGACTAAAGGTCCTATGAGGTTTGCAGAGGATCAGCATTGGAGTCGCAGAGGATCAAGAGAGCTGCGACAGAACACGGGTGAATGGACATGGATAGGCTGTATACATGCGGAGTAGTTAGACGTTAGGCCTGGATAACGAGTTCGCGTTAAAATTTTCAGTCCGCTACTCGAACAAAGTGCGGTCAATCATTTCCCAATTCAGTCTGGCGATCTTGATAACACACTCTCCATCTCCAGAATTATCCTCACGCAGAACAATGCTCGCTGACCCTTAACGCTGATACAGGAGCTCAACTGGTTTATAGGGAACGGGAACGTTTTAATCAATGGCCAGATTTCGTTTAACTCTGTCCAGGATGTGTCTATCAAAGTGGGTTTGCATTATCAAGTAGCATAATCTTAGTAATTAGTATTGGCTAGGCACATGCACTCAATTCAATAAGACAATCAAGTGTCCCGATTTTGCACTAGATGTGTATGACCCACATTTCAGCCAGAATATTTAGATGAAGAGCGAGTTTACTCGTCCATACCATGTTTGTATAGTTTCTGACATTTTGTTGCACTCGTGTTAACAAAGTGTTTTAAAAGAGTCCACATTATATCATTTTTATTCATAAAAATGAACCCGGGGCCAAATAGGTATTCGTCGTAACGTAAGCAAGGGACCTATTCATTCAAATTGTAAGTATAAGCGGAGTTCAGAACAAATGAGCATCCAAGAGCGACGTCTTAATGGGACGAAATGAGCTGGCGAAACGTTTGGTAGCCTGCCGGTAGAACACAATATGTCGATACGCAACAGTATTAGTGAGCCGTTTTTCAAACAGGGAATGAATAAATAAAACTAAGTACTTAACAAGGTAAACTGGTTACCAAAAAGAATATAATAACTTAATCTATCCATGTTTAACGACCTAGCTGAAAAGCAACTCAACAGCAACAATCATAGGTGCATCTTAGAATTACCGTAACTTCTGATATATCGTGGGGATTACACACACAGAACATATGTGGCGCAGAATTAAAGAAACTAGGTTTTGTTAAACGTATAATAGGAAGGTCCTCGGATGAAAAAGTCAAAGAGAGATACTACTTCGCTCTGGTTAGGCCATACCTCGAATAAACCGCGAGCATTTGGGACCCTGGTCAAATTGATTTAACCAAAACAAATAATAAAATACGAAGGAAACCAGCGCGCTTCGTTGAAAACTGCTACGAGCGTACATATAGTGTCTCACAATTTTTAGAGGGATTAAGGTGGGAGCCCGTAGCGACTCGGAGTCTACACGCTAGACTTAGGTCGCTTGATAAATTCAGAACTGATATTTTTCAGAGCGACATAGGGAATATTATCATGACTCGAACAAAGTGCGGTCAATCATTTCCCAATTCAGTCTGGCGATCTTGATAACACACTCTCCATCTCTAGGTCTGACAGATGCGATAAAATAAGAGAGATACACTGCCAAACAGATAGATATAAAAACGCGATATTTCCGCAAATAATAAGTGACCACAATAAAACTTGAGCTCCACTAAATACACTGCTATAATAAATGTCACCATTTGATCTCCAAAAAACTTATACCTTTACTCGGCCGGTGACCTAATACCCCCTGCCACACGCCCATGCGGCTGCTTGCGGGGTATTATGTAGATGTAGATTTCGTCGATGTTTATTTCTCCTCAAGTGAAATTATGTGTACCTAAACTCTGCCTTTGATCTGCTTTGAAGAGCGCTGTCTGGAGCGCGGGATGTAAATCGAACTGGAAGAAACTTTGATGATTTATTTGGAAGTTATTAGCGCCTTATCATAAATTTTTACATTTTTACAATAAATTTTTTATGCATATAAATAATATTTGAATTGAAGCGCTATGAAATATTAAATTACTGCTCATTCGCAAGTGTAGAAATTCATTAGTTTTTTTGCAAGTTAAGGAGCGCATTTAGTGCTCTCTTCATCAATTGGGAACAAATTTTTATCCACGCAGAAGGCATCATACTTTTTTCAGAAAGAAAGTTTTTTTCCGAAGACAATCCTACTTACTTTTATGGTAAGACTCATATTTGGCACTCTGAAAGAGAAACTATAATTTTCCTACATTTTAAAACCACATCTCAATTTCTTTGATCTACTCAAGTCAACCCTAAGACTTTGGCAGCTAATGGAAAACAAATTCCCTCCCTATGTTCTAGTAACCTAGATGGACTATTCAATTGTATTCCAATAATTTAAATACCCTGTCTCATTTAAAATTGATCAAAAAATGAAAATTCCATGAAATAATTAGAATGATATATTGAGGCTTTTGGTGAATCCAGGGCTAATGTAAAGTTTTAAAAGTACACACTCCAATGAGAAGAGACTAACCGTAGTGGTACTCGATACGAGACCACTGAGAGAGACTTTTGAGCAAAAAATGTTTAGATTATAGACAGCGGTCAGCGCGTTTGAACGAATGTATGGTCTGCTGCATGCACGAGAAAAGGAAAATGATGGTGATGACGAATTATTTATTTTTTACGTGTATTGTGGCGACAAAGCTTTATTGGGGCGTTTGAGATCCACAAATACGAAAACACAAAGTTTCCACTTCACCAAGACCAGGACTGTGTCGTTTCCATGAATGAGACTCGACTGCACAGGAAACAGGGCACAGCACTGCTAGTATGGATGATTATTATATTTATTATCACGCATAAACCAATGACTTTCTAATGCCAAATTAATTAAATTTAGTCCATGAACAGAGCTGCATGGCGTCTCTCACGAACATTGTGAGTTAGTGGATGACATAGTGATAATAATTCATCTTTTTACGAACTGATGAAGAATATTACACCAGGGAATGCTTGTTATGTTCCATGTTACAGTTAAAACAACAGGATAAAAAGTCTCTTGGCTTCAAAAAATGGCTTCAGCTTTCTAGAGCAAGCAAGGTTCGATACTGCCCCAAAAATTCTTTTCCGTGAGAAAGAAAACTTTGTAGTATTGTATTTGTAGAAAGACTGGTATCCCTTTGAAGACAAATTTCTCGTAGCAATTACTGTACACCAAAATACATTTTTCTCGGAAAGGTATAAAGACGATGTCAATGCCATCAAAAGGAACAAATTCACAACTGCAATGATTTATCGAATCGGATATTTTCTTCGTAAACAGCTTAAAGTTAATTCGAACATCTTTTTTTTCTAAATGGATTGTCAATTATCAAATTAATTCCCTAAATCTTCTGCGATGCTAAAATATCAATCAAATACACCTTGAAACCGATTTGTGCATACGTTTTTATAAACACAAACATTGAAAATATGGGCTGATATCGTCAGACACTCAAAATATTTACTCGCTAGTCATAGCTCCTATCTCATTTCGAAATCATTGATTTACTGTATCAAAGGCACCAATAGAAATCCCAAATACACGGACTAATGAATGATTGGGCGATCTTCCAATAGCCTAATTAATCATTACTAAACGGTTTAAGTCATGAAAAGATATAATAACTTAGGAAAAATAATTTTACTGAGATAAGGTCTCTTCAGGGGTACGAGACGAAGATCCGCACTTTTACTGAATATGCAACGGAGGTGGTGAGAGATTCGACCAGTTCATTAACATATCCAATCTCAGAAATTAAATACTCATATTAATTATTTCCAACGTGAATACCTTCGGATCGGCTGAACCTCTTCCCGAAAAGCTAGACGTGATAAGCCGCCGAAACCAAATCCGCCCTTTAATGATCTTATCCACTCATCGAATGCAGGAGAGCTTTAATTGCATCGCCATCAAACTAAGCCTATTTGGACCATTTCGAACCGAGAGCGCGGGGAGGAGGGGATCCATTTATGCATAACTCGATGGATTTATGCATGATCTTCGGTTTTAAGTTTCGGGCTTATTTAACGTCCGCGTGCTCGTCTTTTCCTTTACGCCGCCGCGGCGCGGCAGCCCTGCATTTCGACCGCATGATAAATTGAGCCCCGAAATTAAACGAGGAGTCGAGCCGCTCCATCTATTAAACAAACAATTACTAGACACGCGCCGTTTCCACACCCACACGCTCGCGCGCGCGCCCTGGCGGCGAGAGAGTGAAGCAGCACAGAGGGGGAAGGGGGGAAAGTGGGAGGGTGGCAGATATCCCGAGCTTCTTAACGGCCGAAATTCCATTACTACGGTGGGATTAATATTCAGCCGAAATTTAGAGCGCGAAGAGCGGGCCACGAGTTTTCGCATTCCATTATCCATTGAGAGGCCACGTATACCACACACACACACACACACACACACACCACTGATGATTCCCCACCCCTTCGCGCGTTCCCATAAGGCAACTCTATCCCACACCCGCTCTAACACACTCCCTCTCCCGCTCCTTCCCCGCGAAGCAGACACACTCCGCATCCTCCCGTCCCCGCACCCACTGATCCCGAACTTTCATTATTCACAAACTAATCAACGCCGTTCACGCATCGCGCCGCGGCGGTTGGCAGGCTTGGCGGACGTCGGCCGCGCCGCTGCGCCTCCGCCGCCGTCGCCCGCGCCATTGCTAAGTTACACTTGGCGCGCGACCCCCAGCGAGATGGAAAAGGTGGTGAGGCACTTTGGAGCGGAGCGGGGGATCGAAGGGGGCGGGGGAGGGGGAGGAGGAGGAGGAGGAGGGGGGGTGGGAGAGGAGGGGAGGAGGAAAAAAAGGGTGGAAAAAGGGGGGTGGGTGGAGAGACGTGGCGCGAGCGATCGCGAGATAGGCCGTCGATTTCCTGGACTCCCACCAACCCCGGGTGCCAATCCCTTCACAGCACGTTACCCTCGCTCGCCCCTTGAACTCCGTCCGGGCAATACCCTGCATCAATTAAGGTAGTCCGAGCGAGATAGTTCCCTAGTCATAACAGAGACAATATTCGAATTATATGTTTAAAGTTTACCAGCTGTAGGACGCATGAATTAAAGTTCCGTTTCAGTTGATCTTCAGACTAAACAAATGGCACAGTACGTGGAACGTGGTGTTCTCCGGTAGTTCACCGGGGAAATCTGACGTTCAGCCGTAAATAAGCAACCTCCCCTCGAGTGTTTTAGATTAACGATCAGTCAGATACATGGCCACTTTTATTTTTTCCAAGAACCTCTATTGGATTTATTTCTCCTTTTTGATTCATAAATAACTATTAGGCACAGTTTTACCGTAAATAATGATCTCTTTAATCTTTAATTTTACACGTCGTTGTTTTTTCTTCAACTGATTGTTTTTCTCTCGGTAACTAATCAACAACAACAACTAATGCCAACCCTTGACAACCCCTTTGCTTTCCTCTCCTAATTTAAATTAGTAATCGATCAATTTATAAACTTCAACAACCTCGTCGGGGCTTAAATAGATAGCAGATAGGATTTTCCCTTGAACGCCACTCGCGCACCATAATATTTTATCTTGTCTTTTAAGGTAGTCCGAACGAGATTGTTCCCTAGTCATAATAGGGACGGTATTCGAATTATATGTTTAAAGTTTACCAGCTGTAAGATACATGAATTAAATATTGCATTGTTAATGGTGCAATAATATAGTTTTATATGACAGAAATGGTAAGTAATTAAATGAATATATCTAAATAAGTCTCTAACTTGACTCATTTTTTTCGCGCGGTGCGTTTGAAACTCCTTCAAAACCGAAGGTTTTTTTGTGATACTGTAGAATTTACTGCGGTAACAATATGCTTAATTTTCAGAAATAGTGAAGTAAACATACTAACTACACGCTGTTAGTTATTTTAGGACATCTAAGTGTTAAAAATTCCTCATTTTGTAAATGATGTCCTTTTGGAGTGCAAACACGTACCATTTCCAATGTAAAAGGGCTGGTATTTTTTGGCAAATAACTCCAAAAGTAATGTGGCAAGGGGTTGAACTTTTTGGTATCATTAGAAGGGTGAGATATTTTTCTTTAAAAAGGGACCAAATTCATTGATTTCTAGGTAAAATGATATTTCACTCAAACTACCATAAGGTGGATGGAGCGGTAGTAGTGGGTCATTGGGTGCATGTTTAAATATTTTTTGAGCAACTAGAAGACAAATTCGTGCACCACATTTCACCGGAGTGCCTCAATTTCTGCATTGGAACTGGCCATACAGACAGTAATGACAATTTTTCAAGAATTATATCAAATTTCTGCTGTTCATTGGAGCATTTTTTTACTACAGTTTTCGTCTCCGTATTTGAAATTTATAAGATGTGATATTAAAATATGTTTTATTTTCCCCAATATTGAACCCGCCGCGACACTTTTATATGTTCTAACAACAAATATGGTGATGAAAATGGATCAGTTTGCATTCAGAAGAAAATCTGCAAGACTACGAGTTAAAATAGCATTGATCTGCCAAAAAATCAAATTAAAGTAGTGCAATTTTTGTCACTTCTATCCATTGATATCATTAATGAGAACGCATATGAAAGGGTTCACGCAAATAAGTGCATTAATTAATATTACTCCAACCACCTAGTAAAAATACCAGGCGATTGGGAAGGGCTGGGGGAAAGGAAAGAGGCTGGTCTGGATTTGCCAGTCCCTCATCCCCAAGTGTCGAACCGCAAACGAAAAACCTCCTTCCCACTCTTCATCACGAGCCATTGTTGTCGCACCCGCTCCTGGCAATTCCGCCCAAACTGCAGCCTCTCAACTCTTTCATACCTTGTACACAGTCAGCTCCAGGGGTGCTGTCATCGAGGCGCAGGAGTGAAGGCAACTCTTTTCCCTCGGTCAATCACAGTGCGTGTGTGCCTGTGCATTTTAGAGTTCTGGACCAGCAGCTTCGCCTCCACGATTGGCGATCGGCGAAATTACCTCGCCCAGAATGCCCATATACTCGGTCATCTGCGAAAGGAGAGGGCCAAATTGGGAGCTGACAGTGTACAGTTCATGGCTTTTCAAACTTCAGATCAACAAAGTGCGGTGAAAGCAAGCAGCACAATACATCGAGGGAAATTTCCCCAAAATGTCTCTCTTAGGAGCCACAGCTTCGGAGTTGGAGAAAACTGGGTTCCAATCAGCGTAAACCAATGCTTCTCTCTTGACAAAATTAAAATGCAGCATGGGAACATAGCCAGAGACGGGAATGTAGTCACTGCTCTCCGGCTAGCCATGCCGATGAAGAGACCGACGTGCTCGTTCATCGGGAATCAGAGCTTAAGTGAAATATTTAAAATTCAACGTTTAAATATTTAAAATTTAACGTTCAAACAACGTCATTTATCCCTTTGAAGTGAAATGGAATCGGGAGGGGCTCAATCCTACCATTGAATGCTCAAAAATATATATTTGCATTTGCGGACATTTATGTACACAATAAATGAAATTTTTAAAAAATTAAAACAGAAATTCACGTGTAAAGAGAGTCAATCAGCATGCTAAGCTATGCTGATGACATTGAAATTCTTGACGAAAAGAGACGATATGAAGAGAGTGCTAAATTTCGCGTAAAAAATATGCAGGAATTTCCACTGACGATTCATGTGAGGAAAATAAAAATTACGGTTGAGGATAAAAGGCCAGAAATCCAAGTCATCGTGAGACTTGGACCACTAAAGCCGCTGAAAAGAAGGCAGCAGAGAAGTTGGATTATCGGTGATTCAAAAGCAAGAGGTATAAATTGAGAGAAAGCCCAGATGGAATTCTACCTTATAAATTTGAAGCCCAAGCCTTGAGTGTGGCACGGACTGAATAATTATTGAAATATTTGCTGGAAATTGCTGGGCTGGAAATTTTATAGACAAAAATTAATTTTTTCGTTGGTTAGCTACAAATGCTGCTGCTTAGGCGATGTACCGGAATGTAAACTCAATTTTGTTTGGATGGTGCAGCTACCTTTTGCTTTTTGGGGAGATTTTTGATGATGAGTGTGGTCGCCTGGGTTTTTCGGCCCAATTGGTTAAGAAATCCACGGGTTTGGCAGTATTAAGAAGCCTTTTTAGTCGTAGGAAATCTGAGCTTGAAAGTAAGATTTATTATACTATCACTTAAATTTGAGCACACTTTAAGTTGCTGATGACGATATATATGAGCATTGCATTGCTCTTCAGCTGTCCATATGGGCCACTGGAAAGGTTTCTTAGATGCCGGAAATCATCCGGATAACAGGAACTATTTAACAGCTAGGACATTCCGATTAAAGTCAGAAAATAGAGAAGTATCGCCAATTCTGAGTTGAACGGGTGAGCAGAATGTATGCAAATACCATTGTTACCAATAGAATTTTTCACACGGTTTTATGCTTCCCATACACAGCATACACATCGGCTGGAACACCATGTAAACAACTTGAAATAACGAATAAACGTGTATTATTGGCGAAAAGCAAAAATTATTAAAAAGCACTGGAGTGCCTCATCGTTATCTTAAGGTTTTGTTTTACGTTTAAAGAACAAAATAAAGTCAAAAACGTCTCTTGTCTTGCATTCAAACCATTATCTTAAAAAAAAAATTATTGAAAAAATTACCTCTTTTTTGGTATGGAAATATTCCATCGATTAATTTTGCATTCGACTCCTCCGTTTGCCTAATGCCTACAAATTCGTGCATGTACATTGCACAATTTCTCATGATTGAACTTTCTCGACGTTAAAGGTCCAATACCATCCCTCTTTTTGAAGGATTTTAGAAGTTGTGGATATTGCATTGCCTTTTCACTCTCAAAAAGCTGTCGCTGCCAGCCATTTTGCCGCTCGAATGACGCAAGTGAATGTTTTAAATGTTTCAAAGAGGACGATGATTGAGTGGCCAAACCACAGTCAGCGGGCGCAGGCGATTTCTTCGGCCTTAAATATTTCCCTCGCACTCTTCACGGCTCCGTGTTAGGCGATGGAGCGTTGGATAAATCCAGCAAGCAGATGACGTCTCAGCATTACATAAACGTTTTCCTTTGTTGCTGGTTTTGGATCAACAGATTACACTTTGGAACCTTCGAATTTACTGTTATTTTATACTGACTGCAAATTCATATTTTGAGATTATTTTTAAAATATGGTTTAGACGAATATCATTGACCACCAAAAATATGGCAGTACGGGTAATGCTGGTAGCATTGGAAATGACAGTGAGCCAATATGTTACCCGCAAAATGGGATTTAAACTCCAAACTCGACTCAAGACAATATTTTCAAGCTTGCTTATAGTGATTCATTTACAAACTGTATACCAAGGATATAGTCACGCAAAAGCTAACCCTGGGAATAAGCCCTGTGCGCCGGTGGTGGTTCACTCCCACGGGAATATTCAGCCAATTGATTATATGTTAACGAGGCTGTGTTTTAGAACCAATTCCATTAGGCAACTCACTTCCACCAAATCGATCCAGAAGAAAAAACCCATTTCTTTAACTCTTAACCATCGCTGGGCTACGAGGCATCATATTATTGGGCTAGGAGAGTGCCATATATTTGGCCAAGAAGGCTGACAACAATAAAATGGATGCCTGCACGTCCTTTTAATGTGCAATCCTTTTAATGGGCAATCGAAATTAAGTCGAAAGTTTTTTAACCTAACTCAGAATAATAAATACCTTCACTACCTTGTAACTGATTCCAAGAATATTGTAATTCGAGATTGGAAGTTTTGCCAATACATATGAATCAATTTATACCCATGGTTTAAGAATTTTGTTTTGAGCCTATTTTATGAAAGAAAAACTGTTCATGAAAATGTAATACAGAGATTATCGGCACATTTTATATTTATCAAGTCTCTGAAGCTTATTTTTTTTTTCTCATTTTTGTTTATTAATTATTACTTTAAAAGGTTGCTTTATTAAATGACCCTTTTTATGGCCTATATTTATTTCTAAAACCACACATTAAACCTAACAGGCAATACTTCAATTTATCTTATCATTCGTTCTTTATTTCTTCCTTTTCACAACGATAAAATGATCTTGTCTGTCGCTCGCCGCCACAATAAATGCCAGTTACGAATTCAGCCAGAGAGTGAGCGAGAGCACTCTATCCGTTAAGAAATGGAACGAAATAAAGTGAAATGAACTAAACCATGGGGGATTTTATGACGCGGCATCCGATGGAAACGGCTATCGTGTATTAGATTTGCTGTGAAGATTCGGTTTACGATCGCCCGTCAACAGCGATCGCAATGCATCGGCAATCATCGTGAATCTCCGCCGTTCTTCGGCCCGACGCGTTTGCCAACACGTCTCCCGCTGCAATAATTTTACGGCCCATTCCTATGATCTTGAGGAAAAAATGTCTGTCGGGAAAAAAGCACACACTGTCTCGTAATGAGAATTTATATCTCACGACTGCCCAAGGAAAAAAAGTAAGAGCGATCCGGCCCGGCAATTTTTTTGATACACTTTAGAAATGCAGCTCATATTGACGATATTTTCTTATTTTCATCGAAGCCTAAAATTGTCCTCAGGCAGGTATCAAAGTGAGTGTCACCTCCATTTCTGAATGTCTCAGGGTAATTCCTTCTTAGCCTGATCGTACCTCTAACTACATTGAACTCCACCAGTGCCCCATGAATCTTTTCTATTCTTCTCAGGTCATTTTTTCCTCTCACTTGCTCTATTCATCAGGAAGTCATACGCTCAGAATATGGCCAATCTGGCGTTTCTTCCTCTTTGCTACTGCCTTCATCAGCACTCACCTATCCACTGTAACGATTGCTCATCCTTATTTCCATTAACTTTATTCCATCTTTACCCAAGGTTAAATTTCAGATATTTCCAAATACTTATTTACTTCTTTTCAAAACCTTCCGCCTTAATTGCCGACGCTTCTGACTCCTGAAGGGAAGGACGCTTCAAAGAGAGCTCTTATGGAATATTTACTGTCATGAAGAATATTATCTTACTTAAAATTACAACGTAAATGGCTATGCTGCTCCTCTACTGTCTTACTTAACTTGTGGATAAAATATTTGTCCATGAATGTAGCCGAGAGCGACAACTGAACATTACTAATATGGAATTGACTTCAATTAAAATATCGGCTGGACATATATCGAATTCGCAAAAAAATGGCATTCTGCTACGTTATGAGATCAGTTTTAGTCCAAAAGAAATTTTATTTTTGCGTTGAATGTTGTGTTGAATGTTCAATGAACAGCTATAGAGATCTCTATTCATGCCCAAAAATAAATAAGTATCCTTATCAACTATAGCCAAATATATAGTTTTCCAAAAAATAGAACATAAAAATGAAGCTAATAATGAATTATGCAATAAATATTAGCCTGTTGCCCCTGGAAGAATATATTTAAAATTGACAATTATTTTTAACTTTGGTTTTAGCTGATTATTGAAATAAAAATTAATTTTTTCAATCGTAAGATTAATTTAAAACATCGCACTCAGTAGAATGAATCTACTTTAAGTAATTTTGTATTCATACATACATTCATGATAGAGGAAAGATCGTCCATAGTTGAGGAATCTTGCAAAGATGTTTAACCTCCAAAATCCAAATCTAATTAGTGCTTGCGGTGGGATAACGTTTGGTATGAGTGGATCACGAGAGAATATGCAGTGAATGCTCCAGTGATACATATTTTTGAAAGGAGCGTACTATGTCTGTTTGGCCATGTAGGAAGTATGAAAAATAAATAGAGAAATATTAATGGCAGAGGAAATAGTAGCAAAAAAGGAAGACGTGGAATAAGAAGTCATGGGTATGTGTGATGAAGAGAAGAGATGAAATGTAAGGATTCTTAAAAATAGGAGAAAGTGTATGAAATGCAAGAATGAGATTATAACGAAAGAGGTACGAAGAATGAGGCATGCAGGAGGGAAACATTAATGAGAGCCAATAACCTTTTGGTAGCAGCAGTGACTTACCTATTTTTTGTTACGTATGGGACTTAAAGTTTTAATTTTTTAATTACATTTTTCCTTCATTTCATTACGTACTGGTATAATGGATTACGGGCCAAAGTCACCACGCCATAGCTGGTGAGAGGAAAAAATGAAGTATTCAGATGTTCCAAACTCTTTAATTTATTAATTATAAACAAAGTACTTATTATATCATGTATAGTAATTACTTTAATCATTTATAAAAGAAATAAGACCTTTACGTTATTGATACTTTAGGCTTGAAGACGCCAGTAGCCAGGATTGCTGGAGAAACCGTCCAGCCTATAAAATTTTCACTTGTTTTAATTTAGTCCCTTTTCAAATATTTCCTTGAGAAAATTGACGTTTAAAGACATTCGGCCATTTTTGAAAAACTCTAGAAAAAAAGGAGTGTATTCTCAGGACTAAAACTTATACAGCAGGTAGTTATGTAAGTATTCAACACAGAAATAACATATTATGAGTAAGTCTTGTTTCCTTCATAAAAATGTATGGTCTTAAAAAGTAACGATTAAAAAATTATTTCCGAGTTTTTACAGAAAGAGTTTGACTACTTTTCTTGCACGATAGAAAAATATTAAAAATGTATACCTGAAGTAAATTTCATGCTCAACTTACTGGCTTTTAAATTATTCTAATATCTTTAAAAATAGCTTGGCAATTAAACTTTCCGCAAACCATGTTTTTCATTAAAATTTTCCCAACCGCCATTTTAAAAATGACTGCCAAAAAAAAAACTATGGCTTATAAAATTTTTTTTCAAATAGTTTTGTGACTGTCTATCTATAGGGAATTCCTGATAAAAAAATCAAGAAAATAAAAAATGTTGAGCAACATAGTGTGGATGATTTGAAATGGATTGACCGATGTGGAATCTCTGTCTTCATGATTTGGTAGATGTTTTGGATTTTTACAGTTTGGGCGTGTGGCAGGGGTGTTAGGTCACTAGCCGTGCAAAGGTGTAAGATATTTGGAGATGAAATGGAGACATAAATTAAAAGGAGTGTATTTAGTTATTTTAAATTAAAATTCAAAAGAGCGGCTGATTGGGCGTGTGGCAGGGGGGGTTAGGTTACCATCCGTGCAAAGGTGTAAGTTATATTTTTGGGTTGTGGTTGCAACAACCAGATGCTGGGAAACACAGTGACAAGGGAGAAAGGCCAAAAGGGAGAGTGGAAGAGTGTAAAGGTTGAAACAAAAGAAACCCACAGTGCTCTCCTATTCAAATGGCTTTAAAAACAACAAAGGAGAACAGTGAATGAAAAAAAAAACATTTTCACCAAGGAGCTAATTTTAGACTAGGACACTTACCCCCTGCGGGTACACACCCCTGCTCACGGAGTGGGCATGCTAGCTGCCTGCTAGTCCGTTATTTGTGATTAACCTTTTAAGTCAGGCTGTGAAATCCGACTGGTGGCGTAGACTTGTGACTTGTAACTTTTAGAGTTGAAACTCTGAGAAACAGACCCCTCGAGTACAAGCGTTCAACTGACTAAGGAAATAAATTGAATAATGTTGGAACGAATGTTTCCGTGGCGTTTTTCGTGATGGGAGTCAGCTTTCGGGTGGCCCTCCGCGCTTCGTCTTTTTTACGACGACGGTTTCTCCAGCAATCCTGGCTACTGGCGTCTTCAGGCCTAAAGTATCGACAAGACATAGTAGAGATCGCATGGCCGAGCCGTCAGTCTGTTCGTAACCACGCGCATCTCAGATGAAGTACGCATTTCTGAGACCAAACTCTACTAGTTCGGGAAAGTCCATGGGCACGCCAAATTTGCAGAGTTTCCCAGTGCCCGTGATGGATTCCTTTACAAGGATGTTCATAAAAAGAGAAACGACATCAAAGGTTACATGTAGATCTCTTCCTCCAGCCGTGGTTGATTTGAGGATCTCCATGAAGTGGGGAGAGTTATTCACAAGGGAGGAAGTTCTCTCAGAGAATGGAAGTCATCTAGCGCTTGTATGAGAGTTTTCACTTCAGAAAGCGAAGGAAACCGGGCAACCAATCATAGAGAACCAATGGACGGGGCCTGACTATAAATGACAGACCACGAGCTATATCGACGCTTCAGACTTGAAGACGCCAGCAGGGTGGCTGGAGAAAAACAGTGGTCGTTAAAAAGACCAATGGCGGAGGAACACCCCAAAGTTGACACCCATCATAATTGAATGATAGTATTCCGCAATACTATTATCAATTCTATTTATCAATTTTCACATAATGCATTACGCCACCTTAATATTACATCGAGAATTTGCATTCGATGCAACGGGTGCACGTTTATTGTCCATAATAAAAAGAATTGTTGACGTCCTGAAAAGCTAAAGAAAATAATCAATATGAAAATCCCGCATCCAGAATGAATTGAAAAAGAACTGTCTGAATAAACTATGAAGCAGCAAATAGCTCCTTATTGAGGTGTAGCCATCGTTATGATGCAGTAACTAATGGGATGCCTAATTATATTCCCAGATCTCTGTCATTCATTCTCAAAAAGGAAAACTAAATGCCAAATTTCATGCAGGTTGAATGGACTTTTGAGCACAAAATTTACCATGATCAGTAGTTTCACTTGGCGATCAAAATTTTCAATAGGGTCGCACATTTCAATTGTATCTTTCAATTGGAGCAACAATTGTCTCTGTGGTAGTTTTCACGCTTATTTTCAATCCAATCGACAAAATGGAGATTTGGAGATTTTAATTTTTTTAAAGTAGTTATTATAGCAAAGAAACGGTGGTGAACTTGCGGATGAGAAGCGTTTCCCGACCTGTGGTGCTATGCCAAATATATCATAATCGGAGGATTTAAATTACCCATCATCCTAAACAACACGTTTTCCCTCTTTCCTCTACAACTAGCTCTCTAGAATAGTAATATAAATACCGTGAAACAGTAACATTATTCATACAAAGTTATGGGAACAAAAAGGTATCAAACGATCTCTCATTTAAAAAACGTAACATTATCCTATCCGAAAAAGCGCACTACCCAACACTAACCAATTCGAAAAAGTAAGACGTAAATACTCGGTATGAAATCTCGCTAACAATCGGAGCTCAAGTTCAAGGGGGTAGGGATAACCTCCTCGGAGAAAAACAGCGGCCTTGTGCAGTGCGTAGGAAAGGATTGGGACGGGAAAGTATGAGATTCCGGTATCGCACAGGGGACCTAGGAGAACACAGGGTCCAGGAAATGGACTTGCTCTTTTCTACCTCCGTTGTGAACCCACTCACGATCTACCCGAGGGTGAAGAGGAAGAATTTCGGGCGAAAAAGAGTTTCAGGCGTAACTTGGTGGAACTATTCAATATCCATACTGGTAAAAATGAACAGACGATAGTAAATTTCCACACTATTTAATGAGTACCGACCATGGTTTCGACACTTTATGCTATTCTCAAGGTACAAAAATAAAATTTCCAGTTCTATATATACCCATTAACAAAACACAGATAGGTGGGGGGAAAGGGGAGGGTAGGTTCTGAGAGCGGAGAGGGTAAGGGAGGGAACATACAGAGGTGGAGGAGTTCGGAGTGACGTAAATACGAGTAAACAATAGTGGGGGGAAAACCAGCAAAAAAAGGGGGGAGGAAGAACAGGTGCAGTTGAAGGTCGAAAAACAACAACCAGATTACTGGTTTTCAGGACATGTAGGTAGAATTAAATTCAAAAGAGGTGATTGAGTCATAAAAACTACGTCATTACAAATATTACCTGGGCTATTCACAGTTTATAGAAGAGGGAGTGAGAAGAGGGATTTTGAATTTCCCGCCAACGGAGAGAGAAGAGGAAAGGGTGTGAAAGGCCTTGCCGATGAGAGTCGTCATCATTGGTCGTTCAATCCTAAGATTGGTTGACTACAGCCCTCTTCCCTTCCCTATCTAATGCTAGTTCCCTTACCTCCTGGTATCTCTTTCCTTGCACTTTCCTCTTTATTTGGTCCATGAACATATTCCTTGGTTTTCCTCTGGGGACTTTTCCCTCCATTTTGCCTTCAATTATGTTCTTCACAACTAATTGTCTCAGGATGTTTCCAATCCATCTTGTTCTTCTTTTTTCTATGGTGTTCCACATGGTTCTCTCCTTTTCTACTCTTATGTACACTTACTCATTTCTCATTTGGTCCGTTCATTTTATCTTCAGCATCCTCCTCCAGCACCAGGTTTCGAAGGCTTCTAATCTATTCTGGTCAGCTTTTCCAATAATTTATGCTTCCAATTCATAGTGCTACGCTCCACACGAATGTTTTCACAGCCGATAAGAGTAGTGCTGGGGAAATATACATCTTCAGCGGGTACAAGGGAGCCCATCATCGGTGGAAGGCTCGAGGGCAGTTCGTGGTCGGATCACAACATGAAGTTTTGCGAAGGTTGCTTGATGAACAGGGGATCGGGTTGGTGTGGTGGCTAGAGTATTGAATAACCATACGGACGGCCAGGGTTCAAATCCCGGTAGAGGAGGATGTTTTTTATCAAAAATCCGATCCCTACTTGAGTGTCTTGTGGGCACTTCAATTACAGTACTTCGTCTGTCGGATGAGGCGTTAAATGGTGGTCCCCTTGGCGCCTTTCGTTAAGAGCAGGCTAATGCCGATGCCGGGTTTCTACTCACCCTTCCTCCCTTACCTATCCCCTATGGCCCAAATGACCTTAGCCGTCGATCCTCTACCCAACATCCAATCCAATCCAATGCATGGTGAACATGGGGACACTTAGTGAGAAATGGCGACACAATCCTGGGATACAATATAAAAGAAACGCTTTTCTTCTCACATCCTTGCCTTTATGGTATTGGAGGCCCTGATATAGTAAGTTGACCAGGGACAAAGCAAAAGTGGTACCCCATTACCACCAGCCGGCAAAAGTGCAGCCACTGCATCTTGAATATGGTCAAGCAATGAACACTGCTTTTGCCTTTTTCAGCTTCTTTTCCGAAAGGGACGACAATTTGGGAATTTAGATTTTTACTGGAAATATTTTTGGGATATTATATATTTGTTTTCATAATACTTAGCTTTCAAGGATTTTAATTTGCATTTGCTACTATAATTGATGGAAATGTATGATAATTATTATGATATTATGACAAATAATCTGATATACTTGATTACTGCGTATCCTTCCAGATGTGTTCCGATATTCCGAAGGCTGGGTGCTTATTCCGCTGGGTAGAGAACCTTAGCACTTTTGGTGAAATACTGATAAAGAACTTTTGTGAACTAATGGGATGTAATACGTTAGATTTACGGAATTGGTATTTGTGATTGCGACTAAAAAACGAGTTAATTCATGAAGAGAAGGTACTGCAGCAAAAACATCTGCAACAGATCTTTCTGTTGGAGATAACATAGGTGAATAAAATGACTTTTCGCTAATATGGAATCAGTGAAATGACTTTGCAATCGATAAATTGATTCAGCGAAGCGCGACACAAATATATAATTTGACTAGGTCATATAGTTTCCAAGGTAATAACTCATTTTCATATTACAACAAATCTTAGCAATACAAAGCTGGAAATCCTCACGAATTTTAAGCATGTATTTCTACATCATTGTCGTTAAAAATAGGCTAGAAAGACAAAGCAGGAGAGCGTGCCAAGTTTTGATCATAGTTCGGGAAAAACTTAGAATTATTTCAGTTTCAGAAACTAATAGTATGAGATATTGCACATTGAAATACTTTCCGGCTGCACAAAGTACATACCCCGAAAGGAAAATGTTTGATGGGTATGCATGTAGTTTTTTTATTTCTTGGCCAGGAGTGAGTTACCATATATGCAGATCATTTAATCTTACTAGCTTTGGTCTCTTCTCACTTCTTTCACCATAATTCTCAAATCCACCTTTTTTTATTTTTCAGAAACAATCAGCTGCCTCAATAGCCCTAGCAGTCTTTGAAGGACCCAGGGATATGTCAACTGAAGACTTAGGGCGTATAGAGAGAAAGTACTCCAATGGAAATAGTTTCCGCGAATGAGGACGGTGGTTATTGAATCTGGAACCCATAGCCTCGAACAAATATATGCATTCTGCTGAATAAGAAACGACTTGAGCCCACTTCACTGTTGTCTAGGTCTCAGTCAATATGGTTTCAGGAGCACTTTCAAAGTTCAGGTGACTCACGATGGCTCAAAAAAGACTTGATTTCTTTACAGAGTCGCTTCAGAAATCTCCAAGTTAATTAGTTTCCATGCATTTCCACATCAAACAGGTGCTCCGTTGGTTAATATACCGGAGTTTTTTCCATTAGCTCTGGCATTTGAGTCAAGAAGAGAGTCAGAGTAAGTGACCTGGAATTATAAGAAAGGCCTCCCTCACATTTAATCCGTTTCCATCGCGACAGTTTTAAGGTTTAACTTACACATCTAATCATTTGAATTGTGACTTGATTTTTACTGATGACTGGTGTTAATTAACATACGTTTGCTATCGTAACTCCCCAATGATTTCCATCAGCATTATAATGGCTCCAATAAAATCGGTGCCCCGCTAATATATCCAATGCATGGTCACAATTTTTACCAATCAATAAAGTCGGCTGCAGGCATAACTAATTACGTTGTACTTCAAAAATTTTATTATGCAAATATGGCTGATTTGGGTCCCGGTTTCAATTATCACTATCATAATGCAAGTGGAAATACAATATAGTAATTGATTTGCAAGTAAAACAATAGACTATTTATGCTAAAAAATACTTTAACCCTAGTCAAATGTTATCCATCACCTGAAATAGAATGCCAAGTAGCTAGTTTGAGCTCCACGGTTATGCGAGCTCTCTGGGTTTAAATAATGATGAGCAGAGATTGATTTGGACGTAATCATAAAACTAATTAAGCCCTGCACTCTCCCGTAGAAATGAAATTTCAAATCGAAATGTGACTTTAAACGAACTACGTTTCAAAAGTTCGACAGACAAAGTAATAAATCATTCTGTCGTGATGAAGTAAAATGCGATGTCGACGAAGAGTTTTAATTTAATCAATCCAATCCATTGAAAAACTCGACGAGGACCTTGTCGGGAGAGTATTGGATTTAAGCCTCAGGCATTCGTTACCTCTAACCAAAAGGTAAAAAATATCCACGGTAAAATATTTAAAAATCAATACTTGAACTAAAAAGTTTGTTCCACGACTTAAAATATCAAGACCCTAAGAAATTATTATCCTGATACAGTTTCGCATAACTTAACCCTTTCAGTCCCACCCTATCTTAATTTTAATATATTCCGCTGAATTTCGTTTCACGTAACTACTTGTCTCGTACAACCGATAGTATTCAAGGAAATCATTTACAATACTCACACTTTGACACATTTTTTAAATAATGGATAGAAATGTATTTTATATAAAGCTAATGACAGTAATGTACGAATTTGACATTTATAATAAATATTAATGCATAATAAATTATGTGTGAAAAGGAGAACACATATGTTCAAATAGTATGTCGACTGCAATATTTAGGAAACAGGTTGCTTGTCGGCCAAAATTTGCAAAGTAGCTTCGGAATATGAAATAGAAATTTTTGCGCCTAGCGCACTATTTTGAGGAGACTTTAAACTAGACAGCTAGTAATATGTGCCAGGAAGGTACCCCTGGATTTTTATTTCATACACAAAAGAAGGGCTTGGGTATACAAAAAAGATCGAGAAGTACATAAATGTACCTCTGGCACTGAAAGGGTTATGGGCATATTTCTTAAACCAAAGTATCCATTTACACGGGGATGCTAATTTAATTTTCCTGGTCGATGACTCACTTATTTTAACCAGCAATATTGAAGCTAGGTATAACCTACTCCAAACACATGCGAAATACATTTAATTATTCCGAAAATCCTTGATGCGGGTAGATATCGGGTAAAAAATGAGACCATTGATAAAGAGAAATTATGACCATTTTCGTAGTGTTATTAAAATATTTTATATACTAAGTTTCTCAAACGGAAGGGTTCAAAATGAGAACTGTATTCAGCTTCACTGGCACTCTACGGCAAATATTCGTTTAATATTGCCAAATGCAACGAAAACGCTTTAAGTTATTTAGTTGCAGGAGTATATACCAAAGAAAAATATAAAATGAGATTTCAAGATCCATTTGCATTGAAGGAATGCCGGGGTACTGAAGAATACACTAAAAATATCACCATCGAGAAATTAATGATTTTGCATTCCTCTTGGATGTGCAGTGGCGGAAAAGATTAACGCAAAACTCATCGGCGCCTGAATGCGGCGTACGCGGGAACATATTGAAATCGATTTTCCTGCGACAACTTGACACCACTAAGACAGCCAATGGAAACCGGGAATATTCAAACCCTGTATGAATGGATATCGATTGTACGGAATAAATTATCATAATTAGGAATAAAAATAAGTTTTACGTTCTTGAGATCGTCTTGGAGTTATAAACGTGATGAGTTTGCTTCGCCCCGCAGCCAGCCGAGGTACCGAAGTCGTAGGTTATGTAGAGATACCATATTCTTATTAGAGTTTAAGACCCTTTAAAAAAACATTTTTCTCCCTTAAAACTTAAGAAAAGATACGATGAAGGAGTTATTAGTTAGGACTCCAAATTCTTGTAGTATCCAGATCAAATTCACTTGCAATAAAAGTTTTTCCACGTGTAGAAAATATGGTCATATTGACCTTTTTTAGGAATTGAATCCGAGTTGGGTGGGAAGTGAATATATTTATTCGGCGTAAGAAACATGCTGAAATAAACATCGATACACCGCAACTGAATGCGCGACTTATGTAAAAAGAAAACTCAAAAAAGAGGCGATTGATGAGTAAGTTCTATGCTCTGGCGAATGTGAGTTCCATTTAGGATTTCAAATATATGCGGTAGACGATGTGTTCCTCAGTGTTGCCAGTCTTTTGCAGTGTGTGCTGCTCCTATAAGTTCCCAAGAATGCCGCATTCTGGCGCGCGAACAATTTTACGTTAGTTTCTTTCCCCACAGTACTTTCATTTTAAGATTAATTCTCTGTAATAGATAATCTTAAGTTTCAAGCGGTAAAATATTTAATTCAGAGCACAGATGCTATCAAAAGTCACATCCCCTATTCCTCCGGTGGCACACCTCCAGTCGCTTCAAGGACCTTATTTTGGATACAGAGTTCTTTGCGGATTGTGCACCATCTCCTTTCAAGTAACAGACAGTTTCATCATGGATCATAGGAGATACTTCATTATTTCCTCACTTTGTTGCAAGATGAGAGAACTTAGGTTGAGCATTGCATTGAGGTGAATGATAAGCATCATGGCTTTGCATCAGGCGGCGGTCATTGCGTAGCGTCCGCTTCGGTGCACAAGCACACATGCGTTAGCGTTTCCCCTCCCTCCTCCGACAGCTGTTTAAACTCTGGAGGTGGAAATGATGATGGAGCATAACGGTTACATATGATTCAAAGCACAGCATCTGCCTCTTAGACCATGCTGGTCATGCACGGCTGGAAGCGATAGGAAACCCGAGAATATGCTTCACACTAGCCTCAAAAGTGAAAAAAATATACATTAAATAAGTACAGCATACATCTTCATTGAAATTACGCCAATTAAATTAAAATTCCACCTTTTTTTTTCAATGAATCGGATTTTTTGGGTATAAGGAAAAACAATAATATAGCAACATGAGTATGGTAGCTTTTTTTTGGAGACATAAGGAACAGGTAAGGATTGTCGCATATCAGGACTATTTTTTAGTCTTTTAAAATAAAGTATCACCATTCACGTAGCCTAACTATTGAATTACTGGATTCACTGAAATATAAATACACAGATCCTTGCCCTCTCAGTTGTCTCGGTAAAATACGTTCTTCTACACGTATTTCGAGCAATAAAAAACTCAAATCTTTGACCAATCCATATGGTGGAGCTTATTTAAAATGATCGATTAGGTCTAACCACTCATATACTCTGACACCCGCCACAGCCATATGTCAGGAGTCAAAGGTAAGCCGGTTCAAGATGACAGTTTTTCTAGGTGAGACCATCATTTCGATAGTAATAAGGTCTCCATTTAATTATCTCTCATTTAATAATCTCAATTAAGAGCGCCAATGGCACAAAAAACTTCGACTATTTTGGTTCATTTTCACGGTTTCATAGAAATATTGGCAGGCTATCGGCTGCGAATGACATCCAGAGACAGGTGCCCTGCGGGTTGAGGCGCAGCCACCGACATTAATCCCTCGGTGGTTACGGTAGAGTCAAACAGCCCGCACGTCTGCCTCATTCTCTCAGTTTAGGACTTATCACTTGTCGACCGA
Source organism: Ceriagrion tenellum (assembly GCA_963169105.1). Lineage (NCBI taxonomy): Eukaryota > Metazoa > Arthropoda > Insecta > Odonata > Coenagrionidae > Ceriagrion > Ceriagrion tenellum. Next base: position 22,518,151 of record OY720635.1, read on the forward strand.
ATCGTGCACAAACGAAGGCGTGGGTTTTGCTATGATCTACGCCCTCAAAATAATCAGCTTATTATCAGCAGAATTAGGGGATAAAATTGAAGGGTGTGTCGGCATGTAAGACTACTTTTCACCACGCGGCATTCGCTTCCTCAAGAAGCACTTCGATAGTGGCATTGAGATGGAACGTGTCCCCTCACAAGCGAAAATGTGTCGTAAAACTCAAATTAAATGAACGCTGGTTTCACGAGAACTTATCTATCCGCTATAAATCTTTAATATCACCTGAGCATTCATTTATATCATTTATGTAAAGGGTTAATCAACTTTGCTCTCTCGCAGTAGAATGTATTTAATTCTCAGATTTTACTTCTACTGTTCTATTTTGTCGTCTGAAGAGCATTTCTCTGGACATGCATTGAAGACATGGTAAAGATTCCTCGTTTAGTATTTCTTTTCCACTGAAATCTACAATAAGCTGCAGAGCCCGTTCATCATTACAATTTGTCATACAGCAATAGCAATCTTTACCTTTACCCCACGGTTAACGAGCTATTACTGTCCTTACACTCATTAGTATCACAAAGGAGGCTGCACTTAAGTTTAAAAGGTTGAGATAACTTAGTTTCTTTGTCGTTGTATAGTCAAAGAGTAATGATAGACTCGTCTTTTAATCTTAGCTGCCGTATTTCGGAGAGCTCTTAGTCTTTCTCAAATTTTCTTTTCTCTTACTTGGCCACTTTAACGGAATCTTTATTTAGATACTCGCCTAACTTGAATTTCTTGAAAGTTTTTCTTTGGGATACCCCAAACTGTGATTTAAACCATTTTTCGGCCGTCCAAGTGATCTTCTCATCCGACTTCCAATCGATTCGGATGTTTTCAAGAAATTCGAGTCGTTGCAAAGAAGTAATACAGCATGTAGTGAACCACGCTTTGGTCAAGACCTAGCACCGAGGTGATTATTGCAAACTGTCCTTTAATTGTGAGGCAACACCTGGTCGAGTTCAAACGATATCGGAATGCACGTACAAGAGTCGCCGACCGAACGAGTAGATCCAGAAATGGTAGAACGTGACGCTTTCAGGTTGCCGTGGTTTATGACCACCGTCATTACTCAGCAACTTGTACTCAGGCGTTATAGTAAAGTGGAAATTAGTATGTGCGACTGCACCCAGTAAGTTGAAACATATACTGAAATCATTGCCGCACACTGTATTTGAATAGAAATTAATTACTGCCACTCAGCGAAGTTTAAACGTGTAAATTAATTCACTTGATTTCATCATTACCTAACATCTACTAAGGACTACTTCATCAGACCTCATCCTTAATATCATAAATTCTTAATTTTATCTTTGATTTTCGCTGATAAATGTCAAACATTGTATTAGATATCAATAAATTTTATAGTGACACAAAAATGGACTCAGTGCCTCAGGTTTTTAAGGTAGACAGGTAAGAAAAATGGATTGGTCTAATTCATGCACTTATTTTCTTTTATGATGGTTTATTAAGCAAAACTCGAAACATTAAAGATTATGCAAGAGTTATTAGTTATTATGCAAGAGTAAAACCCGAAGAAGATGACAAGAGCGACAACATTGTACAGAACGGCAACGTATTCCCGTGCAGAATTTCAGGTGGTTGACTGGAAATCTGAGATAATTATGGGTTTTAGGTCACCCTGTGACGAGGCAACCTCATCTTCCTTATGAGCTACCTAATAAATGATGTCCTTACCAAATCTTGTGAGACATAGTCGACTCTTCTTTACTACTTACACCTTGCTATGTCGCTATAACTGCCTAGCGTATATTAGTTTCAATATTAGCTCACTAATTTAGAAAATTAGGACAGGAAATAAGGTAAATTCAATAAGCGTATGAACATTACAAGGTTATTTTGAATCGAAAACTAAATTTCTCACGAGAAAAAAAATTTTGAGTCATTTTCACTAAATAAATTAGAGTATGAATTTAAAAAAATTCCCTCGCAGATTATTCACTGTGGGAATGTGCGCTCATATACGTAACTTAGCGGTATGTTTTAGCAAAATAAATAGAATAAAAATAAAGTAACCTCATATGCTCCCAATTATGTACTTTGAAATGGCAAAATCATCGAAAAATTGACAGAAAAAAATAAAAATAACTCCAAGCGACTGGTTTTCCAAATAAAATGACCAACTTTCACGATATACAAAGAGGGGAAATCACGTCCTAAAAGGAAACTTCTTTTTTTTCAAATCATTAATTATTTTCCTCTCAGAACCGTCGATAAAAAAAATAAAAAGGTCAAAAAAAGAGACAAAATATGGAAAAAAATGAACGAAATTGATGAATGCAAGCGAACGCGAGTGATGGGCGCAGTGGATTGACGGCGAAGTTCCATTATTCAGCGCCTCGAAAATTCCCCGTCCATTTGAAATGCACGACATTATGATTTGTCTCCACACCCTGCGGTTTTTCGACAACGAGCACGACGATACGTAATAAGTACGGGCGCGTTTTGTATTGGCTTGTAACCGAGCGACGGGTTGGGGGGGGGGGGGAAGGGGAAGCTGACGCAGACCAGGGAGTGCATCGGCGAAATGGTGGGCGAGGGAGAGAGTAGGTTTGTAGAGGCCCTGCGCTGGAAAGTAGAGGTAGTGGGGGCGTGGTCGCATCCCCTCGTTACGTTGCAAAACTTTTCCGTTTTCCGTATAATGAGCGCGGAGCGGAAACTGGTGTAGGAGGGGGAGAGCGGTACGCTTTTTGCCAAAATTCCCCGAATAACCCGTCCACTGGCCCCTCCCCCCCTCTTGGACGCTCAGAGAAGTTCTCTTTTCCATTTCAGCCTTCCACTCCTCTTCTATCTCTCTCTCGCGCGCCATCTCTTTCTCCGACCCTCAACCCCTTTCACCTCCGATGGCCACTTCAACACTGCCTACTCGAAGGGGGGAGGGGAAGAAAGGGAACGTTTTTTTTTCGCATAAGACGCCACTCCGACTGCCTCTCAGCCGTCGTCCAACTCCGCCCCCACGCTCCCTTCGCCGCCACTGCCTCTCCTAACGCATCGCACAAACATGAACTCCCCGCGCTAATCCATCAGCGAGTGCTCTTTCTAACCACCCTCCCTTTTCCCCTTCCAACAATTGTACATCGCCTTCCCCGTCTCTGCATCCCCCACGACCATCCCTGTACGATATGTCTACTTTGATGTGCTATCTTCTAGATATATTTAGGATATTTCAGTTCATATCTGTCCGAATGGAGCTTATCAAACGTTCAAGTTAGCGCATGCCGGAACTCATCAGCGCACTCCTGCGAAACATGCAAACGACAAAATTGGAATGAGGCATATATATTGGCGAAATGTTCGGCTGCCTGCCGGTAGGTAATACTATTGGGTGAACTTAATTGCAAGAGATGGTTGAAGGCGTAGCTTTGTGGAACATAACCGCAGACATGACGAAAAAGAAAAATCTCTTAGTAAATTCGACAGTTTTCAAAGGTTTGAAAATCTTTTAAAATGATAGCAAGGCAATCGAAACCTAGGTCGGGAATACAAGTTTTTAGTGTGGAATGTACTAAGAGATTTTTCTTTTTCGTCATGTCTCCAATACTATTGAGATCAACAATTATTTTTTTCTGTAGTTAAGATTGAAGAATAATAATTTCACTTCTTTCTCATCAGCCGACGTTTCGTATTTTGATTTATGTACCATCAGGGCTCTGAGTGAGTTTCATTAGAATTTAAATTATAGTGTTCATAAATTTGTAGGTATGTATACATCAGTTTACGGCGCTCTCCGTTGTCTTTCGATTTCCAATCTCCACCAATCTTTGTCCTTCCACATATCTTTCCCCAGATCCATCTCCTCAAGCTCTTTTTTATACCATCCGTCCATCTTCTTCTTGACATTCCCGGTTTTCTTTTACCGTGTGGTTCCCAATTTAGGGTCTGTTTTTGGAGCCTACCCTTGTCCATTCTATGTTCATGGCCATGCTATACGAGATGCTTTTTCCTTATCTCATCTATTTATGTCCTCGTTACTCCCATAATTTCTCTTATTCTATCATTGATTACTCTTTCCATTCTTGACTTTACTGCCACGTGTCTCCAATAATCCATTTCTGTAGTATTCAGCATTTTTTCAGTTCTCTTCTTTTATCGCTCATACTTCATAGTTCTATGTCGTAGTGCTTTTCAGAATGGCATCGTAAATACGTCTTTTATTTTCTTTCGAGATGTTCTAGTCTCAGAGCACACGCTTATTGAGGATATTGTCATTCTTCCTGTGTTGTTTCTTTCTTTAATTGTGGTGCCCATTGTTCCAAGTCGTGAAACTGTCATTACCCAAATATTTGTTTTCATCATATCCTTTTATAGAGGCTCTAATTTCAAGGATAAGATATTTCTCTTGGCCTCCAATACATGTCTATTCTTTCTTGCCTACATTAACTCCTAGACCTCATTTTTTGTATTCCTTGATAAGCTTCCGTGTCATATAGTTTAAGTCATCGCAAACCTGGGCGATGGCTACCTGATCGTCAGCAAATATAAGGTAGGTATAGTGTTGTGTATTGATGGTATTCCCATTGATCTGTATTTGTTTTTCCAGATTTCTAAAGTATCTTCAAGGCATATTTTGAATAGGGTTGGAGAAGGGCAGCATCTTTGTCTTAGTCCTTTAGTTATTGTAATGCCAGGAGTTATTTGTAGAAAGACTTCTCGGGATTCCATTCGGGTTGGAAGCCCGGGAAGTCTTTCTGCATTATATTCACTGGGATAGCATGAAATCTTTTATCCAGTTAATTGGTTGCTCAGTTTAATGTTGCATGGTTGCTCTGTTTAATGTGTTTGTAATCTTTATCTGTGCTGTTAAATGTCAACTTTTGAGTTATTATTTGGACGATTTTTGTGCAATCATCCACTTTCCTACTCTATATTTTTCAGGTTTTACGTTCACTGTCAAACCTTTCCAGTTGTACTATTGGGTTTCCGCTTACTTTCTTCAGCATTCTTTCTGATAGGGAAACACACTTTTGAACGTAAAAAGTAATGATAATACCCGCATTTGGCACCTCTACATACTCCAAAAACTAGAATTTTAAGCAGCGTTTTCTTTCTCGTTATTGTATAATCAATTATTGATTTCAAATTTCTTTTTTCTTGTGCTCAAGTACATTTTTGAATGTATTTGTGTGGATAATATCCATTTAAGACTTTGAGTTGACTCTGGGTGCATCTGTGTCTTTATGACTTTGAGTCTTTCTCCAGTGTTATTTATAACGTCTTCTTTATGACTTCCTACCACTTCATCACCATCATTCCTTCCCACTCTACTATTAGGTCACCGGTTATTACAAGTTCCCTTGAAATTCCGATTTTTATCATTGGCTCGCTCATTTGTTCAAAATATTTGTCTTTGAATCTTATGGGTGCGTCGTTGTTTCTGGCATACACTCCCATTTCTGTCAGTCTTCTTCCGTGTACGCAATGGTTTACTTTGATTAATTTCTCATTCATTAGTTCATAGGCTGTTATAGATTTTCATATCCGCCTATTTATATATCATAAAAGAGATTCGTTGTTTTGCTCTATCTACTACCCCGCTGTATACATGGCCGTATTCACCTAAATTTTCTAATCCCTGGCCCTCCATATTCGTTTCAATACACACAATTAAGTGTGCGTTTAATCTTATTAGTTCATCTGTTGCCCCATTTGTTTTTCTCGAGAGGCCATGTTCCATGTTCCATGTTCCAAAAGTCATTGCCCTTTTTTTTGCATATTTCGTTGTCTATTAGTTAGCTGTCGTTGTTTTCCACCCTATTCCGAGGCTTTGATTTGCTTCTTTTAACACTTAGCTTTTTTCTGAGTATCTGGGAACTAGCCCGAAGCCTCAACCTCCGACATGGAGGACCAATGTTTTGAGTTATGATAGTCCCTTCTCTTAAATGGGTTGCTTTCGCCACAACTAAGAGCCTTAACTACCTTGCCTGTTGGTCCACGGGTGGTATTTTATTTCCCACCTACCCTTCGCCCTTGGCCGGTTGGGGCGTTTCCCTATCCACCACCTGAGGAAGCCCCCTCTTACGATTACAGGCTCACCCGAGGGGTTTATTAATATTATTGCAAAGAAATAAACACTGTACGACTCAAATATTCACTTGAAATTCTTTCTGACCCCTGATGATGTATTTAAATAAAATGTGGAACGTGAGCTGATGGTCACTAAAGGAAAAAAATATTCTTCAACTCAAGCTCAAAAACCAAAATAATTACATTGACTACGATGCAAAAGAATAATTGAAATTAAAATAGTAACGAGCGAATGTTTTGTAATAGGTAAATAAATGTATTCGAGCTATATTCTTAACATTGCTAGCTTTCTACCACGCAGTAATAAAAAGTTATGCAATATTATGTCCTTAGTGTTTACAGAAAATCAACGCTAAAAGTTTGATTAGAGATGTAATTATTGAATTCCTTTTTTTCCTCAAAAGTACACTAACCCATTATTCACTCTTAACATTATTTAAATGAGCCTTCTCGGAATAGTAAATCCCCTTCCAAGGCGTTTCTCTTCCTCTACGGCATGAAAAATATACATAGAACGTTTAAGAGAAATTATTTACTACTGTATAAGTAGCTACCAGATTTGTCATATTTTTTTATAGTTACCGTGTAATGAGACAAAGATACAATCTTGGCTTTTATTTGATAGAAATATGCTACCCTGATACTCTTCTCCTTAAGTCAAGATCGAATTCGCCGCATCGACAGAATCGCTCAACTTTTTCTTCAGTCTCGTCGTGATCTTTGTGCCCCCGAAGTTTCTTCGTTCCTACCAGGTGTCCATGATTCACTATACATTCCCGAATTTCACCAAACTCTGCCGTGAGATATTATCGCGAGATCTGTTACAGCGTTTTCACCAACCGCTACGATTTCGAACGATATCCGGGTCGCACTATATCTCCTGTCAGAGAAAATTCGATACCATACCCCCTGTTTTGAAGTTCTGATTGAGCTCTGGGTCTGATACGAGCAGTCACTTGGCTAAGTATTACAACAAACCACGATGGCGTTATACATACGGGTCGGCACTGAAAACTGAAATTACGTCGGCTATTCTGGGCCGTCTCCGGTGAGTATGATAATTATCGGCTACACTTCAATACCTTAATTAAGTAGAAACGAATTCTGACTTTTCTTTCTACTCCTTTCACGTTGGAACAAAAAAATTATGTGAATTCACAACGGTAGTCAAGGTCATTTAGATGTTGTTTTTCAATCTTTTTGACATATGTCCCATCGTGTTGACAATAGAAATGGCTCTTTTTTGTAGGGAAAGTAGCACCCCAAGTACTATAATGGCCGCTTCGGTTAAGGGTGGGTGCTCCAGTGGGTGATTCAATGGTTTACACCAGTATAGAACCTACCAGCACTTATTTATGTGTTCAAAATAAATCACTGAAAATAAAGCAATAGCTTTTTTGACAAGACACGAGCAAAAAATGAAGAATGAACCAATAAACGAGAGCATACAAGGATAATAATAAGCTGCTTACAATGTTTTAAGAATGTTAGAAATATAACAGTGGGAAAACAAATGACATTACACTTTTTTATACAATACACATCCATGAAATCATAATAAAACTTCTATATTATGATGAGATAATAAAAAATACATCTTACCTTTTTAAAAAAATATATTTACTCTTTACTTCCTTAATGTCACTTGGTAAATTATTAAACGTTCTTGGCCCAATGAACAAAATTGAACTTTTGAATAATGAAAGATTTGGCTTTGGAATATGAAATTCAATGCTTCTGGTTATGATTTATAGTTAAGTCGGTTAAAAATTCGAGGACTCGTTGAACATTATCAGAAAAACCCCGGCCCTTTGAACAAGTTAAGGATAGCTATGGTAATAAATTCTTGGTAGACGGTCTAACCAAATCCCCTGACGGGAGGAGTGTTTGGTAGGTTTGCTTGGTGTGTTATTTTGGAGGGGCGACCGACAACTAACATAATTTTATTTTTGCAGGATTTTCTACGATTTGCTTGAAAAATAATGACTCAGATATAGGGATGACTCAAAAACGTTGAAAGCAAGCGAACAATATTACAAGAATTTCATTAAAGAACGAAAAAGTGAAACGCTATCCTCTTCAGAGCTCTTAAATCCAAATTAAAAATGCCCCTGGTCACAGAAAAAAACAAGTGGGTACATTAATATGGAAAGAGTAATATTGGGAAGTGAGGAAGAGGGAGAAATACTGCTCTTATCGAATGGCGCCAAAGGGACCTCAGTTAGCGTCCCATCCGACGGAAGGAGTACCGCACTCAAGATAGTCTCCACACTGCAACCAAGAGGTGATTGGGATTCCATTGAAAACATTCCCAGGCTTCAAACCCAGGCCTTAGAGCAAGGAAATTCAGCCGACCCACAAACATGACCCCAAGACCTTAAATTCACACGTTAGACAATGTACTACACTTAATTTATATTCTATTTATGTTTCAAAATTATTAAGTATATTTTAGTAAGTAAAAGTAGGTGCTTCATGTGAGTGAAAATATGGCAAGTGGAATATTGTATGAGATGAGCCGAGCTGTTGATACTGGGGCTCAGAGCATGCTACTTTTAAAATGTTAATCGTCGGTGTTGGAGGCAGAGGATCATATCTTGATGGAAGAAAACAGAGAATAGGAACTCGATCGAAAACGAAAATATTTCTCTCCTCTATATTAGAGGTTGGCACAGGAGTACCATATGGATCAGTATTTGGACCGTTATCATTTTTATATTCATCAATGGTCAACCAAAGACGATCGTAACTACTAATTCTAAGTAAGCTATGCATGCAGACGATGTAACTATCACAACGTGTAAAATGTGAATACATTACTTGATACTGGTCAACTTTAATGCTATTTTGTATACATGGTGTGACAGTAATGGAAAATTGATATTATTCTGATAAATCACAAACTGTATCGTTTTCAGCCAGACGCTAGTTCAAAGAAATGATTTGCTGATGTGAAAAAACCAATGATATTAATATTGGTATTTATGTTGATGCCAATCCTAAATGGGTCTTGCACATAATAGACTAATGAAAATAATTTATTCAGTATTTTATGCAGACTCTATTTTAAAGTATAGTGTAAGCCAAGACGTTTTGAAGGATTCATAGAGAGGAATTTTCTACTTTAGACTGTCATATAGTAAATTACTGTGGTAATCATCCTCCCAACTAAATGATTTGTTTATGATACAGAGGATGTTCGTGAGAGCTAAGTGTCATTAAAAGTATCATGCTTATTGTCGCTCCCATTTTAAAAACCTTAATGTACTTACTCTGGGTACCATTTGCACATAAATACTAAGCCCCTATATCACTGTGACATACGTAAAAAAGCATAAGACTAATTTAATTAGGAATCATAGTTTCCATTCTTATGAAACAAGGAGATGCAATGACATACATGAAATATCATCAAACTTAACGATAGAATCCAAAGTACCTGAGCTCGTGAGCACCAAATGATATAATAACTTCTCTGTCTTAATTAAAATATGCATATTAAGATGGACATTCTTAAACCCGTCTCAGCGTATCTCTTACTAAAAGTTTATATAGTGTTTAAGAATATTTGAAAGGTGTGATTTTATATCGTTTGACGTGACGTGAGCTATGCACTTGAAGTATTGTGCCAACTGGGCAAATAATAAAATAAAATTATTAATTTAGAGTTCTTTGCTGCTGATTGTATTGATTTACTGCTAATCGAAGGAATTTTACCTCTTCAATACGGAATAAATAATCTCAAAAAACGCATGAGGACATGATAGGAAAACATACCACCACATCAAGTATCCTAGCAACAAGGCTTTCATAGTGCAATGCATAACAACTTGCTGCCTTATTGATGAATTGGTAATAAGGCCATATTCCCCTTGAATTCGTTGCTCCTAGTTTTAAGATCTATTCTATACGTAAGAGATCTACCACTTGTTTAACACTCACGTTACTTCCTCAGAAATCCAGACGAGCAACAAGCAACAAGCTCAGTTAAATTGTCCCGCACTTCTACACTCTATCGACCAATTTTTCCTTCCTCGAACCTTACCTTCCATACCCACTTCTTTCCGCCCATGCATGGGGTGGCCAGGTCCATAAGCAAGCCCTGCCATCATCTGAAGTAAGGCGGCCTTTATTCTGTCATGGTCCAACTCCACTAAATGCAATGTTGACAAAATATATAGCGAAACGCACACAAAATTTCTCGTACACAGAGGAGACGGCATGGGGTAGCAAGCACATTTCGAAATTTATACGACGCGACGCCAGAATATAGTTGGTCGTAATGCTTCAGTAAGAGAATTTAGTCAATCAGTTGGTACCAAAACAGAAAAAAAATAATTGCAAACAGCCTTAAGTGAACGACTTTAAAGATACCGGTAATGCAGTTTTAAACGAGAAGGATTGCAATCATCAGTCGCAAATGGAGATGATAGAATATGTGTTGGTTGAGACGTTGAAAAAAACGTCCTTTCTTCAATTGAGCGTGAAGCAAATGTAACTCATAATCATATGAGTAAAATCAGTTTCAATTGGTATTCAAAATATCAGAATCGTCAATATTTTTCTCAGATGTATTGTCTGACCCCAATTCCCATCCATTACTTTCCCCTCTCTCCCCCCTACCTTCTCCCCTCCAAGCCGTGATCTGTACGGCCGACTTCATACCTTCCTCCCACGAACCCGTGCGTGTAAACATATCTCCGGGAAAGGGATCCCCTTGTTTGGGCTCTCACTATCCTAGGATCCGATTCTTACTCCGTCTCCTCTCGAGAAGAGAAGCGATCGACCGGATGGGTGATGCGGTACCCGTAATTCCGCTCCATTAGTGCCACGGTCGGAAATTTCCCTCGACGGGGGAGATGAAGGTGGGGTATGAACACCGGAGGGAATGGGATAATTATTCACACAGGATCACGATATCAGCACTAGACTAACCGTAGGAGACACTCTGGTCATACACTGAAGCATATGTACATGTATCATCCTTTATTACCGTCGCAAAACTGAAATTATTAAAAAAAGATAAAAATCACACAATAACCACTCCGGTTAACCTCATGCGATATTGAATGACACGATTGAGCGTTACCAAATTATTTATTCGCAATTGTACTTCATTCCACGTCTTTACCAACGAATAAAAAACTATTAATCATATTAAAGCTTATGTCTCATGATATTACTTTCTCTGAGATTTTCTCTTGTAATATAAGCTTTGCCTTAAGTAGTAGAGTCAGCACATGAGCAATCTCCGGTACACATTTGCTCAAATATGCTCTTTTTTTAGAAGTTTCATTTAATTGCCGATTAAAAATGCTGATGGTGACCCAGCACAATCATTGAAAAGGAATCTGAGTAATTCCACCAGAACATATATTTTTTTCGACTAATGACTACCACCATTTTCATCCCTTTTACAAAACTGAGTTCACTGGGTACGAATAAAGCAGAAGGTTTTGGATTTTCATCGGAAACTGCTAATAATTTATTAAGTCCAAGGAAATATGTTAAGCCTTATTCAGTTAGTAGCTAACACGCCATTTTTAAGAACGCTACGAGTTCTTCTCGGAGTAACTTGGATTAAGGGAACACACGAAGATAGTGCGAGACATTGTGTACAGTATATTGTTTTATAGACACTTTCAGAGAAAATTGCGCCTTTGGGCATGATCCAGAAGAAATACAAGACCTCATCGCCGTGCAACCAAACATAACATCCGGTCAGAATGAGTGGGCTTTGCACTTTAAAGTGCTCTCCATATAGCTTTGTAGTAAGGATACTGATTCCTATGAAAAATAGCCATCGACATATAAAAATTAAACATGCGGAATTAGCGTTTGAGTCATTGGAATGAGAGTGGTACTCTGATCACCCTACCAAACCCAAACGCTTTGCCAGAGAGCCCTCTTAGGATAAATAAGCTGATATATATTAAAAATAATTGGCTTACGGGCTGATATTGATTCCTGTCGTATTCTAGAAAAATTAACATTCTTGCTTCTTTTTTAAAACCTCTTCTATTTATTGTCCACTAAAAACATCACTAAGATAGTGACAAATATTGTTCTATATTTACAGAAGATATTCCTATAAAAGGAACTAGGAGAGGGTGAATGGCATTGATGTCTCACGAAATACGACAGCAACAACATTTGCCTCCAGGAAGTCAAGTAAACTGGAGGAAGGGTCGGCCAACCAACGCTCCCGACTGAATAAATTAAATTATAAATCTTCAAAAAAACATCATAGGTTCCTAGTGATATATATGGTGTGCTGAGTACATCTCGTCATTTCTCTCTTCCCTTTCATGTCTGGAGAAATGGCTCTCTCTCACTGTCTCTTCCCTCTCTCTCTCAAAGAAAATGGTTTCATTCTCACAAACATTTGGAGAACTAAAACAGTCAGTGAAAACTTTGATTGAATCTAATTGGAACTAATATAACGGGAAGTATTCCTTACAACCTTTAAAAGAAAAAAGCAGGAAATACAAGGCAGAGATGATATACCTTCAGAAACCTCAATTTAGAGTGGACAACCCATATAAATGAGATAAAATTTACATAAAACTTGAAACTTCCCTAAGATTGATTTAATTTTCCTCTCTAATATACAAAGTTCACAAAGTCAAATCGCAAATGATTGACGATATTTGTAAATCACCTATAAAAAATTTAACTTTGACCTTCTCTTTTTTCTCTCATAAGAAGATAAAACGCGCGAGAGCAGGGTTTCCTAATATCAGCAATATCAGATCTCATTCAAAATCAGTTCCAGCAGCCCCAAAGGGTTCCTGTTGCTTCTCGAAACCCAAGTTGTAAATTGTGTAAAATTCTAAGTCAGAATATCATTAGCCTGAATAGGGATTCTAACTCAGACCCCTCAATATCGCGTCGAGAGTAATTAACCAGTTATGCCACACAGGTATCCACTTTTGTAGAAAATTTCTAGCTTTACTAGGTCGGCAACAGGAAAGTGTGAATTTAACAGGAATCGCGGTCTCGTAACGTTGAGTTTCAAAAAGGAAGAATTCAGCCATTCTAGGAAAACTTTATGTATTTAATAGAAAATAGCGCCAGGCCGCATGTTACCCGGATCGATTCGTGACGCCTGCTTGGTGATATACTTGAACATGACGGTCAAAACATTAACAGGGGTCAAGCAGTCCTTCACAATTAGACGTCCCAGGCGGACAAGCACTTCGGTTGATCAGATACGTAGCCCTCCCCTTGACGTCAAATATGGGACTCCATTCAACTTCTATCTGCATAGAACTCGTGCGTCTCACATTTTAGATAAAATTTCTTTTCAAGTTAGGCTCCTGCCACTCAAACGTATTGATCTTTACTGCGAAAATGAATAATTTTCTATAAATAAAAATTACCAAAAATAGCGGAAGTTTAATTTGGCCCCTTTTTTTGTATCTTTCACGTGCTATCCAGTGGTACGGAAGACATTGGTTGCCAATTTCTAAACTAGATTTCTCGGCAAGATATCAAGAGGTGTACCTTTTAGTCGCAACACAGGTAAATCATTTGAGTACCATACATCACACTCGATTATAATCAGAAGCGAATGACTAAATTAAAGTTACAAGGCGGCCAGTCGTGCAGGTCTCTCAATCGTAGTGTTACGCATTATCCCCCCTCCGAGTTGTAATGTTAAAAGCATCATTAGTAGTCAAACCATTTTCCTTTCCCATCCTTAACTATAAATTGTGACAATTTCCAGTCAAGAAGTCTAAAACACGATGCATGTGCGAAATCAAAGTTGAAGCTATGAAATTTTCAATTCAGTAAGCACTTAAAGAGTTGGGCCTCACCTCGAATAGGCCGCGAGCATCTGGGACTTTGGACAGAAATATTTAACCAAATTAATAAATAAAATACAACGGAAAGCTGCGCGCTTCGTTAAAAAACTGCTACGAGAGAATATATAGTGCTTTTTAGCTTTAAAGGGATTAGGTTGGAAGCCGCTGGAGATTCGGATGCTGCACGCTAGGCGTACTAGAGAAATTCAGAACAGGTGTATTTCAGAGCGACACAATGAATATCAATTCGACGCCTCACCAAATTTCTAGGTCCGACAGAAGCGATAAAATAAAGAGAGATAGATTGCCGAACAGGTATGTAAAAAAATTCGTTCTATCCACGCACATCATGTGGCCATGATAAAAACTAAGCTCCAGTCAAAAATTAATCGTCGACGGGCTCACTTGGTGGAACTTTTCCATGATAAGGAAAGAAATAAAACTTAGTTAGTGGTTTTCCACACGGTTTATTCATCCTCGACTGGTTTCAGTGACTCATCGCCATTATCAAGAGGTTAAACAAACATCGACACTCACCAGTCCCCAGTTCACCTTTATACCTTACAACAGAGGAGAAGGTGGGGTTAAGGAAAGAGGTCGGGGTAGGCAAATAAGGAGAATACAACATTTTTTTCGGTTAGGGAGCAAGGCCAGTGTTATGAAACCTTTGAGAAGGAGGAAGGGGAGGAGGAACTCTTACGGAAATAAGTGGTGAGTTCATGGGAACCACCTCGTGGACGAGGTACAATTGGTGAAATGTCCTTATTTCAAAATTTTCTAAAATTTCCAACTTAGCACATTTGTCCCGATCATGTAAAACATTAAAATAAAAGTCAGAAACATGGTTATTATCAATTAAATGTTTCGAAAACATAGACTTATTATCCTGATTAATGAATGAATTCTTATGTTTCTTCATTTGAACATAAAAACTTCTTCCAGTTTGCCCTAAATAAAAACAATTGTAATTTGGTGTGTTACATAATAACATATAAGTATCACTTTTGTCAGTCACATTAAAACAATTCTTGGAATTAAATTGTAATTTACCAATGGTCACAGGGTTATAAAAACACAATTTCACATTATTTTTAGGAACAACTTAAATATTTTGTAAGAAAGATGGGGTACTTCTTTCTTTTACCCCGCCCCCTCCTCTGTTGTAAGGTATAAAAGTGAAAGATTGGAGAGTGTCGATGTTTGTTTAACCTCTTGATAATGGCGCTGAGTTGCTGAAACTGCTCCAGTCAAAACACTCCCATAATACACTTTATCATTTCACCTCCCAAAACCTCATCTTTCACGCGGCTGGTGTCCTAACACCCCGTGCCACACGCCCAGGATAGTATGTAGATGTAGATGAAGATCCATTTCAAACGCATTCATGCACCGGTGGGGAGAGAGGTAAACACAGAATCGCGAGGTCAGCACTATCTTTGTCTCATGGAACTCATTTGCATTTATTGTTGCTGGCTAATCAATAGATGGGAGTACTTAAGGTTGAATGGATTTCCACATGTGACGTCAAGCGGAAGGTTACCTATCATATCGTCAGCTGCTCTGCTTGTCCGCCTGGGAAGTCTCATCGTCAATGACTACTTGATACCTGTTCATGAATAGTCATAAGTCCGCAACCTACTTTCCATTCTATTATCAACGTCTATGTCCGTCTGCCTGGGACGTCAAATTGTGAATTATTTTTTGTCACCTGTTCCCGTATACATATCTTTGCTAACACTATCGCCACAGCAGACTTCTCCCATTGGCACGATGGTCTGGTGATCAGATAATTTTGGATTGGTTTGGATATTAGGGGATGCGACCGACAGCTAAAGTCATTTACGCCATAGGAGATAGGTAAGAGAGGAAGGGTGGATAGAAATCCGGCGTCGGCATTAGCCTGCTCTTAACGAAAGGCGCCAAGGGGACCGCGGCTTAACGTCTCATCCGACAGACGGAGTACTGCACTTAAGCGCCCTCCACAACACTCAAGTAGGTATCGGGTTTCCGCTGAAAAAATCCTCTTCTGTAGGGATTTGACCCCTGGCCCTCCGTATGGTCAGCCAGTGCTGTAGCCACCACACCAACGCGATCCCCCCAAATAATTTTGTTTTCTTTCGTTAAATACCTAAATTTTTACCACAGGGCTGATATCTATTATCATTTTACTAAATGTTTCAGGATCACCACAACTCTAATGCCTCATTCAGACCACCGTCGTATGGAGCTACGTACGTTCGATTTTAGTGTGAATGAGGCACAGTGTTTCCGCGTTAACCTCACCCATCGCATTAGGGCATCGGGACGAAGAAGTTAAGAGAAATTGAACGAAATAATAAATACCACATTCCAACGACGTTTTCAGGTTTTTTTCAGTGCTTTATTTTAGCAAATCTAGCATTTCTATACGTCTTCATTTAAGTAACATCATCTGCTTCTCCTTAATAGTTCTTTTTTCACTATCGTTTTTATTACTTTATTACTTCCGGTTTCTCCTCGCTACTAGGATACTAGCGCCTCGGATACTAGCGCTACCAACGTAAAGAGGCAACTTTAGGAACTATGGACTACCATGGTAGGGACTTGCATTCACATTACGGATACAGCCTAACATCGTACATGCGATGGTAGTAGTGCGATGGTACTGTAAACGGAGCATTGCACACTTATCCAATTCCTGGCATCCGAGTAGACACGTTGAGGTGCTATAATCGGAAATGAACAATGTGTATAACAAGTTGTGAATCACACTGTCGTTGACTTATCTTTGACCCATCGAATGTGTTCCCAATGACTACGAATTCCAGCGCAGGGTGTCCACTAGACAAGATACACACGGAAAAGGCGACAATTCAGCGGACGAGTACCGACATCGCCGAATCGACAACCGAGCCGTCCACGCGGATTCTATCAGGATGCAGTCACGAGTTTTAGGGGCACTTAAGAAGGAACGAGGGTAGCATTCAGCATTGGGTCTGTTTCCCCATCCGTGGATGCCGCAGCAGCGCAACTGACGCTCACATAAATCAACAGATGTCGATAAAGCCCATGTCGTCCCCCGTGAGGCATTGAATCCCGCAATGATACTGCAACCCCAAGGGCAACGTGCATGAGCGCCACCCCACAGGTACCCAAATCCTCAATTGTGATTGAATAATACTTGAATCCGATTTCAACCAGTCAGACCCAGGTTTCATTTGACCGCTTAGCTAATCTCACGTACCCAGGGACTCTGGTCTCCTGTGAGGGGGATCGCATCCGCGCAATGGTTTCGCAACGGACCACCCGTCCCCACACGGAGCTGACACTGCGTCACAGGATCTTTCATTCGTTCCTGAGCATTTTGAAGTCCAGGAAGGCGGGATTTTGGACCGGAAAAACCTTCCATTGAATCCAAATGGGACGATTTTAGAGATTAATTTCCGCATCGTGGTAAAATTGAAGTTCTCTTGCAGATTTTTGGTGTTTTGCCAAGTTTTTCAGAAAATTTCTACTGTTTGCGTATTTTTATGTTCAAAGCAACATAAATAAGCAGGTAATTAGGGCACCCAAGTTTTCTTCTTTTATTTCTCACATTCTCAATTCACTTTTTCCCTCGTCCCAAAAAAAGTAACTTTTCATGTCCCAGACGACATCATATTTAATTCCTTTGATTTGGAATCATATCTCACACAATTATAAAAGTTAAAAGACGGATTCATTTCACATTTTATTTAGTCTTTCATGCTCCTTAGAATAACGCACCCACCAAAGTTAAAATATTTGTTTCATCACGTGTAGTATTATACTTCATGGTAATCTAAAAACGCTGCTCTTACACCCAACCGAGAAACGCGACGAAATAGCAGGGCGCTTATTCATGTTTCTCTTAGCCACTCATTACATTTGTTTCCAAAGCTGATCAAATTACAGCAATTTTCCCATGGCACATTAGCCCATGGCACATTAGCTTTGCATCAACAGTCCTTCTCCGGCAGATTTTTTAGCTATTGTGTTGATTCATGCTCCCACTACTTTTTATTCGCTCAATTTACAAAACGGTATCCTCTGAGCCATTGGGGTAAACTAAAAAAAATCAATTGTTATGCTTTGTTACTTGTTAGCGCTCACCATTACTTTACACTTAATTTTGTACGGTAAAACGGAATTTTTATTCAATTTTTGCTTTTCAGTTCAGGAAAAGTGCTGATTTTGATTACTATGAAAATCAATCACTTACAAAAGCTATGAAAATGGACAAAAGTTCAACGAAGTCTGCTAAGAGAGTTGCTTACAAGTCAAATAAAGATTCTATTATACAACTGCGAAAATAGGAAGTATAACTAATGTGTAGCTAAATTAGGAAAGATTCCGTTAAGTGAAATGAAGAAAAAGCGAGGATAAATTAATCTGAGAAGTAAAGTACGCAGTTGCACCCGATCACGGAACAAGATCTGAACAAATTCTAAGGTTCCACATTTTCATTTAATTTTAGCTTAATGCTTTAATTTTTTAGCTTAATGCAACCACACATAGTCGGGCCACATTTATTTTGTAAAAGGTATACTCGGTTAATTTGAAGCACATTTAACTATAGACATTGCGTGCTCGTCTACAAAGGTATATTCCGAAGATGATACTAACTCTATCATTGACTTAAACGCTCTCTTTCATTGGTCAAAGAATAAATCAGATCCGAATGAAAAAATCTAAGTTTAAAAAGTATTTTATCAACTAATGTGTGTTGATAATAATTGATAACAGAAATTATTTGTCAAATGAAACTAGGGGCGTTCTAGCAATAAAAAAAATAGCAAATGGAGATCGTGGAAAACATAAATGAACTCAGGGGAAAGTTAAGGTCTACTTTAATATACTTATATGAATCTATTTGAATAATCCTAGTTGAATGAAAGGCCACGAGATCTTCCCCTGCTTATTAATTCAGGAATATCATTCGGGCAAAGTCAACAGTCGAGAGCCAAACTGACTTAATAAAACAGAACATGCTATTAACCAAATGCAATAATACTAAGACCGCCAGCTCATCGCCAGCTTTAGCTCGGGAAATACTCAGTTGTTCATTAACGCATTAAAAATCAATTTCACTACGTGAATTCTTCTTTTTCTTTGATGGCGCTGCAGCCCAAATCGGACCTTGGCCTCCTCAATTTTCCCCTCCATTCCTCTGAAACTCTTCCCCAATTCATCACCCCAAACAGTTCATGTGCATCCTTGCTTCCACGTTATCTTCCCTCCGAGCCCTGGGTTTTCCCACCGGTCTCTTCCCTCCCATCTGTTCAGTGAACACTCTCTTAGCTGCTCTCTCCTCCGGCATCCCGCAGGATGTGCCCTGCTCATTTGAGTCTCATTGGTTTGCAGTAAGTGGAAATGCTGGCTTCTTTATATAGGCTATATAGTATTTCGTTGTTATGGCGGATTCTCCATGCTCCCTCCTTCACAGGTCCGTATATTCTCCGCAAAACTTTTCTCTCAAATCTGTCCAACAATTCCGCAGATTTGACTGTCATTATCCAAGATTCATAGCCGTAAGACGGTACGGCACGGATGAGTGTTTTAAATGACCGAATATTGGTTTTCCTACGCATATTTCCATTATTGGGAGTTGGGAGAAGAAAGTGCGCTTAGCTACGTCGATTCGTTTTTTTTTATTTCTAATGTCTCATCATTTTCCGACGAGAATTTGGAGTCTAAATACGTAAAATTACTTATTTTTTAAAATTTATATTCTGGAGTAACGACAATAATTATTTTGAAATACCGCTGTAAAGAGCTTCTAGTCCTATTTGTTGCCAGTAAAAGCTTCTGTCATTATATTGATAACAAAATTTTAATGGGATATTATATAGGATTCATATTTTTACGTAAAATTTTAATGTTTTTTCTAGTGCCAAAAAATTTCACCATGGTTAAACTTAAAGGTTCTTGATTATAAAATTAGAAAGAAAGCGTGCAGCTATAAAACGCAAAAAAACTGGCACCATTTTTTAGTCCTAATCGTGTTAAAAAATCGGAGATGGATAGTAAAAATAATCAATACCCACTAATATACGTTAAATAAGTTAAGCTAATTGTTAATGTTAATTACATTCATGTGGGTAATTACGTTTATTTCTTATTGCCGTCCAAACTCGAGTCCATATAATTTCTGTACCAAAAGTAACCTCATGCCTGGCGAGATACTCTAGAGATGATGATCAAGAAAGTCAGAGCAGAGGTGTATCTGCAAAGAATAAATCAGAACTATAAGTTTATGCAACATTTCTACGCGTTCAAGAGGAACCACAACGTTATCAATAAAAAATAACAATGCATCGTGATGTATGATACTTATGTTAACCATAATGCATAAAAAGCAGCTATTGGAACATTATTTAAACTGGAATGAAGTTGGGAAGGTAGAAAAATTTCTTAACTATAATTAGTGGCAGACAAAGCTTGAACTCGGGAACATAAAAGAAAGTCTTGCGACAGAATATCTTGAAAAATCTCACATAGCACTCATTCTCAATTTAATACTGAAAATTATCACTCATTTTATAGTGCCGAAATCATAAAACACAACAATTCAAAGGATTTCACTGACCTTTGAGGACAGTTCTTAAGAAATGTTCTTCCCTTAAATTATGACATAACTGAACTGTTCAAAATATGAAAAGTAAGACTCACCTGTATGCCCTTAACATGATGCGCTGGAGATATTATTTTGTAAGGCACCACCGTAAATATTCTTAATGATTGGTTCTGGGGTAGCAAAATCCTTTCAAACCACATATTTTGCCCCAGATGAGCGTAGTAAAATCTTTTTAATCAACCCTTCACTTGAGATTATACTCAGCCCGCCATTCCAACATACTTTTAAATTGTAACGAAAATTAAAAGAATGCTTTAATATTTAACGGTGTGATGCAAGCCCTTCACTCCGTATTCTTCCCAGCCATCCATTTTGAGTGAAAAGGCAGTTTGGTTGTCGAATTTTCCACCCGACCACTTTTAGCCATACGTTTCAATCGGTGAGTGCCGAGCAAATATGCCAACAATGGAATTCATATTGCGCGTTGCAAATCGATCGAAAAGTTATGGAATTGAGGCCCGAGCTTCGTTAGAACGGCCATTTTCCCCCAAAATTGTTCGTTCACCTTTCGACTCCTAAAAACCTCTCAGCTCTGGCCCGTGCTCCAGAGCTTCCCTCCGACCACCTCTCGTCCTCCCAATACCCAGCCTCCCCGTGGTCCATCCGCATCTCCCCCACCCTTCCACTTTCAACGCACGCCCCTTCTGATTCCTCTCTTTCCGAATTCCCCTGTTTTTGCCCCGTTCATCTTCCTCCTCTGTCCACTCGACTCGATATTTCCCTCTTCCACGTTACTCTCCTCCCTCAAAGCCTCCTTCATCTCTCTCCCACACCTAGTGCCCTCTCCACTTCCTACAGCGCCATCCACTGACAGGTCCTTCTAATGGCCATTTAGCCTTGCGCATGTTCAGTGTTAAACTTACTCATTAAATGTAATATGAGAGAGCCACAAAGCTGATGGAAACATTAATGTGGTTACTGCATGAGACAGGGAGGCTAAGCGATTGTCTAAAATCATTTTATAATTTTTGATGATTCAAGATTCAGAGAGAAAAGGGAGATACTGATAATACTGCATTAAATCTCCAGAGTTGATACAATCCACAAAACAACAGAAATACACTGTCGACCTGATGGGCACAAAAATTCCTTCCCATGCGCTTATATACACTAGAGGAAAAACAGAGCGAGACGCTACGATAAACCTTTTACAATCCATCTCCTTTCGTGATTTAACGGTTCCAATTCCATTTCTTATTCTCTCCGTTTATTAAGTCAGGTGTTCATACAGCCGCTGCCATGGGCCATAACGGTGGTTTACTGGGTAGATAGTAAATGAAGGGTGTCAGAACTTTTATGAGAGGTCCACATATTTTTGACTATGCGAAACTCTGTCTTAAGTAACTTAGCGGTACTCCATCCTCAAGAAAATTATTGATAAGTAACTTGTACAAACATTTCTTAATAAATATTTATTCACGAAGCAAGTTTGGACAAATGATGGTCGTCATCAGGCGAAGATGTGCTTAACTTCTCTATGTTTCTTTGATTTCTGTGTTTAAGGCAAAATGAACTGCTCAGTAATCATAAAGAAGTGGTTTTAACATCGACATTACTGGCAGTGGCTTAACCACTGGGAACAGTGAGGAATAGTAAATAAGCATGTGTAACCATGGAGTGAGATTAATCTACGAATGTTTGCACCTCGCATCCGTTATTCTAGTTCCTCCCCTGCTACCCTCCATACTCTTTGTTAATATATAGCCGAAGGAGTTCCGATTCCTCTTCAGCAGCGGTTCCGCTTGATTTATACCTCTTTTACGGACAATTCACCAGTGTTTCATACCGTGGCCCCCGCGCTTAATGTGATTGGGTACCTACTCAAATACAGGATGGTTTACGATCAAAGCGAGCGAGAGTTAGCACCTTTCAGTGTCTGTCAACATCAGGTGAGAAGAAATATTTTCTGTAAGTTTCACGCCTTGAGACTACTAGTTTCGGGGCATGTAGTTATACTGTTTTTGTCTGGAGAAAAATTCCCAGAACCACATCGGTGGTAGCTGTTACACATACCGAGGGAGATTGCTTTCACCTAGAGAAACATAATGTAACTGTATACTTTGCTCATTTAGTTTTTTAGATCAGCACTCAATGTGTAAAAATTTCACTATGCGATGAAATCGTTAAGCAATGAAGTGATTACGTATTCTCAACCATAGCGAAAGTAATTCAGTCGAAAATGGAAAATTTTGCACAATATGGCTCTTTCGGGTAACAGCTTCAGAATACGTATTCATTTGCGGCATATCAACGAATTATTGATAGCGTTGTCATAAACTTTTCAATTTATTCTGTATGGATGTTTTGCTTCGTCACGTCCCATTCTCTGACCCACAATAATAAAAAGTGGGCAACCTTTGGTAAATGAACGAGTGAAGCGAGTTAATTCTCAGATTTCTATGCATGTTTGTCACATCTGCATGGTGTTCTTGAACGATTATTCGCATCGACGATAATCTGATATTAAAAATTCAAATCATTTCCGATGCATGCATGAAATAAATTATCTCTTTTCCCAACACGCTGGAGATATTTGTTTACGCTCTACCGAACCTCGGTTGAAATGATCGAAAGCATATGGAGGATATACTCAAAATGCATAATAAAAATGTAGCTTTGTTTTTTTGTCTTGTTTTCTGAGAATGAATATTACTCAATACAATTTTCTATTCCAGTGAAGGCCAGCTTTTATCCCTCTAAGACTCATTCAGACCTGTCCATTCTCCAATTTCCTTGCCTTCTCAACATCATATTTCTCGCGCTCTATTCATGTATTCATCCTACACCTCCTCAGCTCCCTCCATTTTGCCCACCCCTTAATTCTGATAATAATTCCTTAAATTATAATCGTCTATGCTTGCGTCAACCCCTTGTCCCTTAAGGTAAACTCTGTAGTGTTAGGATTACTAACAAATCATCGTGTGATATGCATTATCATCAACCTGTTCGATAAAACACCCACTGGAATTGCTATAAATTGAACCTAAGAAATTACAATGAACTCATAAATACGACACACAAGCATACTATAAGAAGTTACGTACTAAAGCCAAGGGCAGTAGTAGCATAATATTTTTTAAACTGGTTAATAATATATCTTACACTAGATTGAAATCAAGTTCCCCGTGTTCCCTGAGGGAAGAAAAAAAGTGATGAAGATCCAAGATGAAAGAGGCATATTTGTGGCGATGAAATTAATCAGTTGAGAGCATGGACATTTCGCTAAATTGTTGTGGTCCCACGCTCCGTCATTGAGGAACGCGTCCTTCACACGTGCGCTACGTCATACACACCGAGCGGAGTTGTTGACACGCTCACTGGCAGGAATCTCTCTGCAAGTTGTTGGTGCGTCCGAAATCTCTAGTGCTTAAGAGGGAGCTGTGAGGAAGAAGAGGCCCGGGTAAGGGTGTTTAGAGAGCTGTGCAAGCGAGCAAAAGACCTCTGCAAGAAATTAAGAGAATTCCCATTTATAAAGCCATTTTCTCCCGAGTCAATAAAGGCAGCGGGGGAAGATACTGTATATTCCTCCAGCGCGGGCCTGCCTAATGCATTCATTCATTTTCTCTCCCCCTCCCATCACCCTGCCTACCCATCCTCTCTTCTCATACCCCGCGGCCTATCCCCTATCTCCTTCGAAAGGTAGTTCTCCGTCCAGCACTCTTCCTCCCCCGACTCCATTGCTTTCTCCTCTTTGTTCCTCGGAAAAAAGTGTTTATTTACTGTTTTTTCCTCCCTCACTCCATCTCCTGCCGGCTTATTATTTTTTTGCGATGGGTTAAATGTATGATATGAGGAGAGCTCTGGAGAGGGCCCCGAAAATTTGGACAAATAATGAAAGAATGAAAGATCTCTCCCCGTCGGTCCCCACTGCTTCCTCCCGCCTCTTCCCAGGACTACGCGGGGTTGGGATTCATCGACTGCTATGTGCGGTACGCTTGAGATTCTTTAAAATACTATATTTATTTACATCGGTATGTTCGATAAATCAAATGGAAAAAACTATTATGGAATGAGATGCATTTCTAAATATTCAATGGAATGCGATACATACGAAATAATACGATGCGATATATTCGATGCCATGTGATACATTGTGTCTTTTTTTAATGATTATTTCATGAAGTTAAGTATAATTGCGACGTAATATGATGCAATATGAAACACAATGCTATAAATTCGATGCACTGAAATTCATCACGTTTTTTGGGAAGAAAAATTTACATCTCGATGAGATATTGAAATTTAAGCAGCATATAGCCCAGTCTCCTCATTTTTGTCCTCTTTAACTTCTCCGAGACCTCAGGAGATCTTTTTCCATAACTCTAAACCTTTATATATCTTCCCTTTCTTTCAAAAAACTCTCCTCTCTTCCTCTGTTCCACCTCAAGGTCTCCTTTATAATCTCTCACCTCCCCCTTTCCTCCATCTTCTCCCACTTGACTCCACATTTTCGCCCGTCATCATTTTTTCTCCTACGCGGTGGAGAAGAGAACGATCTGTTTTTGTTTTTCCACGACTAAAGAGAGGCGAAACTCGGTCTTTTTTCGCGTGCGTCGGGAAATGAAGGGTTGAACCTTCGTCTCATTTTGCAAGTGGCCCACCGACAACATTCGCTTGCTTTGACGGATAAAAGAGATCCCATTCTCTCGGAAATAATTACTTATTTTTCAATATTAATTCGAGCGGAATGGAAAAAAGCTTTCAATTACATGACTCTTTCAGGAAGTCATCGTCATCAGCGGCATTTTACCGCATTAGTGGTTGACTCATGGACCGTTCTGTCTCTAACACTCCGGCAAAGAGGAATCTTTTTTCCTTGACTAATTTTAAAAATATTTTTATTCGCGAGGAAACTCGTCAGGAGAAAAATCGTTCAACTTGGACGGGACTCGGACCTGAATTCCTCAATTTTGTGCCGAGTTACTAGTGCTTAGTCACTTGACCTATCTGTGGATTTAAGTTTGCTTTAAAAGAACCAAATGTTTACGACTGTCTGGCATGCAGTGTCACAAACAGTCTGATTGTCGCCGGGCACCACCATCTGCGTGTTAAATGCCAAACTTTGACGTTTGAATACTGAGGTGTTCACTTTTGACACATTTTCGAATTACCAAGAATTACCCACAGCGTTTCCTTCATGGCGTCACATACAAGTGCACTTGAGAGCAAAATTTCTCAGTGGAAAAATTGTCCACCCAGACCAAGACTCAAATCCGGCTGAATAATCATCTACACTTACTTATTATCCAGCAAGCCGCCATGACGGAATGAGTGGGAACATGAAAAATGAGGGGCAGAGGACAGAGGAAAATTGTGAGTGTAAGATGCGCATGTATTTTTTCCCCAATTTTTTTATGTAATCTCAAACAGAACGTAGAAAGAAAACCTATTCGTTCGGTATTGAATATTTTTCATTGAGTCGCTTCCATTAATGCCGGAGAAATAATGCCGAAACAAAATAAAAACTCCGTCTCGTGCTGATATTTGCTCCCTCTGATTTTTCTAATTTATCTTAGCCCAGCGTATAGTCTCCGAGTCTCTTATCTGCTACCACCCTATTCCTTCTATCAGCTGTGCAAACACTCTCTGTTGGCTGATAGCAGTTTTTAGGGAAGCTTAATGCCTTTCGTTGTATTTTTTACCTCAAAAATTAAATTTTTCGGTGCAGGGTCTCAAATGCTCGCGTCGTATACGATACTGTTTGTAGCATCATATGGTTAAAGTATCATCTCTCTTTACCTTTATCATTGGAGAACTGTCTTGGAAATTTAGATACTACCCTGGGAGCCACCACAGGGGCATGTGGCAGGTGGTGTTCGAACACCAGCCATAACAGGCGAGAGAATAGGGAAAAAATGCGGGTGCTAAAGCATGACTGGCTACATCTGGATTGGAGACCTAATCACGGTGGATGTCCTTTTCTCTCATTGCGCTCGTTGTCCTTGTGTGATCTTGCAAGTGACGCTCAATGCAGCGTTTTCGCCGCGTTGTCCACAAAATTTGTTTATATTTTAACATAACGTCCCATTTTAACATTTCATATTGTTTGATTCCCTTTAAACCGCCCATTATTTCTATAATTTCCACCACCATCTTCAGTATGTCGTTGTACCTCTCCTTCAGATAATTTCCACCGAGAACTTTTATTTTCTACTTACAGTTGCTGGGATTTAGATATCGGGATGTGCCCTAGAATATAAATTAATGTAATCTAAATATTTAGCTGAATTTCTTTCTTAATAGTTCAAATTTTATTTTATTAAACATGCTCAAAAGCTTGACGACGAATTATGAATCGGAACGCAGCTCTAAACAGAACGCAACCTTTGGATAATAGATTTAAGCGTGCAATTATTTCCATGTTAAAGTAATAAGAACTTCTATGCATTTTATTTATCTTTCTATTCAATAACATTTCAAAATTTCATGTACATTACACTTCCTTTGCCTGAAACTGGACTGGACTGTGGAATCAATCAATCATAATTAACATAGTTTAGCTGTTACGACAGTATTCAATTATTCATTTTTACTTTAATGCTACCGTTATTTTGTGACCATGAATTTGATATGTCAGTTTTGATGTAAATTCTGTATTAGGTTTTTAATTTTGTATTTCTTTGAAACAATTCAACATTTTGTTGCTTGGAACTGGATTGTACAGTGGAATTATTCAATTGTAAATATCATAGTTACCTGTTACAACAGTAATAAAATTATTTATTTTTACTTTAATGTTGCCGTTTTTTATGAGCATGTTATTAATATGTCTGTTTTTATGCAAAATTTGAATTAATATTCATTTTGTATTTATTTTATAACAATTCAAAATGTCACGTACATTATATTTTTGTTGCTTTTAGGGGCATGTATCCAGAGCATTGACTAAATTCATTTTATTCTATTCAATTCTATTCTATGCAAGTATAAACTCAAACAGTGTTTCAATCTCAGTGTCCCAAATTTTCTTGTCACTGGAATAAAAACAAATATTAAAGGTGAATAGTTTTCTAAAGCCTCAGACGACGCCTTTGAATTGAAACCAAGATGCGGAGATTTTCAGCTTCGAGTCTTTAATAGTTTTTTATTCCCGTATTTGCAAACAAAATGAATTCCCAGAATGCATCCGAAGATTTATGAGTTGCTGTTAAACTTGAGTGAGAGCAGACCCGCCCAAGTCGTGATAGAGACTTTGAAATGAGAAAAGACTACGCTGTGAGGCTTGGCAGGTTTTGGAAAATCTCTCTATATTTCAGAATTATATAAGACGCGAATATATTTCTCCTTATTCGAACGCGGAAAATTCTCAGATATTTGCAATGAGACTTCAGCCATTTACACCAGGGCCTGCCACTCTAAATCTCTCCATCTTGTAAGTGAACGACTTTAAATTCACCGGTAGTGTCAGCTCTTTCGACACACTTGATTCCGAAGAGTGACGTTCGACCAGATTTTCCCTTTAGTGCTTTCCTACTGAGCGTCACGAACGTCCACGGAGCGTGGAACTGCACCTCACCTCAGGAGACAAGCAACATTTTATCTAAACCAGAACTACCAGAGTTGTGGTTGAGTCAAAACGTACCAGCTCGAAGGTTTCCTTGGCTTATAATTTGTATTGGAGCTATTCAACGATTAATATTCAACTCGATGGTCATTTTTATTGTTCTTGATATTTTGCGAACCCTTTAGATAGTATACTGAAGCTAATTAACGTGTTTCTTTTATCACCAATAAGCACGTCTATTTACATCAGATTATCAAGAAAACTCTTTCTAATCATGGAAAATTCAATTAAATAGCGAAGGTAAAACAGCGGTGAACAGTTTTGTTTTTATTTTTAATATAAAATGTTTACTTAAAGCTAACTGTTAATTTAACGAGTTAATGGCAGCATATATAACATGAGCTGATGCTACTAATGTATAAAGGAGAAGAAAAGAGACACAGCTAGAGAAATATTTACCACTCACCATGAGATAAGTGCGATAATTTTTATAGCATGCCTAATTCCTTAACGGATTATGCGTCACTGCAAACGTTAATATAACGGCAAACTAATTTCTTCCAATTTTATATTTTTAACCCTTGTCATCTCACTAAAAATGATTTTTGAATTTCATAATGGCAGAACTGAATGTCTATGTACGCATTACCTGTCCGTAAATCTTACTTTCTATGACAATCGATGGTTCTCATAAACAAATAATTGCACCAAATCTATTCTTTACCTAGAGACTGGCAATTGAGCAAAACTCATAAGTGAGTCAAATCATAGTAATCAACACTGCCACAAAATGCGTTTAAAAGGAACATTTGGCTCTTTGGAATCCCTCATTCACTCATTCCTTCATTTTTTTGAGGTATTTTAGCCCACAAAATCTATAAAAAGCTGTATTTATTTACGTTTAAAACTATGTTGAAATGGAATTTTTATCCCAATAAATAAATAATAAACGGCAGGGTGAGATGACACATAGATAGTTTTCACTAAGATGAGTGCTCAAAAAATATGTGAATATTTTGTAAATTTAAGCAAAACATTATCCATGTCTGGCTTTGAATTACTGATATATAATTGTTTTGTAATATAGTAAAGTAGTATATTAGTAATTAGTAGAAAAAATGGCGAGTCTCTTCGATTAGATAATTGACAATCTATGCCATTTCATTCTGCATCTTTCAGCGCACTTGATTATTTTAAATGCAATTAGTAGTATGGTTTTATGGCAGAACTATTTTCTCTCATCTTTTTTTGCCCGACAAAGTTAAGGTGTGAAAGCGTTTCTCGCAACCCTGAGTGTGTATAGTGGAAAAATAAAAAAATCCGGAATCAGGTCTCAGCATTCACAAAAGGGGAAGTCATAAATTTAAAATACCGCCATTACATACTCGAATGAAAATAAAAAAGGACCAAAAATGCTTCATCTTTTTTCAAAAATCAAACAAAGAAAAACTCGCTTGGAACTGAACTCAAAACTGAGAGTGGGTAAACACAATTTATCGTAAAACCACATTGATCACATTCAAATATTTCTCTTTCAAAATGGCTTCTGTTTACGCTCAGGCGGCTGCTTTTTATGCAATGCCCGCGTCCAATGGACGTCAAAAAAGATGTTGCCATTAACTGATACGAAAATGTATCGAAAACACTAATATTGAAATAATTTTGATAGCAGGATCATAACATTTTAGCTGTATAGACCCTGGGAAAAAATTGTGGCACGCTATTCATATTACTCTTATTTATACTGGGGATGAAAACGTGGAGTAATAAGGTCTTTTTTAAACAAAAACGCAGAGTTAGAGTCACTAGATAGATGGAAAGCTTATTTGAAATTATACGCATAGTAAAGTTTTCCTAGGGCGAACCCATTTCTTTATAATTACTGTCAATGGATTTCAACACAGCCGGGACGGGGCAAACATTATCATAACTTGATGGGTTGATGAGAACGGCAAAAGTTACCATTGCTATCAAGGAGGGTAAATGAGGAAATAACAAATATTCTGTCACATTGTACTTAAAGACAAAGTGTCATGTTGTAATGCTTTCAATTTAATGCTTTAATTTCTAGATAATTATTTGTGACCGAGATGAATGAATCGTAGTGTTCCTTGCCTTTAAGGAACACAAAATTTTATTGCTTTATTACAAATTTCATGAACATTTCAATAATTGTGATGAAGCGAGTGGTGAAATGGCGTCAATATACTATCATCCATACATTAGAGTCTATTAACTCTTTAAGAAACTTATTCGCTATAATATTATGCGCGTTTAGGGAGATACTTTAAAAAAAGGAAGTTTTCACAGCTCAGGAGAAAAAGAGTCAAGCTCAATTGAGGACTTCAGATAGTTAAGTCTCTGAGAGCAGGCAAAGAAAAGACAACTACGGAACAACACAAATTAAGTCTGATTAATTATGGTGAGGAATGACCACCGTTGCGATGTGAAATCCCAGTCACGAGTGAGATGCATAAAAATAATTTTCAGTTAAAGCAGAAGTTGATTTAATCAGTATTCCGGTAGAAGAATATCTGCATCTACGTATTACCCTGCGAGCCACCGCATAGGAATGCGATAGGGTGTGTTAGGACACCAGCTGTTTAAATGACAAGGTATTGGGAGGTGAAATGTTAAAGTGTATTATAGGAGTGTTTTGATTGGAGCGTAGTTTTTATTATAGTCACTTAACGTGCGTTAGGGTTTTAAACTATTTTTTTGTTAAATCTTTCTGTCCGGGGTCTCAAATGTTTGCGGATGTACTTAACCAGAGCAAAGTAGTGCCTCTCTTTTACTTTTCCATCGGAGGACCTCCCATATACACGCTTGGTAATCCTAGTTTCTTTAATGCTGTACCGTTTATGTTTTGTGGGTTTGTTCCTCACGATATGTCTTTTGTTTAGGTAATTCCAAGGTATTTGACTTTATCAGAAGACTTTACGTCTACTCCAGTATATTATTACTCTACTTTACGTCTACTCCAGTATATTATTACTCTACTTTACGTCTACTCCAGTATAGTATTACGTCTCCACAGTATAGATATGGCGTTTGTGAGATGAATTCCGCAAGAAGTCTACCGTGGTGCATTTACTGAGATTTAAATATAGTCCCCACTCCTGATACCACGAATTAACGCTGTGTAATTCAGATGATGGAACTTCTGAGTCCGAGTCTTCGCTAATTTCGCGGTAGATTAAGTAGGTAGGTAGGAAGGTAGATGTTGGTAGAGGTAGATACATGTAAGTAGGTAGATTTTGCCATACTGTCTGCAAATTATCTCAGTTTATTACTAACTCGAGAACTGTAGTCATTTATATAAATAATTATTAAAAGGGGGTCATTTATGCATGCTTGTGGAACACCGGAAGTTACCTTAATCATATCAGAGTTGATACCATCAACGATACTTTTTGTTAGCGATCGCTGAAAAAGTCCTCTATCCTATCCACTATTTTTTAAACTCTATATCTGTGCAATTATTAGTAAATAGTCCTCTCCTGGTTATGTAAATTTGTTTCATGGAGAGAATAAAAAAGTCATAAATTCAAAATGCATTCCAGTGGAAATTAAAGATCGAAACTTTTGCCTTTTTTTCTTGATTTCATAGCAGTATTAATTCAATTTGAAACCTGTGTGCGTATCACAAGGAATTCTACCTACTAGCAACATCTATATGGCAATGAGAGTAATGCAGTAAGGAGACCGTTTTTCCACTTTCTAATTGGAAGGAAGTCCCTTACTCGCACGGTACAAGTTCGAGCTCCTAGCATACTGTTGTTTGACTCTACCAAGCTTTAAAAAGAGGGACGGAGCTGCTCCGCACTCCGCGCCACACCACCCTCCGAGGAACCGGAAAACGCCGAAATAGAAGTATGAAAAGCCCCAACAAAAGAGGCGAAATGGGGTTTTCGGCTGGTGGCAGGAAGTGAGGGAGGGGGGGCCCTGCGGGAAGCCCCACGCGTTAGGACCAATAGATTTCCTGAGAGCGGAGAAAGGCCTCCGCCAAACGCCGAGCCGATCCCAGACTCTCCACGGAGAGGCGGGCCACTCCCCCTCGTTCTCCCCACTATGAGAGTCAATTCCATTCTGTCCAAACCCTCAATTTCCTCCCTTTTCCCTCCCCCAGACTCTTCCTTGGTCTCTCCTTATCCTTGTTCTACCTCCTTCTCCTCCTCCGCATCGCATCGCCTGTTTCAGAAAAGAGCCAGGACACGCCAAAATACCTCGGCTCCGACCGACCGCTATTAAGTAATGGGCGAAGAAATAGATTGGTACTGAGCCCTCAAATACACGGGAGAGGAACGGTCGGCCGACCTTTGTTAAGGAAAGGGAATACCGTACGGGTTTCAACGAGTAACGAGTCCAGCTCCTCCAGGAAAAGAGTGGATTACGAAGTATGAGGATTTCGATTGAAAACTGGTCTACTTCTGGTGCCTTTCGCAGTTTTTGAGCGGATTAGGTAAGCGAGGCGTATGGCAAAAGCTTTCGAAAATGTGAAGAAAACATTAAATTTTATCCCCTAATTGATCAGGAGTAATCAGAGATGAGAGTTCTTTTTTAGGATAAAGGGAATGTTGGAGAACACAGTTTTCATTTTAGTTCAAAATGGGGTCATCATCGACCGAAATGTATGCCACTCACTCAGTGAGGAAATATTAAAACCGAGATTTCCGAGCGTCCAGAAAGTTGCATTTCGTGTAGTTCAGTTCCCTCTACAAGTAAAATAGGAATTAAAATACTGTAAACTGGAGTGGAGCCGGTTAGCGGGGTGCAGATGGTGCAAAAATGATAATTTGTAAACTGGTAGGAATTGGCTTACTAGCAGACGAGATTGGTAGACGACGGTGGCCGTTTTATTCATTAGACACTATTTGGAATTACCAGACAGTGCTTAAATTACGATTAAGAGTTCTACCTTCAGTTGATTACATTATCTTTCCCTTCAGTGTTATCATGGTATCATTACAACATCATCAAACCTCAGTTCATGTGCCGTTCAGGTGATTAACACCGCCGAGTTCCTTTTCCTTTTCCTTGTTCAAGAAAAACTTTGAGGGTAAAAATACATTGAAAAAACGTATATATTTGCTTTATAACCTATTTATTACCAAAAAAGGCCTTAAAAGTGCAATTATAAGGGTAAATATGGTACCAACATTTTATGACTATTCATATGCTTTGGTCGCTCAATTTACTGTTGGTGATCGGAGAATCAAGGAATATCCTCCAGAAAACCTTAAGGAGGCGATCAAAACGATCGCCGCCAAAAGATGAAATGAAGATTACCATGGATTTGAAAAGTGGTCAACGCTTTGCAATGAAAAGTCTAATAAGATTGATGAATGACACTCCAACGACTACACAGAAAAAATACACAAAGAAAGTGAAATTAGTTACCTTAGAAGCAAAGTTATCATGCTAGGGTTACCATTCCTTGGACATGGTAGCGATGGACAGTTACATGAAAATATAAATAAATTTTAAAAGAATATTCGAATTAATATACCAAGAGTGTCCTTACAAAGTATAACTAGATCATCTTTGCGCACTTATATGCAATATAGAGTGGGCAAGATAAAAAATCATGACCTTAGTCTATAGAACTCTACATCTACATAATACCCTGCGAGCCGCCGCATGGGCTTGTGGCAGGGGGTGTTAGGTCACCAGCCATGTAAAGATTTTCTTTGTGAGTTTTTGGGAGATAAAAATGGTGATTGTCTCTCCCATAGATAGAATGATGAGATCAGGCAACAAAATAGATCTTGATTTTCACTCATCCCTTTATAAATTAAACAGGTTTCTTAAAAATTATCATTGAAAAAAGCCTTAGGGATGAAATTTATCACCCAATCTTATCGACAACTCTGCCCAAGTTTATCACCTGAAGGTGATTCAAATATGCTTATCGGTAGTATTGTAATATAGTTGACAGCTTGAAAGTCTTATGTAGATGGAAATGTAAATGTGTATATGATATTTATCTATGTTATTGATATTAGCCTTGTCCTACTTATGTCCTTAATTCATACTTTTATTGATGTTATTACTTATGTATTTTTTATATCAGTGGTGTTTACCGTACATAAATTTCTTGATTCTTGATTTTAAAAAAAGAGGGCCGATCACACTTCCTTGAGGAACACTGGATGTGACTTCGACCATATCAGATCTAAAGCCATCAATAACTCTAATCGATATGGATCAAGCAATAGTTTAAAAATATATATTTCCACATATTTTTGCAAACGTAACCGATCTCTTAACTCCGTAATAGACGATATTTGGTTATTGCAAAAGTATACTTCTTGCGGTAGGTGAGAACATATTTTCGGTGCTAGAAAATATAAATACGTTTTTATGCATTAAGGCTGGGATTAGGAATTGCGATACAGCAAGACGAATAGAAGATGGAACAGGTTTTTAGAGTTTTTGGTCTTCAGAATTGAATTTTTCAAAGTGAAATTTTACAGAGAACACCTAATTTAAATACCAATTGTTTCACGTTTGAATAGATATCCAATTACTACAAGCTCAGAAAAAAATAGCTAAACATGCCCAGTCTTCGTATAGCGAATTTGGAGAAATAAAATACAAATAAAATAGTAAATACAAGGTAGCAGACGTTTATCGTATAAAACTCGTAGATGTTGGCTTCAATTTCAACATCACTCCATTCGTATTTTGCTAGGACACCTCCAACAAAGTCTGTGTACTTGGGGAACACCTTAAGACTCCTCTGTGCTTATTCGATTTTCCATAGCAAAGCGTCGGCCGTTTTTCAAAACCATCCCAATCATTGAATCTTTAGACGACGTTCATCTTGATTGCATCTTCTCGGTTTCTTGGAGAATAATCCTTTATCATTCAGTCATGGACATAATTTGAGCATTTTGATGGTGGGGAAGAGATTACCTTGGGATCTTGGTAGATAGCTTGATTTTAAAGCCTTTCAGGAGCAACTTACAACCTGAGAATTATTACCAATATTATCTATTTTCTCTTTGATGCTATATTTCTTTACCTAAATGATTTCATTGAGATAAATTAAGGAATTATTTTCCATCAAAATATTAGGCAACTGCCACCCTTTGCCAACCCAAATTACATACGTTTATGTCTCCGGCCTCCGGATATTCTTGGTAAGTCCGTGGCATCCAGAAAAATAGCAACGAGAACGATGAAAATATAAAATAAACATAAGAATTCAATAAACTCTATTCTCCAATTCAACTGTACTTTGCTAACTTTTTATTGCATAAAAAAATCGTAAAATCTATACATATTAAGTTTAATCAACGGATAATTATTTCCAAAAAGTTTCTTGAACAAGGAAAAATAGTTACTCGGCGATATAGTTTTCCAGGATGGCATAACAACAGAGGTTTGGTGATGTCGACGAGATAAAGCGATAACACTGAAGAGATAGATGATGTAGCCACCTGAAGGTGAGACTCGAAATCGTATTTTAGGCACTACCTGCATTTGCAAAGAGTGTCTAGTACATACATGAACCAAACGCCATCGTCTATCTCTCTCTTACGTTAGTTCGCCGATTCCTTCCAGGTTCTAAACTCTTGTGTTTGTATCATCATCTTTTATTGTACATTTATGGTACATTGATTCATTACTAGCTTTTTAGTTCTAGGGCAAGGTTTAGTTTTGTGTCCTGTAATAGGGTGAAGTTGAAATTGTATCCAATATCCACGAGTTATCAACGAAACACGGTGTACCATCTTTAACTGCTCCCTGCACTTTTCAATCAACCAACTATTGAGATATGGTAACTTGTATTCGACTGATTCTTAATTTTACCGATTTTTCCATCCATATCATATAAAAATAGATATTTATCATTTTATGTCAGGCAGTTTTAAGTTGTTGCAGCCAACATTAATGGTGGCCAAAAGATCAACTTACAAAACCAATCGTGCGTATGTAAGCGAAAAAAGTTTCTCCTGGCGATCTCTACTAAACTCAGGCTAAGCTCGAATTGCGGGCGTTGGAAGATTCAAAAACAGGTTACCCATTAGTCACTAAGAATAGGAAAATAGTTTTTTATAAAAAAGGAATGTTAACTCCAACTTATATTCCTCATTAACAGACATCAGAGAAAAGTAGTTCGATAACATGATTCCCGGGCTGATTAGAGCCCTCAAAGATTTTAAACTTCAGAGACTACCATGATACCATCAGTTAAGCTCCCCTCATTATTTCATGGAATACTACTGGAGATGGAATATCCTCAAGACATGAACGAAAGATTTTTATTCTGGGAATAAAGGCTTCAGACAGAAAATTTCAGGGTCACTTTGCGAATTTTGTGGAGAATTCTTCACGCAATCATTTTTTTACGTGCGAAATTATTTGACTTTACTTGACCTATTTCTTTTACCTCCACACTATAGGCTTAAAAATCGCTAATCAAAGTCCAAAGAGCCACGAGTACCAATGCCTTGAACCCTGTATATCATTCCGCAATTCTTTCTGTACCTAGACTCACATTGGTGCAACAATTTTCTACGGTTACCTAAGAAACACCTCAGTAAAATGTAAATCCCCGCCTACTTCGTTTTTCTCATTCTGTTCTTCTTTCGTCGTTTTCTCATTTTTCATTCTGTTCAGAATTGACGCACCGCGACGCGTCGGGTGAATTTAAACTTTTAACAAACAAGTTTAAGCCTAAGACAATGAAAAACACAAAAAATAAAGAATATTAACTCCGCAACTTCTCTCGTCTTTGCATCCGGGTGAGCCACTCCTGCTTTAATTACTAGAAAGGCAAACCATTGGAACTTCCGTCCGTTCCGCACGAGAAAAAACTAATTTAAATAATGCGACATTTTCCTATTAACATACGGAAAAATAGGTGAAAAACAAATCAGTGAAACATCCAACGTGGCGGTGCGGAATAAAAGAACGGTTAATTTCGCAAATATTTCCTCCGAAAAGTCAGTTCAACCCAAAGGGAGAACAAAAAAACATCGGAAAAGAAGAACTTTAAGCCAAATTCGTTGTAAAACGACTAGACAGGAAGAAACTAAAAGCTAATCCCCGCGAAGTCTGCAAAAACGATGTAAAACCCAGATAAAGATATCTAGAATAGAGAATACATTTTTTTAATGAAAATATGCACTTATATTGGCTATGCTCTTTTGCTATTCACTACATAAACCAACCAATTCTGCCTACTATTGTCAATCGCGGAGGAGCCTAAGAAGTCTTTCGGGATTACAGGCCTTGCTTTTAAAATCGAATAATGCTTACCTCTTTCGTCACAGTCCCAAGAAACTCACTGTTGAACTTCCCCGCATCTTTTCCTCAAGCGGTTGATCTTTTAGAGCACGGGAAAAGAGTGAGGTTAAATTCTCTTCGAAAAGAGGAAGAGCCTTTCCGATCCCGAGAGGCACTTCTGGGAGTGACTGTTTGTTTCAAGGAAAAATAAGAGAATGACGGAATCTCGCCTCACGGCATTTAAGATTTGAGGAGGATTGGACCACACTTTTCCAGAATGTCCATCTTGTCCTTGGAGTTGAAAAGGAGTTTTCCTAACGTCACTGGGTTATAGGGTTAGGAAAACTCCTTTTCAACTCCAAGGACAAGATGGACATTCTGGAAAAGTGTGGTGTGTACTCATTAGAGTGTGAAGGATGCAATGGTGTTTATGTGGGTCAAACTGGTCGCAAATTTGCTACCAGAGCGAAAAAACATATGAAATATATATTTAATAATGACCCAAAATCAGGTTTTGCTAATCATATAATTGAAACTGGTCACCAATGTAATTTTAAACCTAAGGTTTTACATGTGAATGACAAAGGTTTTAAACTGGACTTTTTAGAGAATTTTGAAATTAGTATGAGACAAGGTGTCCCTGATGTTGTGCTTTTAAATGACTGTTCTGTTTTTAAATATTCTCCATTCACCTCTGTGCTACACCCACAGCCCCTTCCCTCACCTTGACGGTTGCTTCCTCGCAATACCCTCACCCTCCCTCCCTATCCATCCCCCCCTTTTTTTTACTTAACCTCCCCTCCCCCCCTTTGTGAATTGGATATATATTTGGCGCACCTCCCAAGAACTTTGAGAATTGTCCCTTGAAAATGACGCGTTAGCGTTGAAACGGGTTGGGAAAATAAATGTTTGTGGAATATTACTAAGTGTTTTAAATTCTCCCACGATATGTTATTCCACCAAGTAGAGCCGTCAACAGTAGAAATGTTATCACTGGGAATTTCTGCCGTATAGAATTATATTATTCATGAATATATTACGGATTGTTATCTCGTCACCAAAAAATGTTGCCTAGAATTTCGTAAACAAACAAAGTTTTGGAAAGTGGTGCCGCCTAGTGATGAGAGACGGAAGTTCAAATGTAAATACCGTCGATAGTTTGTAAATAAATAAGTCGTACAAGTTTTACCACGAATATACATGGGTTTTACTTACAATTAATCATAATGTAGTGGATAAAAAAGGTAGTACTACACGCTGGACGTAATTATAGTTTTTTAATATCGTCCGGTCTACAGATAAATTTAATTCCTCTCCAAATTTAATTACACAAATGCACAATTAACTTTTTAGCACTTCGTGAATATCGCTATAGAGAAATGTAATAATAATTCGAGGTGACTTCATGAGTATTCCCAATGGCCATCATTGTAGTGTAGGTAAAAAGGAATGCACTTACCGCCGCCTTGAACAGATTCTTATTTTTCAATCTAAGTCTCCTATTTTGGGTCCTCGTACACGCATACCCTGTTTTGCAGCCTGGTACGAAGATAGTTCTGTTTAAACAAGGCAGTCGAAATTCATTATTTAAGCCGAACAGGCTCAATGCATTCAAATAAGAATAAGAGTCTGGCAGAAATCGTCTTCGGCACACGATGAACGTTTCATAAACCTGTTACACATTTTCTGTAATAGATATTTCCTCTCTAGCTTTTACAAAGTAACTTTTAGATCACCAAAATAGCAAGATATTATTCCAAGCATCAAGTAATTCATATCTCCTCAATCGTTATTGAATATTCACCACCGTGTCATGTTAGCAACAATTAACTACGTCTATTTACAATAACAACTGAAAAGACTCTAATCAAAGTGGCGCCAAGGACTGGATGAACTAAAAGTAGAAATTTAGGCAACACGTAGCCTAGGCAACAATTCTTAACATCAAAATCCATAATATATATCCATGACATTATTGCGCCATTAACAATACAATATTTGCTTCATACTTCCTCCGCCTGCTGAAGTTATATCCTAAAATTCTCCTAAAATGGTCTCAATCATGATCAGTGGTAAAATCTCGCTCAAACTAGTTCAAACCACGTTCGAAGGTTCCACCATAGAGACCTTTTTGACTCTCGTCCCTGCTTGTTCGGTCCCATTGGTCTCCTAAACGTATAGCCCTCTCTCTCTACCTCTCCCTAACCGCCGACTCAGTGCATTCCATGCCGTTTCCATATGACGCCCATTGCCTTCTTCACTCCCTGATCTCCTCTCCCTCCTCCTTTTCCTTCCAAGTTCCGCGGGCACCCGAATTCCCGATCCTCTTAACCACCGCTCCACTCTGGCACGTGCAAAGTCAGGGTGGGGCGGGGTCTCGACGAGAGCGCGTGGGCGTCTCCGTGTTATAAGGAGGGGGCGGAGGGGCAAGTTGCGCATTTCCTTCCTTTCTTTTTTTTTCTCGCGAACCCTCTCAAACACCATCCTCGCCCCATCTCGACCCCACACAAGATCCCTTTGCCCTCCCACCCCTACCCCCTCACCCCCCCAAGGGTGCACTGACCGGATTCCTAAGTATTTTTCGGGGCCTCCAAATTCAAAAGGCGGTTCTCTGCCGATGGGTTTTCGGCCTGGGATCACCATCCGCGCTTCCCCACCGTTGAAA
The DNA here is from genome assembly GCA_963169105.1 of Ceriagrion tenellum. Classification (NCBI taxonomy): domain Eukaryota; kingdom Metazoa; phylum Arthropoda; class Insecta; order Odonata; family Coenagrionidae; genus Ceriagrion; species Ceriagrion tenellum. The sequence goes on from OY720635.1 coordinate 22,558,077, forward strand.
ATGAAATGTGTGCGGCCGGAATTCCCCGCGAACACGTCCGAATGGGCTTTGGCTCTCTCTCTCTCTCCATCTCTCTCTCTCTCTCTCTTTCTCTCTCTCTATCTCTCTTTCCTTCCCTCCGCCGCCAGAAAATACCCCTCGCCATCCTCCGGAGTTTGCATGCGCGTTAAATTTCGTGCGGGAACTGAAACCCTCCAGCTCAAGGATCGCGGGAGTCCGAAAATTGCCTCGACCGCCGCGGAAACATTTCAACACGTCCGTGGAACACGCCCTCGGATGGTCTTTACGATCGGGAAACCACCGTGAAATTTCAGGTGAGATTTCTCGCCCAAGGGTTCGTTTGAATTTATCGCGACCAAGAGAGAAGTCGAAGGACGTTTAACGAGAGGAGCGCTCAACTCACCGCGCTTAACAGCGAGAGAATTATTTCAGCATACTTGGCGAAAGTTAATTTCAAACTATAAAATTCAAGCTTGCATAGCATTATTGGACTCAAAAGTAACTACTTGCATAGTTGCACTCTGTTGATAATTGCAACTACATTTTATAGATGAAAATAAACAGAAAATTGCATTATGAAAATATTTAATGTTTACTATCGAAAAGTGTTGAAGAAGCTTATTAATGAATGACTGATAAAATTTAATTTTTCTACGAATTTACCTGACGGTTCTGAGCACGAATCTTCACTCTCAAATATCTAACTCTCTTCTCCCAATTTCGACACATAAATCGGGTCGAATTTTTGTATTGGTTTTGAGGTGATTCCACATGAGACACCAAAAGGATATATTTCAAAATCGCTTAAGCATTTTAAAAATGCAGAAGTTTGATGTCAATGCTTTTACATGTAACATGGGCATAAGAGAATATGTGTCTGTTTCAGTACCAATTTCGCTGAGGGAATACTTTATTGCTTCAAAATGTATTAATAATAAGGGTCATGACGAATTAGGATATCAGCTGTCAAAGTTTGTAAAATATTATTTGATAAAATATTGTAGTTTCATGCGTAAACTCATCCAGGGTAACACACCTAGTTAATATTTCACTTTTACCTTTGTTTCAGTTAGTGACTAGTTTAACATCATTGTCAAGGCGAGACACATTAATTAAACGAAGGGAAAATTTAAACATTAAACTGGTGTGTTACCTGAAAAGAATTTACGCAAACTATTCGCCGGAAAATAATCAGTACCAATGCTGATGAATAAATGGCTCTTTCAAAATTCAATATGATACGATAAGCATAAGATAATATGTTCATTCCTAATGCTAAACTATAATCTTTTGACAAGACAGAAAAGACCCTTTCTACTTTTAGTAGATCTTCCTTTTATTGAAGATATCATCTATCATTTTATAAAAATAATCAATAATTATCATGACTTACTACAGTAGCATAGCCATTTTGTACGTAAACCTGTATTAAATTGGCATATTTCCTTCAACATTTCTAGAAAAAAAGTATATACAAGGCTTGTTCAATCTACTATGCTATAAGTAAGATATATCACCTAATTTCTCTATTTCTAAGATACAATAGTCTATCAAGAGAGCAGAACCGAACTGCAACGGTCTTTATTCTACGGCTGAAGAGTAGGATGTGCGTCTTAAATTACCACGAGGCGTATCAAACTTATTTCATCTTCGCGCTCTCTATTAGCTTAGTAGTTATAAGCCAATTTATCAGCTAGCGTTCAAGCCTTCAAAATTAAGGAAGGTTATGATTATGGCAAAGAATGAATTTGGCTAAATCAGATGAGGAGAGTATCTTGATTCACGAGAATGTTAATTAGGGAACATTTTGAAAATAAAAGGTAGTACCGTCCAGGTTATGGAAGAGTAGTTGGAAATAATGAGTTAAAGGAGATCTATTTAGTCACATTTTAATGTTAACTAGCATATTTATGAGGGTAACGAATATCTAGCGATTCTTTTTATTTTATCAACGTTTTCGAGCTTACCTTTTCCTTTGAATAAGAAGATAAAATTTCTATGGCAAAAATTCATCCAACCAATGAACGCTAAAACTTTGAACAAACACTTCATTGCTTATTAGAAGGTATAGCACAATTTTATTCAGTTTATTTAAGAAGATTCTAAGACGGTTGGATTTGCTCAATCAACAAGTGCATTGCAAAAGATCAATCGTTTATTAGCCATTCAGCCAAAGTATCACCCTAATTGGAAGTTATTAGCCAAAAGATAACTAGTATGTAAGCAGTGTGAATATGGACGAAAGACAAATGACAAAAATTGAAGAATAAATAATTTTAAAGGAATAAGGTTTACACTGAATATGAAAGTTGCACGGCATATATTACAGCAGGTGGAGTAATTTCGTTAACAAGGGTACCATGATTAATTAAAGTAGTCTTAGAATACTGAATTTTAGTAGTTTCAGAATTCTAGATATCTCAAAGATAAGACCGTAGTGACGTTATGAAATGAGATAGCTATTTCCATATAGAGAGAGCTGATGATATAAAATATTAATAATATTAAATACTGATAAGAGAAGAATTTGATATGGAAGAGAGATTTGATCCCTTAGAAAAGGAAATTAGAACATATTACAAAGGTTTAGCACAATATAAAGGAGATGGATGGAAATGGTTTGATCAACGAAAATTAAAAAAAATAAGGACGTAATGGAGATATGGGGAGTAAATCAATTCACTAAAAGATATTAGAAGATGACAGAAAAGGCGCTTGAAACGAGTACTAAGAAGTTCACCTGTTTTAGACCATTGAAATCGGCGGCACAATGCTCGGAAAGTATGAAAGAGAAAGAAAAAATATTTGTTCAGATAAGGTTGAAAAATATGTTTCAAGAACAATACACCCATAAAACTTGTAAAACAGAAAGCAGCGTTCATTTAAGATATTACGTAAAATCACGGAAAAAAGATAAGTTGAAGATTAAGAGGAAGAAGAAGCTTTTAAGATCTTGTGAGTGAAACATCATTTCTCACCTAGAATTCAATAAATGCCGTCTAATTTTAAAGAAAAATATACTACACCCCCAAAGATACCAAAAACCAGCCCCTGGCCGCATATTTTTTTAGATATTTTATAGTAAACACAGGCCATTTTACATCGGAAATGGTATGAGTGTTAACTTTAGAGAGACTATTTAACACTTCAACCGCGAGTGTCCCTTTTTTGGGACCCGGCACCATAAACAGTTGTCTCACTGCTTACGTTTTTTCCGTAGGGTCCTAAAACTTTCCGACTTTTATTAATTTTTCATAACCATAATACTGAGTAAAATATATAACCCCTGCTCCATCCTTCATTGAAAAAAAACGTGATTATACTTTAACCGCGGAGGTCCCTTTTTTGGGTCCCAGCATTTCTGAGCGCTCTTCGGGCAGTGACTCTCCGTCTACTTCCCCTCCGCGCACTTGCAAGTGTCCCCATCTCCTCCGCGCGCGTGCATGTGGTGCTTTCCTCTTCTTTGTCCCTGCGCAAACAATCCGACACATTGTGAGCGACAGGTCAAAACGCTTTTTAGTTTGTCCGTGCGTGAGGTGTGAATACTGTCATAATCGCAACGCCTGCCCTCATTAGCTGCTAGAAAGTGAATGATAGCGCGTCGGAAAAGCGTACGTCCCGATGAAATTTTGACGCTCCTAAACGATCTTGAAGAAGGAGATTCTGAGGGTAAAGATATTTCTGAGGTGTTTTCACCAGATAGCGATTATGAAGAGGAAATCGACTCAAGTTCATCTGGCCAGTCGTCCAGCGACGAGAATCCCGGCCCTGCACCACCTGTTCAGCAAGGTAACAGGAGTTCATAATAAATAAACTGATAGCTTTTTATTAGTTTTATTGAGCAGAAAAATCCGTAGAATCATAATTGCAATTGTTCACAAATTTTAAAATTATACATGTATGTATACTGGTATTTTGTGTGTACTGAACAGTCGTTTTTGTATCAGGAAAAACTTCCGAAGACCGCACAAAGAGGGTGCGCCAGAGAAAGGATACTGAGCCACATAGTCAAGCTGCGACGTCGTCCGCCTTATACAAAACTGTCTCAACACGTCGTTATTCCTCAGGAAAGTCGGATCATTCAGCAAAAAGGCCGCGTCTATCGGGTTCTGTGAGTACCGGTGATACGTTACCTGATGAAGACGATGTCGGTGTGGCTCCTGGGTCAGGAGGAGATGGTGATGCACGTCACCAACGTACAACAAAAGACAGAAATGGAAAAGGTTATCTGAAAACATTAGCTGTTGATTTAGTTATTGAGGCACCAGGTGGTACTAAATGGAAAGTAGCCGCCCCTAATTCTGGGTCTACTTGTAGGCGCGGTCACCAAAACATACTCAAAGAAAAACCAGGGCCTACCGCAAATGCAAAATGTTACATTGTAGACGGGCTGTTTTCAAGTACTTGGCGCTTGATTATTGATGATTGTATGCTAAAGAGTATTCAAAAGTGCACGGTCGCAGAAGCGCATCGAGTTTATGGCAACAATGACTGGACATTGTCACTACAAGAATTAGATGCTTTTCTCGGAATTTTGTACGTGCGAGGCGCAACCGAGTCAAAAGGCATGGAGGTCGACTTACTTTGGTCTGAAAAATACGGTATTCAGTTGTGCAAAGATGCCATGCCACGCGATCGCTTTAGGGAAATCATGAGGTTTTTGAGGTGTGATGAAAAATCAACTCGCTCTCAAAGATTGAAGGATAATAATTTTGCCCTAATGTCTGAGATTTGGGATAGATTCATATCAAACTGTCAGAGCAACTACATACCAGGTCCTAACATAGTGGTCAATGAACAGTTGTTTCCATCAAAAGCTAGATGTCGGTTTACACAGTTCATGCCATCAAAACCGGACAAATATGGCCAAAAATTTTGGATGGCTGTCGATAACGACAGCAAGTATCTGATAAACTCGTTTCCTTATCTTGGAAAAGATGATGATCGACTTGAGGGTGACCGACTCGGTGACTTTGTGGTGAAAAAGCTTGTGGCACCTTACCTAAACAAGGGTAGAGATATTACCAGTGATAACTTTTTTACGTCTTTACGTTTAGCAGAATACCTGAAGTCGAAGGGTACTAGCATGGTCGGGACAGTAAACAAAAAGCGAAGAGAAGTACCTGTATGTGTGAAACAGGCCCGCAAAAAACATTTCGATAGTAAGATCTTTACTAACAGTGATGTAACGCTCACTGTTTATCAAGGAAAGCCACATAAGAATGTTGTTATAATGAGTTCTATGCACTTGGACGTGCAAATAGGTAACGATATCAAAGCAAAGCCTGAGACTGTGACATTTTACAATAAAACAAAGTCAGGAGTGGATATTGTCGACAAAATGGCCCGAAAATATTCAGTCAAAAGTGCCTCCCGCAGGTGGACTTTCCACACTTTCTGTAATATTTTAGACTTGGGAGGAATCAACAGTTGTATTTTGTACAGAAAGGTTACTAATGTTAAAATTTCCCGCCGCGACTTTCTTCTTGCCTTGGGAGAAGAACTTACAAAACCTCTCATTGATCAAAGAAAGAAGATAAAGACTGCTCCCGTTGAGCTATCGGACATAGGTGATTCGCGTCGACGATGCCAAGTCAAAATGTCTTGTTGTGGTAAAGGAAACAAAAAAGGAGGAAAAACTTCTTATGATTGCGTAGCTTGTAGAAAACTTGTGTGTAAAAAATGTACAGGCGGCGTGAGTTATATCTGTGTATCATGCAAACCTGAATCAGAGGAAGAAGAATGCAATAGTAATTAGTTTGGTTTTGTGTTTATAATCATGACATATGTCAATCGCCAATGACCTAATGTCTTTGTTCTTTGGTTGCTAATTGCAATTATTTTTGATGATTGTTCTCGTATATCTTATGCTAATGTAAGACCTGTTTTGTTTACCTTCGCTCTAGAAAAGTACATAGGCCATTACTTTGATATTGGACTAAAGACTTTGAGCAACTTTTCGCCACACCTATAAAAAGTAATAGGACCACTCACCGTTGTCTGACTTTCTAAGAGGGCCTCCAGACATTCTTCTGCATGTCAATGTTGATCCTTACAAAGAAAATGTATTATATAATGTAGTCTCAGCCTAAATATACTTTGTAAAACAAACAAAATAATACGTACCTCATTTGTCAGCCATCGACGTGAGACTTATTCTCTTGTTAAAGCGAAGACGAAGATAAGTTCTTCACTGTTTTGTCCTTTTTAAATAAAAAAAATTAATAAATATCATAAAAAGTACCTGAAGTTCTTATTTACCTCCAAATTTGTCAAAAGAAGGCACGTCTATTCATTGAAAAAGGTAAAAATGGCAATGACTCGTTGGGTCCCTTTTTTGGGACCTTCGCGGTTCTAAGGGGCCACCAGAGTCCCGCGGTCCTAGTGTTAAAAAGCGAGGAGCTCCTAACACCTAGGTCTCGCCATGAATTTAACCATAAGTACCAATAATGTTTCCTCTACAATTTTAATAATAAATCAGGCACTCATCGAGGATACTTTTACACAACATCGAGAAAGTCGTCTGATTTGAAAGCTCTTTTACAGCAATTAATCTTTTACGTGGGCACGGTATGAAAAATATTTCAATATCTAGATTGACCAGTCTAGTCAGTAGGATATATGATTTGGGCATTTGGCCTGAAAATTTACTTAAGTCAGTGTTAGTTCCATTACCAAAGAGGGGAAATGCTAAAGAATGTAAAGATTATATGACAATTAGCTTTATTTGTCATTTTACCAAAGCTATAGTAAGACTATTATTACGAAGAATAGAAAGAAAAATTGAAGAAAATATGTGAGAAAACCAATTCGGATTCAGAAATGGTAAAGGAACACGAGATGTAATAGGATGCCTGAGGATGACTGGCGAAAAAATGTTGGAGGTGAATTGGGACCTGTATATATGTTTTGTTGACTGGGAGAATGGGTCAACTGGGTTGTGCTACTGAGGATTCTCAAAATATTGGCATAGACTGGAAGGATAGAAGATTAATAAAAGACCTGTATGCAAAACAGAAAGTTGTGATAAGAGTAGGAAATGATGAGACAGATGAGATAGATATTGGAAAAGGATTCAGACAAGGATGTTGCATGTCACCATCTCTCTTCAATATTTATGCTGAAGACCTAACCAATAAAGCATTAGAAGAAACAAGAGGTGTAGTGGAAGGAGGAGAAAAAATAAGGACAGTGAAGTATGCAGATGATCAAGCAGTACTAGCGGAATCAGAAGAGGAGCTACAGTATATGATGGAGAGTACTGCAAGAGTGGGGAAAGAATGCGGAATGAAAATAAATGTTGGAAAGACAAAACTGCTGAGGGAAATCAAAAAGAGAAGGACAGCTTGGATGGGACATATATTACGCCAAAATTGTATTTTTGGAAGAGTTATTGAAGGAAAAATAGAAGAAAAGCGAGGAAGAGGAAGAATAAGAATGGAAATGCTCTATGACATCAAAAATGACCGAAGTTACCGGCAAATGAAAAAAGATGCTCAGGACCGACTGCGATGGAGGGCATCCAGTGGAAACCTGTCAGAAGACAGATTCTACTGAGAAGAAGGTATGAAAAAATGAGTAAAATTAAAGACTTATGTATACACAATTTGTTGATTACCGGGAAAATGACTTATCTAAAACTATATATTTGCGCCATTAAAATATACACATATAAATTTATTGCTTCTTAAAACTCTCAAAATAAAAAAATTCGAATTTGATCTCTTATATGTGTAAAGAAAAATCTCGGTAAAACTACCTTAAAAGTGAAAACCAAGGTAGTAATGACCCATCCAGTTCAAAAAACAATTTTGTGATAGCGACTATTAGCTGAGCAGTGTAACTACAGTACCTCAAATTAGGGTACCAAATCATTCCAGACGTATAGGAAAATATGATTTAAACCTATCAACTGAAGTACCGCAAGCATGTAACCATGCATAGATTGATTTATTTCCCCAATTTTCAATGAAATACTGTATTCCTGGCCAGGAACTCGGGGCAAAGAACCTGTTGCTTTTTATCACACCCGATACCAAGTTTTCAAATAGATTGTACACAGAAGCAAGGTTCACCAATAACACAAAAAACTTTATACAGCGGTACAAATATGTAAACAATTCCTAATTTCGAGATCCACAAAAAACTAACATTTGAATTTAACAGCAAAGACTAGCAGTATTCTTTAAACTGCCAGGGTTATTAAATGAGAGATTATAATCTCTATAGATTCAAATGAAGCTTATTTTTTATTCGTTTCACTGCTAAAATGTACAGCCAAACAGACTTACGGTATGGTCCATCGTGGTTTACTGAAGGAAAGGTAAACATACGAAAAATGGGCTCCCAATTAACGAGCAAAAGACAAGTGAAGGAGCCATGATCGATTTTCTGTCTTTCTTGGAACATTATTTCCCTGGTGGCGGGATAATAAAAGTTGTGGATTTCTCGCGGCCAAGTTTAGGCATTTCGGGAAGATATAAACACGAAATTATTACGTCCATAATTCCTCAAAGTGTGAGAGGAGACGAACGAGGTTTGTATGGGTCTCAACAAGATTCATTTTATATCTTCGGTACGCGAAAGCAATTTGCAGTTAACTTTACGATCCATCTGAATAATATTCCATACTTTCACGAGGAGTTACTCATCGCGAGCCGCCGCGCCGTCCGGGAATTTATTATAAGCAAATTACGCCGAAACCAAATCATCCATTTTCATCGTACTTTGTGATGGATTCTTAAGTATTACAATATATTCTCTCAAAGTAATAATCATAAGACTGCGATGCCCAAATTAAAACAGCAGCATCAAACATTCTCCTGAGCTACCCTTAGTGGCTTAAGGCAAGCCCTTAGAGTGCCTATTACTAGTAAACTTGATAAATGATATTAGCTTTCACCCGGATTAAAGTCTTTCTTTTCAAAGGGAAAATCCACTTCTTTTCAACTCTACCATCCAATTCAATCTTTGATGACCCATCTCTCTTCTGCTGCAGTGTGAAACATATTTGTGGAATTTACCAATCACCTATTCACTATCAAGGTAATTACTTCGAGGACATGCGAGTTTTCTTTCATCAATTATCTCTCCATTATGAATCTACTGTACCGGAGTCAAATCTATTAAGACAGAGACTAGAGAAAATGAGAACAGCGTAAAAGTACTTGCCAATGAAGAATTTACTGAAATTTTTCAGTAGTTAAAAAGCTAAATAATCGATAACTAAAAAAATCTATTTTTTAGATAAAGTCTGATTTCACTTATCACATTCATTGTCAGTGCACTATCAAGACATTTTATAATTTAACCTTTTTACCCAATATTTCAACTAACTTTCTTGATATGCGAACCTACTTTAAGGCCTTCAGATTCCGACAATAAAAATAATTAGTGTATCCAGTGAGAGCCAAGACATTGAATGAAAGTTGAAATGCAATGAAAGCCGAAACGTTTTTTAATTTAGAGCTTGATGAAAACTATACCTTTACGAAAACTTAATACTCTCAATCCCTTTACCCAACCCAATTTACCCAATTTTTACCCAAAGAATTGGGAAATTTACCCAAGGGGACATGGGATGTCCCTTATGGGGATCCCCTTGACCCCATGGGAACACCCAATATCCTCTTGGGGACATTTCCAGCAGGGTAACAGATTTCTTATGAGGGATAATGATGTAAATACATTTAGAGCTCATATAATTGAATATTCTTCATATAAATATGCTTTAAAATAGGTCTTTTTTTATCCAGAACGATTAAGGTCAGCGATGTTGCAAGGTGTATAGTAATATAAAATGCTTTCTTATGAAAAGTACAAAATCATCTCGGCTCTTTCAACCGCCATCAGCACCGATAACAATACTCGACTCGACTTCGATACGCCTGTTGACAATATGAAGCCCATGGCTCTGTAAAAGTCCGAAAGACATCTCGTTGTACACAGACAGAGGCTTCTTGTCAGATTTCGCGAGTTGATAACAAAAGCTATGTCCCGACAAAAAGTTCAAGTTAGTTCAATGAAGCGCGATATAAGTGAGGTCATATTCGGTGCACTTTAAAACCACTCTTATTACCCTAGTAGTTAATGAACTTACGAGAGGAATTCAAGTATTAAGCTTTTCAGCTGTCAGTTACTCAGCGATGATTAAACATATAGATATCCTTGATAGAATTAGTGATCATAAAGTAATTTTTATGACCTAGAAAACAACAGAAGGCTCCATTGTGAAACCTAAACGTACAGTCTTTTTCTTTGAAAAATGCTATTTTATAAAATTTGGAGAGATGTTAGAAGTTTCATTCTCGAATTTGCAGCTACAATAAAGGACGAGAGAACTGAAGTATCAAGAAGAGTTCTTTTGGAAATTCTATGCAAAAGAACGGATAAATTTATTCCTGAATACATACGAGAGAGTAAAGAATCCCATTGGAATAACCACGCCGTAAGGTAGGAGCTAGGAAGAAAAGTAATTTCACAACTAATATAAAAATTCTATTAAGTCAGGTAACTAAACATTCCCATAATACACTTAAGAACTTCACCTTCCATAACCTTATTCTTTTCACGACTGGTTTTCTAACACCTCCTGCCACCCGCTCATGTGGCGGTTCGAAAGGTAGTATATTCATGAAGATAGAAAAGCAGTTTCACAGTGTTTTTGAATGACTGGAAAAATAGCCCTTTGGTCCATCAAATACTGCGCAAAAGTGGCTAAGGAAACGGAGTACTTCTTTGATGATAGTAGTCAAAAAGGCATGATGGGCCAAAACTCTTTCCGCATTCCGGTCCAAATATCCACAATGAAAAGAATAAACACCTCAGTACTGGAGAGGAAAATATTCTCGTTTTCTAACACAGACATTGATTAAAGAGAGCTAATGTTATTATGAGTCGGTCAAATGAAAGGAGAACTAATGTTATAATTTGATAGGAGAAATCATGAATTTCAATTTCGCTGTCATTTCAATATTGTGATCGGCTTTTACTTGATTACTTACATCAGGACAGGACAACTTTGGGAAAAAAATTGAATAATGACTTTAGTTTTATATAAACACTCATAATACCTAGATCAAAAGTTTAGGATAATAACGGGACTCATTTATGGCACACACTCATGTACATTTACTCGCTTTTTGGTAGTTATTTATGCGACGCAATTTCAATTCAGGAACGGAGAATATTTCAAATTAGCAATTACGAAAAATTATCAATTTACTTACAATTGACCAATCAGAGAAGAGGACCACAAAAAAGGCGCGAAAACGACCCTATATAATACGACGCCTCCGGAACCGAATTGTTACATGGACCGGAGGAAGCCAGCAGGACAGCCGGCGAAATATTGTCCTCAACATGAACCAACGCGGCGGACAACCCGAAAGAAGGAATCAACCTCTATCAATGCCCCACGAAAGCCTTCATCAGAATATCAACTTACTTCTTAAATAAGTAAAGCACTATTTTAACATATATATACAAAATATTTTACCTCATATTTTGAGCAAAATTGGCAAGACTTAGATGATAAATAATAAGTACTGATTAATAAAACGCTGAATGTTTATACTTATGAATAGAGCAAAGGGAAGAAGATAATCCCCAGACTGAAATTAGCATGGATAAAAGTTTTCTGTGCTGCGGAGAAAACGGATCTTCTTCTGTGAGGTAAAACACAGTAAAGGTGACACGGTTCAACTCCCTGCATTACTCGATAGAACTTCATCCATTCACTTTCGAGACGAATGGAAAACACAGCCTAGGAAAAACAAACCGATTTTAACGATGATGAGATGGAAAAATAAACAAAATGCTCGCTTAAGCAAAGATATTTTCACGAAGGTGGGCAGTGTAGCATAAATGAAGACAAATCTCACAATACAAACTAAATGGTAGCAAACTTACTTGGGCTGGGTTAAAAATAAATTAAATATCTAGCAAGGGTGCTTCAGGTGATGTAAGTGGGTATGTTAGGTTTCAGCTCGAATAGATTAGCTTCAAAACTTGATATTTCAAAGAAAATAGTCAACTGCGAAAGAAACAATTTTGGCCTTTATATAATTAACTTTGCAGAATGTTTTCAGGGCAATAAACCATCATAATTCTATTTAAAATGCGGTACACTCGATAAACAATTACCACTTCTACTAAGGGTAGTAGGTGATAGATAAATAGATAGAGGACGAAAATAAGAGTAAATAATTAGAGCAAAAGTAATATCGACGAATGCCTCGTCAATGAGCGTTGGAAAAAATTTCAAATTCAGGCACCAACCCGGCAGCTATGATCACAAAATGACACATTCACAAAGAGGAAATAAACTGCCATTTTAAAGGAGTCACATGGTGCTTTCTATTCGTACTAATGTGTTTCTCACTGCGAAATACCATTGGAAAGTTGCTTTCCTTTTGTTTCAGACCCTGTTCACAAGGCAGTGCACTTCCAAAACGATCAGAGATATCGGAATCTGGTTGATGTGGTGGTTAGAGTACTGGCTAATCGTACGGGCGGCCAAGATTCAAATCCCTGCAGAGGAGGATGTTTTTCACAGGAAACCCGGTCCCTACTTGAGTGCCTTGTGGATGGAACTTCAAGAGAAGTACTCCATCTGTTGGATGAGACGTTAAACTGTGGTCCTCTTGATGCCTTTCGTTAAGAGCAGGCTAATGCCGACACCGGGTTTCTATCCACCCCTCCTCCCTACCTGTCCCCTATGGCGCAAATAACGTCAACTGTCGGTCGTCTTCCCAAAATCCATTCCTATCAGACATATCGTTGACTTTCACTGGAATTTTCCCATTGAGAAATAAAATCAAATAATCGCATTTGATACAGCTGTTTATATGTTTATTTACAGTGAAGGCATCCAGCATATATAGCTTTCAATTAAGCATTGTAATTAGCATCGCAGCTTTCAATTAAGCCATTGAAATAAAACTTTCCATCTCTAGCAAGTAGTTTGAACGAATTCGTCGAAGTTATACAATAAGAATGTGCCACGACGTCTCCTCAAGCAATATCATCTACCCGCAAATATCTGACAGTTTGGCTTGCACACATGGTTCTGTAAATCATTTCTCATGTGCTGTGAAGTGGGCCAAATTATTCTAATCTCAGTTAACCTTAAAACTTAGAATGAAAAGCTCACATGATTTGAAAAGGTATAGCAAAGTTAATAGTAATCTCATTAATTGTGAAAATGGTGATGAGAATGTAAATGGATTGTGAGTTAAAAAACATAGGCAAACCGCAGAAGAGAGGATAAGGAAAATAAACAAAGTTTAAGTCCCGCAACCACTTTCACAAAGTGCAACTCATGTGCAAATCATGACGGTGCGCGAGACTCAAGCAAGCTTCCAACGTGGCGGGTCGCATCTTAGATTCTTCTCTTTCGTTTTTCTCACTACGCACACGCACAAGCATGCACATTTTGACAATGTGGAGACTTGTGAAGTCCTCAACGGCACGGATGGGATTCGAAGCCGGCGATCACGGGAGGAAAAACACCCTGCGTTGCGAGGCTTCTCACACTCTCCCCAGAGTTATCATCGCAAAACTCCTGTCTCCGAATTAAAAGAGCCGTGCCCATTAAAAAAACCCACACTCATGCATTTACTGCTTTGGGAATACTGCGCTCATAAACTCTCCCCTTTCTGCCGCTTTAACGGCGTCGCATGGCGACAGTAAAAGCGGAAAAAACAAAAATGAAACATTAGAGCATTTTTCTGACTTCCAGCACTTTCACTCTTATTTCGTTATCCCTCTGGTAACATCCCTAAGCCTCTAAATAGTTTTATTATGTACCAAAGACAAATCTTAGTCAACTAAGATACATTTTTAGTCCCCATTTCCCCCCCCTCCGAGGGACTGAATGCAGCGCCATTTACATATGATTTGAAGTATTTGCTTCTATGATTCAAGCAATTTTGCAATGACATGGTAACTAATAAGTAAAGGTTCCTTCATCCAAACACGACGCAAGTCCATTGAAAAATGTGCATGTTAAATAAGTACTGTTTGGCAAGCAGGGAGTTGGATACCAGGTTTCAAAATTGTTCATTTTTTCTTTCGCCACTGCTAGTAAATTGGAATATAGTTATTCGAGAGTAATCGAGTGAGAATCGGTATTGAAAATAATGAAATAAAAGCGGAGCACATCATTAGGTAAATAAATGAGGGACCTTTTCCTATAACACTAGCTAGAAGTAACGTTTAAATTATAGTGCAAAGAAAAGACTGGCGAAAAGTCTACCATGGTGTACAGCGATGTACGGTTCAGGAACGTAAATGTTAGTCGAGGGGAAGACACATCTGGATGAGATTAGGAGGAAGCACAGGGGGTGGTTGAAACAGGTAAGGAGAATGGTGAAGGGCCTGACATAGGCGAAATTGCTGGGTAGGCAATAATAACCTTTAGGGTAGCAATGGAAAAAGGTAGGATATCTGCTGAGTGGAAAATAAATAGGAATGAAGATACAAGGGCCTACACGAGGGGTATGCAACTTGAGAAATGGTGTACGCTTGTTGAGAAATGGTTGAGAAATGGTTGAGAAATGGACAGAAATGGATAGTAATGGACAGAAATGGATAGAAATGGATATAATTGGACAGAAATGGATAAAAATGGACAGAATGGATGGTTAAAAATGGACAGAAATGAATAGAAATGAACAGAAATGGGAATAAATTGATAGAAATGGACATAAATGGTTAGAATTGGATAGAAATGGACAGAAATGGATAGAAATCGATGGAATAGATTAAGAATGGATAGAAATGGCTGAAATGGAAATACGGTGTACACTTGTTTTTGAAGTTGCGTACCCCTCGGGCCTACATATATAAAATTAATTTATTAGTTTTTATATTTGTCCATACTTCAAAATATAACTCTACCGATAAATCAACTCTAACAACAAAAATAACCACCAATACACGAGTTCACTATCAATGCGATTCAGCATCTTTCAGGGACGACCCATCAACGCCTCACGATCAGGGCGAACAATATAGCGGGCGGATCCCTCGATTGCCTCTCAGCGCATACCCGCTCGTAAGACCGCGAGTGTCCCTCAATAGTCGAGGCGGCTGGCTAGCTAGCGGGCGCCATGACACCATTTTTCAAGCCGGCCGTCGTAATGAGCGCCGGGCTGCCGTCACCTGTTCGCAGAAATAATAAATCACGGGGAATGAGCGTCGCAGGGCGCCGGAGGGAGGCGGGTGGATGGGGGTGCGAGAGGGAGGATGTGTGCGGCGATGAGGGAGAGGAAACACGATGGGGCACTTGCAAGATACACATGTGCATGAGAACATCCAACCCGGAGAGAGCAAAAAAAAAAACGCTTTACTTTTCAACGCTGTAAATAAATGAGAGTATTATGCCCGAACGGAGACGGTGAAAAAAATCATAGTTCGTGCAACTCCGCTTGGAAAAATTTCGTGTAGGTCGCTTGTTACTTTTTTTATAACTAGTTAAATGAAAACATCCATTTTCATAACCACACAGCGGGCGTGTAAAGAAATTTTCAGGGACGGAATGTACACGGAAAGGGAAAGGTAAAAGGGAGACGAGTCAGCACTTTAAAAAATTTAAAAAGCTCAAATATAAGTAATGTTACATTTCCAAAACAAGTGAAATAGCACTTGGTGCATGCATTTTTTCCTCCACAAAAGCTGAAACTGACCTGCTTATCTTTGACTCCATTTTAAATTATTTCTCGAACACCTGAACATTTCATTAACAAATAGGGAATAAATGTCCTATTGAAGTTGCACTGCCGGACTAAATTATTCGTAGAAGTTTCTTATTTCTCTCTGTGTTTCTATCGAAATTTAAACAAAAATCCATATTCAGCACGCAAGATCACTTATATATCGTCATATGGATCACAATGTACCTTCCCAAATCTATTAAGTAAATAGAAATTTAAAAAAGGGAAAATCATTCACTAATATAGTTAGAAAAAATTAATTTATGAGATAAAAATAGTATATCATGTTGAATGAATGAATATAAGTTTAGACACTTTTTCTGAAATCTTTTGACACTGACTACGACAATAACTGTATCTAATCAATCTGCCCTACGCATAAAGAATATACCTACGACCCTTTCACAATTCTATCGAATGCCTTTATGAAGGAGTAAAATAGTTTGAAGCCCTCTCTCATTTTGAATATTCTATGGTGCATTTAACTGCCGAGAAGTTAGCAATTATCAACTTACTTCGTTCCCAAAATGATTATATTTTTATATATGAAAAATATCCCGTCTACTCGATTGGTCTTGGTGGCCAGTACTTTATCTGAACCACCAATGAAATCCCCGGCAAAGAAGTAAAAAAACCCAAATTACCGATGATTTCCAGAGAGAGTGGCGCCATAGCTAGATCGATATTGCACCAGCTTGGCAACTGGAATGCCGAGAGTTCGAGTCCCGTTGTGTTCAAAGGTTATGCTTATATTAGGGATTAAGCCATAAGTTTCACGGACCGATAGAAGCCGAGCAGTTGGAGAGTCCATAAATATTGGCAAAAGTATCCCCCAAAGGAAAGCCTGAAGAGCCGCTGATGTTTCTTGACCCTTGCGGCGATCGTCCTGCCCGTCTCTTCCACATACACCAGGCCACATGCACATGGTATCTCGTAGATACCAGTTGTCAAGAGGCCGCAGGAGTCCTTTTCCGTGACTAACCAGCGGCACTTCAGGCTTAGCCAACCTGAAAAATCCGCCGTGGCCGAGCACCGAACATCCGAGGACCATGCCATTTGCTGGGAGAAGATGAAGGTCCTCTGCCGCGTGGGCAAGTTCTGGGAAAGACTGACGAGAAAAGCAATCGAAATCCGGATGAAAAATATCACTATGAATCGCGTCGCTGGTTACTCCCTCAGCCAGTCATGGAAACCAGTGGTGAGATGCATACGTGAAACTAGGGAAAAACGGCGGGAACTCGCGGACAAATCACGAGACACAGGCCGTATGCCGAACGGTATATATTATTTATACGGTACGGTATTTACGGTATATATTATAATATTTCGGACCAGTTGAGGATGCAAAACGCCCTGATGACGATGGACAACTCGTTTGCGAGACGTTGGAGAGTCTGACCCGGTGGAAAGCCCGAGTAACCTTTAACGATATCTTACACACTGTTGACGCGTAGACAATTAGCTCTCGAACCAACTCAAAGTTACCCCACATTTACCTGAATGCTTCAGTTTCTATAATAATATTTTATGATTCAATGTAAAAGAACTAATTCCTAATATCAATAAATAAGCTTACAACACGATATTTGGAATTCACCTCAGCAGAGACAATAGACATGCGTTTCCCAAGAACATCTGTATCTTCATCAGAGCGATATCTGAATCGATTTTTTCAGAAAATTATGTTTACCAAAAATTAAGAAACAAAGTTATACTAGTTTTTCCAATAATATTAAAAACATTAAAAAGAAATAAATTATCCAGCAATATCCCTCATTTAGATAAACACCTTTTCTAGAAACTGGTATTACCACACCCTATTTAGTACAGAAGAAAACTCTCCATTAGTGAGACGGGGGTAGAGAAATTAGTGAGCCAAGTTCGTAGGCCCAGGAATTATTATATTAATTATACATTTCCACAATCGGATAGTAATTCCGTCTATTACGGGGGATTTGGGATGTAAAATAGTTTTAATCATTGGACTAATTTTATTGAACCAAAGGTTTCTGGTTCATGTGCAACTGCATTAGGATTCACGACAAAGTCAGGAATGTGATAACAATGATAAATCTTCTAATTCTTTTGTTATCGCTGATTATCGCTTTTCGCTGATAATTTGTATTCGCTGAATAAAAAACTATGGAAATGAACTAATTCTTTAATTTATTAGCCAATGAGACTGGATCCTTCATCATTTTATCACCTTCTGTCAATTGCAAAGCTACGGGTTTTTTTTCCGACCAAGAATGGAAAACATTGTCATGGAAAGATTAGCTATACCCAAGTGAAGTGCATTCGAAGAAAGTTCAGATTTAAACGAATCATAAAGTCGTAAAAATACAAGATTGATACATGTAGCAGAATAATTTTCCATTCGCATTGGTTTTCTTAAGATGCTGGATTGTCCGTAAGAGCTCTACAAGTTAATATAGTGATAAGATTAATTATTCAAGTATAAAATATTAATATTTATTTCACTATGTACTTAGAAATTATTTTTCAACCACTTAAAGTTGACTCACTGAAAAATATTTCTGGTGCAACATTTACATGTCCATAAATACTAAGCAATTAAAACTCAAGAAAATACATTTCAAGTTTAACAACATGCAGACAACATAAGGTGAAATAATAGTCTCAGAGCAATAACGTACATATTTTTTATCGTAAACGATAATCCATTTTCCTCCGGCCTGATTTTCACATTCTGCATGACATTTATTACCAGAAATACAGCGAAAATTTACGTCTATTCTGAGAATCTAGGATACTGTCAGAGCAATTATTAAAAGCTTAAAGGATAAGAAGTTTAGGTGAACTGTAAATAAATCAAAATTACGTATTAAAATCTGTATGTTTTGTAGAGTTACGATTATTTTATTTGAAAATTTCAACGAATTATTTTCAGATTTTTTCTTCCTTTTCATCTTGCCTTCCAGGTTAAGGCACGTTGCCTGTTCCAGCTTCACCATCGTAGTCTCCGTCTCCAAATGTTAGATCTCCCGATCCGCTCAATATGCTCTTTCCATCTTTCTTTATAACTGGTTTCTACGTCTGTCTCTGCTTGTACTTCTAATACCTGCCTTATTTCTTCATTTCTTATGTGATCAAGACGTGTACAACTCTTTACTGATCTAAGATATTTCATTTCTGATATCTCAATCTGTCTGTATTGTCTTTTTCTAGGAGCTCCAGCATTTTAATCCATGCAGAAATGTGGGGATAGCCATTAGGTATTTTTACAAATTTTATTTGACTTTCTTGTACAGTTTTTCTTTTAGTGCTCATCTTATAGTCCCACATTTTCTTTGGTGATTGGTAGTTTAATCTGTAATGTCGTATTCCTCTTCGTAAGCAATATCACATCCCAAATATTTAAAATGTGATAACTATTGTAAGATGGTATTTCCAATTATTATGTCGTTTCGGACTGGGTTATTTCCTAGATATGCCATTTTGCTGATTTTTTTACAGATATTTTCAAGTTATAATCTTTACATATCAGCTGTAAGTTTTGGATATCCAATTGCAAATGGTCCTAATTTTTTTCAACTATGACTTGATCAACGCATATACCATTGAGCTTAAAAATACTTTTTCTCCTATTTGCATCGCTGGTGGTGTAACTTAGTTTCATTCTCGTAGATAGTCATCTATGTATATATAATATTATGTAAGAGACAAAGGACACTCTTGCCTAGTAGATTGGTTGGTTATAATATCTGTCAGGATATTTTTCTGCCATTTAAATGATTTAAATAAAATACATAAAGAATGTGAATAAAAAAGTCTACTTATATAATCCATACAGCAACAGGCACCTTTTCTGCCTTTCGATTTATGATTTTACCATTGTGTATCCATTCCCTCAATAAGCAGACTTTTTGGCCTAACTGACCTCGCTTGCTGCCTCAAGAAATTTTCGTCTGCTTGGAGTGAGGACTTCCTTTATGTAAACAGAAGTATTTGAGGACGAGACATCCGGTGCCAAATGATTCAGCAATAAGTTCCTCTGTACCCTACGTTTAGGAAACGGCCTTTGTTCTTTGGCTAACAAATCGTACGTGCATTTCTACGTCAGCACCATTTAACTTGAGCCTAGAACAATTACGATATTACACTTATAAACGTAATTTTAAATGTGAACAAAATTTTGTTAGCCAGGAGCAAATAACCGAACTTAACAAAATTTTCTAACCCAAAATATATAAGTGTTACATCACAAGGAAGTATCACACCGAGTGGTCTAATTAAATTTTTAGCAGCGGAGTTGCCGGTGCTGACTCGCGCGAGCAGAAAATTAATAATTTTTCAAGAGTTTAAGGTAGTGAATAATAAAAAGTAAGTATGGCTGGTCAAAGGCCAAATACATCAAATGATACTCAAAATTAAAATAGAATGAAAGGCTGAACTGATACATGCACAGCCTGCAATGCATTCCTCAACGTGACTCACAACTAAAAACAAAATGAATGATTAAAGAGTCTTCAGAATATGTCGTTCTAATGAATCGAATATTTGACTTAAAGTTTCTAAATATTACTCATGGTTGTCAGCAGTACATCTTTTGGAAATGAACTTTGCATATCAGCGATAAAATATCAGTTCAGATCCTAATCAAAATCGATAGTTTGCCTGGATAAATCCAAGGAAGTAATTAAAATAAAGGATGCTAAGGAAGTACAGGAATACAGACCAAAGCGGTCTCTTTTTCAGTAAACTTAGAGTTCATGACATAAATCGCGAGAAGAGATGTCACACGTGCGGCGGTTTTGGACGGGTTGGATTTCTCAAAGCCTACAGTATGAAGGGATAGTGCACCCGTGCATTAACTGGTTAGAAGCATCAAGACTACCTCATGCTAAGAAAACTTTAAGCCAGGAACTTTGTTCGCCGAATGTCTGCCGAGCACGCAGCACCAGGTAAAAATATTGCATGTCTAATGTGCCAGAGTTAAATACTAGATAATTAACCCATTAAAGACTGATTTTTTTTCTACCATGGATTTTGATATCTTTGGCATATTTTGTTGATATTGCTTTCCTACTGTAGACATCGAATTGCATTTCAATAATATACCCTGCTCTTCCCTTTTAGATATGGAGTTGTACCAAACGGTGCCGCTAGGCTTTCCTCTTGCCATTTTTGTTGTATACCCTTTTTCATTGAAATCAAATTTTCTTGCTGTAGCGAGGTTATCTGATACATTGTATATATTTGTCAAAATATTTATTCGAGTTTTCAGCTTTTATTGGATAGTATTATATAAAAACATATAACATGTACGAGAATACATTTTTTTGGTATTTCAAGAGCGTAAGTCGTGGTATGCTTTTATACAGTAAAAGATTTGTTCCCCGGCGAATTTTTGCTTCAGATAGTGCTTTTGAATAGAAAGTGATGGTCGTGCGTTTATTCATAGCATTGAAAATTTTAGAGAAATATATATTTTTTTTCAAGGCTAACATAAAAAATCAAAATGTGAGAATCCTTACCCCATGTAATAGTTTGAGAAGATATTGAAAGTTGTACAGAATGAGAAAAATACACTAGATGTTTGAAATGTGAAAATAATAGATATGAAGAGGTTTATGATCCAAACAGATGTTTCTGATCCATTACGGATCCGATAATTGACTTTTTATTACAAAGTATTAAAGTAAAACTGAATTTTACTTTCTATGTAAGTACCTGCATTACATTTTCAACACTCATCACGGGTTCGTCTATGGTACACATTGTTCCGTACTCCTCAAGCGCGACGTCCAAGCAGGTGGATTATTCCAACAAAACAGATCTCATCCATAACTTAGCCAAAATAATAGTTCAAATTGGCAGTTTTACTAAAAGTAACAATATTTAATGCACTGTAAATGTTCATATAATCACCTATTCCTACATTTCTATCTACTACTAGTTTACATGCTCCGAAAATAAGGTGGACGTCTATTCCCACAAGGAAGGAGCTGAAAATGCTGTTGGAAGGCTTGAAAAACATAAGGCTACTCCATTTTATTCCAGCTGTTACAGCAAATTGTATATGCCATACTAACTAAAAAATCAGGTTGATGCTTTTAAGAGAAGAATAAAAGTTGATGCCTTACAAGCACAAAAACTCAGAAGTCGGGACATTTTCACAAGAAAAACGCATAAAATTTAATTTTCAAACTCTCTGCACTCAATTTTTCCTTTTTCCGGGCTTTTTTGCCAATCTGATCTTTCTTCAGCAGACACTAGATTAAAAACTGCAACAGTTCTAGGTAAACTCAAGAATTAAAGTAATCTAAACTCAAATAAGTAAATAATTGCTCTCCGTAGCCGATAGGAGACGCAAACTACATATTATACAAATTGGTTACAACTGGTACCATGCTATATCGCTACTCTAATATGGGTTAATTATTTTTCCCGTTAAATATTAACGCAGCACTAAGTCTCTGGTTTTATTGGCTTCCGTTATGTAAGGCTACTTTTGTTTTCATAAAATCATCTCACAATTTTTATATATGCTACGATTATTTGTAATATCTTACGGTAAATATTTCTGTAATTGTTTCAGAAATCCAAGCATAGACCTACTAAATACTCAGCGAATTAAGCCCTCCATCGCCATCTTCCATTTGCATCGCATCCTAAAATACCCGCCATAATCTCCTCCTAAGAATAGTGATTTCCAAGGAAATATCTGTAGAGCTTTCTTATCAACAGTCAGTCAGTTAGGCGTTATCGCGTTTCCAATCAGCCCCAACTCAATCGATGGACGGGAACGAAATAAAATGTCACACGAGGGGGGAATGGCCTCCTACTTGTCCCACAGGTCCCACCCCAATCTTCCCCCTCTCGTTTACACACACTCACGCAGTATGTTGTTTACTCCGCTTCCGTATCTCAGGATACCATTCCTCCAATTTCTCTCGTTCCTTGATCGCTTTCCTGTCTTGATCGTCCCCTCTCGCTCCCTTCGTATTCTTCTCCTAGCAACGGGGTCGCTTCCAGCTCCATCTTCTCAGAGCTAAGCTTCCTCTCACTCCATCTACCTCGCCTACTCCACAATCTCTTTTTCATCAAACAAGATTCCTATCCCAAAGGCATACACACGCACACCAATAGATATTCCTCACAAATACTAATTCCCTGCGAGAAACGTCACATCTGTCCCCAAATTCCTCCCAAATATCCCCGCGGAAGACTTCATTTCTCCCACAATTCAGTGAGTAAAAAAAGGAGATAAGTCTTCACCTTGGAATAAACATTCCCTAATATTGTCAGGGATAATACTAATAGTTCCTTATTGCCTCCTTTACGAAGTTCATAGACGGATATTGGCGATCAAGAATTGTGAATGAACGGTTCTGATATCAGTGATCTTTTTTATAGCTAAGAATATTTCAGTTTGAATAGCTAGCATTCCATTATGCTTAATATGGTATCTACGATCTTATTCAATGATTCTCAGTGATTCATGATGAAAATATCTTTTTCTTTGGCATCCTCCATTCGACAAGTATTTCAAAGAAAGAGCCCTCGCAACTCTGAGAAATCTCAAACAGACACGTGGTCTTTTTGATTCAAACGGATACACTAATCTAGATATATCCTCCGTTTCGAGGTAACGCTCATTAGTCTTATTCAAAGATATGCGATAATTTAAGACAAAATTATTACTACGTTATTCATATCATCAATATCCCAGCCGGACCTCTTTTCTTCTCAATCTTTTCCGCGTTGAACTTCCTTGTACTCAGCATTATTCCCTCATTTTCCTTTATATTTCCCTGCACACAAACAAGCATAAGCAGACAGTCCTTTTCCATACTCTAGCTTCAATTTTTTGCCAGAAACACGCGTCAATTCCCCTCCTCCTCAAAAAATCCCCGAGGAAAATTTATATTAATTCTCCATCTATTATTGCTAAATATTTTTGGAAAGCCATTTTCATAGACATAAATAGGTCCTCAAAGAAATTCATAGAAATAATTTTCTATAAAAGACAGCGAGTGAAATTTTGAAGTAACGCGTTTGATCACGGATGCTTGCACAAATTCTAGTCTAGAACCTAATATGAGTGAGTATTTTCACGTGAAATTCCGCCTTAGCATGAATTTTACGTGAAAATACTCACCTGGGTAACATGGTGGTCTGTTCATTGGTCCGGTAAGCCAAAGGGAATATCGGCGATCGCTAAATATTTCATCCCCGTATTTTCGACAGGAATATTCCTGATACACATAGCTAAATACGGCTTATGTGATGTAATAGGATAAAACTTCCAAGGTCTGAGACCTATTCCCCCTTGCTTTGCCATCCTTTGTACGCCACATCGGCGTTACATGTAGTCCCCTCGAGTCTTCCAAAATTGCCATTGGAATTAGGAAGTCTGGTTAGAGTGTTAATCTGTACATAAGCTGGGCAAGTTAAGGGCCAGCCATTTGATTTCTGTTTCTGCTGTATGTATTCTCGCCGCTTTTCCTTAGTAGAATATCATCGCCGTATCTTTGGAAGGGGTAAAATCCTTCACGCCTAAATCTCACGTATCTCTTTCTAAGAACCTAGATAATTAAAAAAGTAATCATTTATTGTTTTTTACATATTGCTTTCCAATCATCCAAACCCCTAAAACCTCCATTTTTTCCGTGATCAACAAAATCTATGAAAGCATAAATTTCTCATTTGTCATCAGCTACGAGCGTTCGTCCCCTTTCATCCAAATTCCATGATTAGGAGACAATTATTTCATTCCCTTTTCCGAGAATATAAATTTAGAGAATAGTTCTTACCTTGACGAAATATATTAAAAGTGTTCCCAGAAACACCATTTCACTGACTGGATTAAGGCTTCTTTAAATTTCATAAATAGACATCCGTGTTGTTGATCAATTTGTTTGATTGGTTTGTTGATTTGGTTTGTTGATCAATTATGCTTATCATTAATGTAAATTATACCCATGTAGCTTCTCACGACAATTGAGAGTTTTCTCATTGATTACGCCTAGATTTTACTCTCCCGAGTTTTGTTCTGAGGCCTGATTTGAAATGAAAATAACTTTTTTCTTGGGCACCGAGAATGTAAACTCTAGCCTCCTACCCATTATTCTCTGCCTCCTCCCTCGCACACCACTCCCACCTATACCGTTTCCAAGCTAATCTGCCTCCCGCTCCAACTTGTTCACTCGCTTCTCGATCTCGTCCTCATCACATAAGCTTCCTTTCTCATCGACAGGTTCCTCATCCCTACTCATTCCTATTTGTCGTCGAAAACACGCACTCGTCCCCTTCCTGCCCCTTAAATCCCTCATTCTCTCTCTCTCTCTCCCCTTCAAACAACAGATCCACCCTTCATAGCCTCCCCCGCAGGGCGTTTCCCTGGATTTCCTGATTCCTCCTCCTGTACAAATGTTTACGCCCCCTTTTATCTGGCTCCAATTAATTAGATCTTTTATCGTTCTGTTGCTGTTTTTATCGGTCCCCCTCTTCCCTCTCTTCTCTTTCACGTTTTAATAGTCTATCCCCCATTCTTCCCTCTCTCTCCCTCCCGCTATCCATCTTCCTCTGCCCCAATTTATTTCATCCCTTATTCCATTTTCTTTACTTCTTTATCTTCTCCTGCGACAACATCGTGCCGATGCTTTTTTTTTCTTTCCCGCTCAGTCCATTTCTTTTCCAATTACAGCCATAAAGAGGAAGAGGAGGGGATTACACCAATCCTCCTCTTCATTCATCTCTTATTCCTTCTCTCTCGTTCTCTCTCTCTCCGTCAGCCTCCTCCGATTTGTGCCTCACTCCCCGGGAATGTGCTTCCCTCCTCTTCAGAGGCACACAAGCCTCCCTTACAGTCCCTCCCTCCCTCAACGCTGTTCTCTTGAAAGCGTTGGCAAATCATGTTATCGCGCGCTCTGACGACAACTTTGTGCCCGCTTCCGAAAATCCGTGTCTTCCCCGACCCGACCCGCAGTCGTCGACACCATAACGACAAATCAAAACGGAATTATGGCACGACGCGCCTTCACTTACTACCCACTCCTCCCCACCCCATCCTCCACCCCCTCCCCTTCTTGCTCCGTAATCGTCTTGTCATGAAAAAGGTCTTTTTGGTGAGCAAGACCGCCTGGAGAGGGGGGAGAGGCGGTGGGAGGGCCCTTGGGAGGTAGGAGGTGGGAGGGTGGGAGGGTGGTGGGGTGCAGTTGTCGGAGGAAGAACCAGGATAGAGGGAGAAGCAGCTGAAGAGGAAGATTAAGTAATAAACGCGGGACTATTACACTGAAGTTCAAGCACCGTCTTGCTTCGCGACACATTCCTTTGCCTCCCCGTGGATGCGTGTGCGTCTCTGTTCCACCCGGAAGTGCCTTTCGGACTTCTTTGAGGGACGCAAGCGGGTGCTCTCGTTCCCTGACGACACTAGGAAACAGATGCCATTAAAGAACTTTCTAATCACACATGTTTGACTATGTGAGATTCACCTTTGAACTCCAGTTATTGAGTCACTAAAGAATAATGGAAGTGCAGGCCGTGAGAAACGAAAGCCATCACCACCATTGTCACGCAATAGGAAGCACAGATGACCGTAGATTTTCACCCTTTCGAATAGCGGTGATGTAGGACATAAAAACTGCCGAGAGAAATGCATGCGCATTTTGCTCGTAAAAATACACCAAGAGTCATCTATTGTATACACAATCAATACACCTATTGTATAGTGCATGTTGGTGAAATTTCCCCTTTTGAAAGGTCCTGCAGGTCCTTGCTAAAGCATGAATAGTCTTAGTTCCATTAACTTTATCAAGGTACATTATAGCGCATGTCGGTGATAACTCTAATTCTCTGCAGTAAATGTATTCCATCTCCTATGAAGTTTTCCTCCTTTAAAACTGTGTTAACAATAATTGTGCAAGGATAAAACCAGTCCTGTTCAATCCTTAAATCAGTAAATGACGCCAAGACGGAACTCTGACGAATTCCGTCTTGGCGTCAAACTTCCGAGCTACACTCTAAGATCGACGATAGCTTGAATTAGAATGCAAACCACTGTTCTTATTTCTCATCCAATGTTGTAAGGAAAATCAGCCATATGCATCCGTAAATGTTTCCGCGTTCCGCTCTGAATCAAAAGGGATACAGGCCCTATGGAGGCAGGGAATAAAATTTACAATATGAAATATAGATGATTTCTCAGTGGATAACAATCGACCGCTAAAAATTAGTGTTAATAGAGCTCGCGATAGTAAATTTTAAATATAGAGGCGAAAGATGGAATCAGATGTAACTCTTCAGAAATCAGAGGAAGTGGAATTAATTAGACAGCACCAAATGAATTGGACCTTTGCTATTTGATCTTGCTCACTTTTCATCCTCGAAAATAATCTTTAGGTTGCCAGATTTCATGCAGTGAGAATGTATGATTTCTCGTCAGTGGCTGTTGTTAGTCATAAGGCTGATATTCCCACTTGGCTTTGAAATGGACCATTAAATCTGATTGAAGTCCGTGAGACGATAAGAAGTATAGTAAAAAGTAAGATATTAGTATGAATTCGTCAAATTTCGTGCATATAGGATATGCATTCAAAGAGAATTTTTGCATCAATTTCATTTCATTTATATGCTCTGAATGCCCATCAACTATGATTACGAAATAAATTTTCACAAACCACGCTTACGGTTGACGTAGGTATTTAGGAATACTGGCTCCATCAAATATTCTAATTGAAAATAGAAAATATAACGCAAATAAATCTTCATATTCAACATTCCCCTCCCTGAAATTGTTAATAATTACGAGTTTTATAAAATGAAATGCAAACGATAGTAAATTGCCAACATTTGACCATTGCCAAAGAATTAATTGATAGGATGAATGCCAATTTAGTGCAACTCTCTATGCACGCAGTAAAATGAATGACAGCAATAAATCATCAGTTGTCCATTACTATAGTCCATTAAGTGACTGTAAAGTAATTGAAAACTCCATAGTTTCTACTATAAACAGCGGAATGCAACCCTTCAATTTCATAGTTATCTAAGGACTACATGCAGAGGCAATTTACTTTTCAATAAGTGAGTATTACTACTGAAGGAATCACTTTTATTGGCCCGTCATCCTCAAGAATTGCAGTTGTTTTGATGCAAGAAGAGAAATACCGCCCATACAGTACCCAAATGAAATGGAAATCTGGAGAATTTAGGTAATGATGTTGAAGATAATTCCTATTACGCTAAAGCTATATCATGATCTA
This sequence comes from Ceriagrion tenellum, assembly GCA_963169105.1. NCBI lineage: Eukaryota > Metazoa > Arthropoda > Insecta > Odonata > Coenagrionidae > Ceriagrion > Ceriagrion tenellum. The sequence continues at coordinate 22,586,023 of OY720635.1, forward strand.
ACATTATGCAGCTAAATAGGCTATGACCCATAGATAAATAGTGAGAATGTGATAAACCTCTCATTTAGAAATATATGCACAGGACATTTACAGAATAATGAGATCTGTACTATAGTTTTCTCATCAAAATGCTTACACTATTCACTATCAGCTATCCAACAGTACGCGTATTCAGAAATATCAGAGGCCCATATAATGCATCATATTTTGGGAAGATGTTAATGTTTTTGCTTGGATCACGATTAGAAGGATGATACAAGTGAACAGGTGGAAATTTGGGTAAACAATGCGTTTTTTCGATTAACATGGTGCACTGAATGAACCCAAGCCAAGACATACTCATACTGAGGAAAGACGGAAGAGGAATCATATTTAAGATTTACTAAAATTGAAATTCATCTACAATCATGCAAAAAGTTTGAAGAAAATTAGATGCATTTAATGAAAAAGTTTCTAAACTTTTTTGGATAAAATATTCAATACTTACATGTTTAAACCAGGTGACAGTAATTGCAATGAGAAATATTCGGCCAGGACCGGAATCGAACCACGGCGCTTTGGTTTGCTGGACCAATGCGCAGACCACTACGCTATCCAGGCTTCCTAATTCCCATGGCAATTTTGGTGGATACAAGGCAACCAGATCTTAAGTCCTTGCGGTCCATCAAAGATGGCGACGCAAAGGAGAGGAGGATTTCAAAGAAGCCACAACCAAGAGTCAGTATCCTTCACCAGCACATATGCCGTGCTTAGCCATTTGAAAATATTCAAAAATGGCTGGTAAATTTTTTTTTGAAGAAATTTCCATGAGAAACAATTTCTTCAAAAAAAATTCACCCGCCACGTTTGAATATTTTCAATTGGCTAAGCACGGCATATGTGCTGGTGAAGGATACTGACTCTTGGTTGTGGCTTCTTTGAAGTCCTCCTCTCCTTTGCGTTGCCATCTTTGATGGACCGCAAGGGCCTAAGATCTAGTTGCGTTGTATCCACCAAAATTGCCATAGGAAATAGGAAGCCTGGATAGCGTAGTGGTCTGCGCGTTGGCCCGGCAAACCTAAGGTCCTTGGTTCGAATCCCAGACCGATTTTTCTCATTTCAATTTCTTCAAAAAAAATTCACGCACCATGTTCATGTGACAGTATTTTAAACATTTTTTGAAGATATTTTGCGTCGGTATTCTTTTTGGAAATAATAGTTGTTTTCATTGAAGCCTACCTTTTTGGCTTTCTAAGTTATCAAATTCTAACAAAACTTTTTCATTGTTAATTTTCTTTGCCTTCGGTTTATAAACAAGTCCAGCAGAGTGTAACCATATGAGAGACATAATTTGGAAGAAAATTTTTGACTCATTCTTAAGTTGGACGATCCACTTACGGCAAAATTAAGAGTGCAACTTTGAGCATATATCTGATATCCTAATGTAAATCTACTTTAATCACACCTCAAGTTATACTCTCTATTCCTCTTTTCAATAATAAGTGGGTAACAATTTAATTAATTCTGAATACATAATTTAATTTCTAATAAATTTTTTTTAAAAAGAATAAAATACACTTTGGTATTTTTTTAAGAAATAAAACAAAGTTTTCGCTATGCGACAGTCTAATAATTAAAATAATAGAAAATCTTTTCCTTTTGAAAGTGGATAAACTAGCCATGGGAGCACTAAAAAATACATCATAAAACAAAAAAAATCGACCATTCGCTTCATGCAGCTTTTATGAACTACAGCCTTGACTCGATGAAACTGTCCCTCACAATGCAAGGCACGACACACATTTATTAGTCTTTGAAATCTCCTCAAAACGTCTATTTTAGTTTAATGTTCCCATATGGAAGTTCCTAGAACTAACGGCATTCCTCAAGTTTCGAACTACTATTTGCATGAGGCAAACTAGAGGCTTATCTTTGAAGCAATTTATCCATTATAATTCCTTGCACTTCTAGTTAAGTGATAGGTGTGTACACAAGCGCAGAAACCGAGCCTGATGGGATAATTTATACGAGGTATAACGAAGTCGAAAGCTAATGCAACCGTTTTACCACGTCAAACTTGAGAGTTGATCTATTCCGGTTGCTCTCAATATTCCCCTGTGGTGGAAAATTAATGGATACGTGAGCTTAATGAGTCCACAGCGATAGGTATAAAGTAATTTTGTCGTAAATAATCGTGTTTCGGTAAACTTGGATTTTATTTGGAGTTTTCGGTGTATTCTGATTATGTGTTGTATTTCTTCTCGCTGTCGCTAAGATTCCGGAAACACACAGAGAATAAAGCATAATAAATGGTCCGTAGAATTGAAAAGTATGGATAAGCCGAACACGGCAGCCAGTTACATATAAATTGGAGGAAAACCGAAGGTCGACAGTTCATATTCCAATTCTTAAGTTATACTGTACGTTGTAACCTCTTCTATAAGCTGTTGTACCATCAACTCATAATTAGGTCTACTAATAGTAGATTTTTTAACCAATGTATGCTATTTCCTCCCTTGGTTAATTGATGAGGAAATACGGAATGAATGTAAATCAAAAGAAAATTAAAGTAATGAGGCTCTCTGGATCTAAAAAAGCGAGACTGACCACATAATTACGAGAGCGCAAACTGAAGCGGGTGCAGTAGCTCAATCACTAGGCTAGCGTATTCGAAAAAAAATGGTAGAGTGGTGTAAAAATCATGAGCGTGAAATAGCGTCGGCAAAGGAGGACTTCAATTCTAGGAATGAACTTATGATGGGGACATTGTCAAAGGATGGGATGAAAAGACATGGGAAGAGTCTAATTTGTAGGGTAAAAAGAGTTGAACTATCAGGAAAGGGAATGAGAATATGCTTCAGGCGTCTATGAGGTAGTTGTCGATGGGAAACGGTAGAATCTTTCTAGACAGAATGGAAGACGAATTGATGGACGAAGACTGGATGAAGGATGAGAAACTGCTTGATGAGATGGGTTAGGAGAGAAAAATGCGAGGAGGGATGAGGAGGGGGTAGAGTAGGTGGTTGAAACGGGTGATAAGGTGAGAAGTAATGCATGATAGAGGGGGAAATTTTGAATTAGTAATGAAGGAAAGAAAGATAATAGGCTTTGTGTCTGAAATGAAGGAGGAGGACGTATACCGAGCTGAGGATAATATCATACACGTACATAAGGGCATAAGAATGTAAAGGATAGGAAACGATTTTTTCCCCATTTAAACCTACCTTACTCGGTAGGTATGCAACGGTCTATCAAGCAGAGGTCTATGCTCTGCTGACCTGTTCTCACGTTGTTAAGGAAACAGGTCTCAAAGGTAGACCAATTCACATATGTTCTGACAGCCAAGCTGCCCTAAAGGCCCTGGTGTCACCATGGTGCAAGTCAAGACTACTTCTTGAATGCCGTAATGCGCTTAATTCATTGAATAGTCTCGGAAAGGTAGAACTTTTCTGGGTCCCAGGACACATGGACATAACCGGAAATGAGATAGCGGACCAACTCGCTAGAGAAGGCTCAAATCACTCCCCGATAGGACCCGAGCCTTTCATCCCAATTGCACCCTCAACAGGGATAACAGAGATCAAGAAGTGGCGCCTTGCCCGCCATTCTGAGATCTGGCAGAACACACAGGGGCTTAGACAAGCCAAGCTCCTGATTGAAGGACCAAAACTGGGACTGGCTAGAAGGCTCATTTTGCTAAATAGAAGTCAACTACGTACGATAGTGGGACTCCTAACTGGACACTACCACGTCATGAGGCACCTCCACCTTCTGAAGATGGTGGATTCTGCCAGATGCAGGTGGTGCAAAGAAGAGGATGAGACAACATCTCACGTTCTCTGCGACTGCCCGGCCCTGATGAGGAATAGAATTAGGCACCTGGGATCTCCCTTTCTGGAACCAGCTGAAGTTAGGGGTATCCCCATTGAGGACATTCTGGCCTTCAGCAAGGCCATCAATCTCTTTGGGTGATACAAACAAGGTGGTCAGCACAAAGGACCAACAGGTCTAGGTGCCTCAGGTCCTTCTCGAGGAACTCCACCACAACTAAATCTAATCTAATCTACCCGGTAGGTCATCTCTTTAATAACAACATTCTTTGGTCAGTGATGATAAATACGTACTTTCCGTCACGTCAGCCCTTAGATGGAGAATGACAAAGTATTGTGGCACGGGAACCTCCGATTGAAAGTTTTGCTCTCTAATGATGCAATAGAAAACCTAGATCAAGTTCTGGGATCGGGTAATAGTTGAAAAGTATTTGTGAACGCAACTCCGGTTGATTACATTATATAGCAATCGATACATAATCAGTGTTAGTCAGGAATTAAATCAACTTCTGTATTCCTCTACTTACTCTCGCAAAACACGATTTCTCTAACACGCCACAATCTGCCTTAAGCAATTAATCATTATGTATTAAGCCTATTTGCTTGCATGAAAATATAAATACATAATCTATAATTAAGACTTATAATATCGTCACATAACCTCCAATTACACTTCATTGAGTCTAAATTGGTGCCATAGTACATGTATTATATCTCACAAGTTCATTCAAAATACCTCGCAATGATAATTTAGGGCTAAAACGACATTATTTAATGAAATTAAGAACTTTGATTATAGGATAACAAAAAAATTAGCACAAACATTTTTACCTTGGGTTTATCGCAATGTATAGTGTCCAGACTATATCTTTAACTCGGTGAGTTAAGGCCTGACTTTGTGGAAATTCATGATGATCACTTGAAAAGAGCACTCAGTATTTTTTTATAGATTTATTTTATTTGGTGCAGTACAGAACTAAGTGTTCTTTCTCACCATCAAGGAATGATGCTGATATTGTTTCAGTGAAATTGGTGGGTGTGTGTCATGTTCCCCTCGCAATATTCGTTGATCCGCGATCAACCAGTATGAATACACGCGGAGTAACGTGAAGGGGTTTAAGAGCGGCGAATTAAAAGAGGTTGATTGGCTCTCTGGATCCGACAGCCCGTGAGCGATTATTCCCCTCGGGGAGGTGGGGGAGGGAGAGGGAGGGGGGGGCAGTGCTAAGCACCTGAACTCAACGATGGCACCGCATTATATTTAGTTAAGGCGCGCACGCAAATCGCCATCGATCTCCGCTAACGTCCGAAAACGCTAGGCCGTCTCCTCATCAGCGGGCGGCGTTGTACCCTCGGCCGAAATCCCTACGGGGAGGAGGGCGGGGATGGAAGAGGGATCTGGTCGAGCGGGTGAATCAGTCCGAAGGATCGATATTAAATTATTCCAAGTTTCGGTTCAAACCTCTGGCCGCAATAACGCGCCCGAGTGCGGGGAGGCGTGCAATTCATATATACGGGTCCGACACCTGACGGGCATCCAGCGGCGTCACACGCAATGGGATACGGCGGAAGATGCCTCAGGGGGAGAGAGGTGGGCAGGGCCGGCGGGTGGATTGTGGACGTATACATATGAGGGCGGAAACACGTGGAGAGGCAGAGAGGGGTGGGAAAAGAGGAGTTAGGCTAGCTAGGGAGAGGAGGGGGTGGGTGGTCGGGAAGTGGAAGGGAGGTCGGGAAGTAGGTGGAGTGAGGCCGCGTTTCGGGCTCTTTCCCCCAAATTTGCCCGCAGACCCACAGAATTATCGCCACGCCACGGTGCTCCCGTCGCGACGCCCCCTGGTGCTCTCTCAGCCTGCAGCATCATCAGCGGCCGGGAAGGCCGCCGCACCATCCTGCACCCTCCCTGCCCGGCCCTTCTCCCACACCGCCCAAGTCACCGCAGGCGTGCGTGCTGGAGGGTGTGTAACGAGCGGGGGTCGTTTGCACGGGCCCCGTGGCATCCCAGAATCAAACGACCGGAGAGAGAAGAGGTGCATGATGGGAAAGGGTGGATAAAGCCCCGACCACTCGATCCCACTCAGTCGAAATCAACCCGACGATTTTTCCCTCCACAATTTTTTAGAAGTGATAAAATTAATATTTTAAATAAAATTACTGCGGCAGACATCATAAATTGGTCTTTTAGACTTTGAGTGCAGTGGGTACGTGCAAGGACACAATCCGTTTTCCGTTATCTCTTATCCGTGCACTATTATAAAGGTTTTCTCACCGCACAATGACTTTAATGGCATTTTCCTCATCTCTTTGCAGCTTAGGTACAGAAAAGCGCGTCTTCCGTCTGATATGAGCAGCAAAATTTTATCTTCCCACGCTGTATTTTGAATAAAATTGAATAACCTGGTAAAAAACGCGTGAATAGGTGAAACTTTTGGTAATAGTTGAATAAAAATAATACATAGACATCTTAGCGTCTTTGTTTTTACTAATAAGCATATCACTCCAATTTCTGAAGTAATAATACGGTAAATTTTATTGAAGTAAAGCTACAATCCGCGCTACAGCTGTAAAAACTGCTTGTTAACAATATAGGGGTAGAATAATCTGTGAATTATTACGAAACTTAGTTTTGGTTTCCAATAACTAAGTTATTCCATCCGTAGAAGCAGAACTTATTTCACCAAACAAACAAAAAAGGGACATTTTAGTGGGTTTCACTTGATGAACACCGCCGAGGTCGAACCTCCTTAAAGATTAGAGTTGGTTCAAATGGAAGGAAAAACACCTACCCACCTTTTACAGCCACGATGTTGTTTCTCCTTGCATGATTTCATTTTTCAGTTTGGCTTACAGTCTACCTCTCTTCTTCTTATCCATAAAGAAAATTCTCATTTTCCCCTTCATTGCTTGCCCAACATTCTCTCCTCCATCACGGCCTGAGCATCCCTCTCATCATTAACCGTTCCAAGCACCTACTCCGCGTCCTCCAATCTCCGCCATGAGTTCTGCTCCTCACGCATTATGCCAACCACTTTCTTATATCTCTTCCATTCTGTCTAAGAAAACGCCAATTCCTAGATGTCGCACATAGTAGACAAAAGGGAAAAACACAAAAAGTAAGAGCCAACGAAGTAATAAAACCATTTCAGGAAAAGAACACTTGACATCGAAAGAAAAAATGCATTGTATCATAAGAGGAGTATTTTAATGGAACATATGTAGAAATCTTGAAGTAATGAGGAACTTAAAAAATACGTTTATGGTTTGCAAGACAACGGACACCTATAGAAAAGAAAAGAAAGCTATGTGTTTTTGGAGGATAATTAGGGTCTAATAAACGGAGATGATCATTAACAAAGATGCTGTACCAAGACCTTGGAAAAAAAGACACTCGATAAAAACTCTGCGTGTCGAAAGGATAACTTAGGTAAAGAGAGAGACCAATTAGTCGCATTCTGAAACGTGACAGCCTCCTGAAAGCTTCAACAAATAGATCAATAATTGGTAAAAATTAACGATAGGAACCAATCATGAGATATCGTACATGGGGCAAGTCATATAGAACGTCAAAATGTATAATAGCCATTATACCAAGCAGTTGGCTGAAATAAAAATGTAGCGGAGAGCTACAGCAATGAAGACTTATGGCGGAGGAAGTGTTATTTGATTTATTAATTTGTTTACATAAATATCATGCAATTCAAGTTAGTTCAATTATTAATCTCCTATGGGATCCATAAAAAACATATACCTACATATTCTTGCTTCACGATCTCTCATTTTCGAACTTGGTATGTATGTTACAGACAGAGTATTTATGTAAGATTCAAAGTTTATATAAAGTCACTTGATGCTGATGGGTCCGTAGATCGATCAGAGAAATAGTGCTGAATAAGAGTAAATGTCTCTTTTAAAATTACACATTTTTTTTCAATGCACCGAGGGCAGCCCGTCATAAAGCTTTTAAAAGCGTGAACAAATGAATAATAAAGCCGTATACAGTGATTTTCGCCACTTAGATTTTTTCGATCAGTAAAAAATATGTAAAAATTATGCGGTTAACTTAATAGTGACGTTATTGAATTAATAGTTATTATAATTTAGTAAAAAGGCTTTAAGTGCTAGGTGAGAAAGAACTAAAATCATATCAATTAAATGAATTTTCCAAAATATATGGGTGAATGAAGTTAAAAACTGGACAAATGTGGAGGACTTGACTCGGCATTACCTTTACGAGGTGACTCGTAAATGTAGAGGAGTACGAAATTCCGCAAAGGAAAAAATCATTCTCCTCGTAGTCCTGGTATCTTCAAAAATTGTCAAAAGAGCGAACAACTCATGTGTCCAATGCTTGGCCTTCACCTTGTGGACTGTGGCGCTTAGCGCAAGTCTTGGACTGTTGGTTGCATTGTATGTTCAGCAGTCTTAAACACCGTGATCATTTAAACTACAAAAAAGTCCATAGAGGAAGAGGGCAAATCGGTAGCTTCACTTATAAAATAACTCGGCCGGAAATTGAGGGATTCAGGTTTAGAATAGAAGTAGAAATTGGCATTGACCTTGATACAATTTGGAAATATATTACCACGTATTGATTTATAGTTGAGACGTTATATAAAAAGTGGTCATTGTAAATAGTCAAAAACATTTCATTGCATATTTTCTAGTTTCCCTTTCATTGATGGATGATCAGAACTTCGAAATTAATCCTTTGACTACAGGTGCCGGAAAAACTTACCATTGTAAAGAACTAGGCATTCGAATGCATTTTATGTATGGCTATTAGTAACTTGTATTTTTATCTTCAACATAAAATTATAATTTCATCCTTCTATTGAATGGGTGAAATAATTGAATATTTATGAGGCAAAAGTTCATCTTCATACAATTTGCAAAAATTGTTACCAATGACATAAAGCAATCTTAATCAAAAAAGCACGTTCCGGCATATCCAAAAATAACCGAACAAATAGGGTAATTTCAACAATGATCAACATTTGCGCAAAAATAATCATTTTTGTTTCCGCACAAATCCACATTTTCGTTGAATAATTTCAAAATTTAAGGCCTGCAAACAAATTTGAGAGAACCCTTTATGGAAGGAGTACGGAGCATTACCCAAAATATTATAATTGACAAAAATTATGCGTGCACACCCTCAACTGATAGAGACATGCTGAGGTCCAAAACTAACACAACTTCATTTGGTGCTGTTGTTGATTTTTAAAAGTTATAAGGGTTGGAAAGATGATCCTGATGAATCCCTGAATGAAAAATTCAATTAAATAACACAAATAAAAACATAATTCTTTGAAAATTCAAAACTGGAGGGAAAACTGATCAATGAAATTTACTTTTAAATGGAGCTTTCAGTTTTCTAATTTGAAGCTAATTAGTTCAAACATTCATTTCCTCTAACACCATTTACGATGATATATAAATAAAGGGGAAAAACAATGAACTATGTCAATTTTTGCATTTCTTCTTTCCCAAATATTTCATCAATCTCCACTTCTTTATCCATGGCAGGAGACCGAAAGCCCTACTGCCACTAACTAATCCTGTAGTGATTTACTGAGATAATGGCATAGGATGTAGGTGTAGGTCATGGCAATGATATTAGAGTTGGACGCAACTGTAATGGAATTATTCGTCCCAAGTTGTTTGACTAAACTCATAATGGAAAGGAACGAATTAATATATTTAATATACATTTATTGGGAAATTAAAGATAATGGTACCATCTCATTTCGCATTTTTAAGCTTGTCTGAGCTTATCACATCACAGTATTATACCCCTTATGGTAATTAAAATATTTCCAGGGCTACATATTGATTTCACAGTAAAACCGCGACGTTCCATCGAATTTACAAGTTAATTGTTCCGAGATAATCACAAAATTGGAGCTCATTGGTTGAAAAGTTCCAGGAACTCCAAATTATCGAAAACCCATATGCACATAGCCAGATAAATATAGACGATTTAGCCCGCGTGGTTTCTTAAGAGAGATAGTCAGCAATATCGATAATCCATCAAATAAATAATCCAACAAAGAGTAGTTTGATTCAGCGTAAGAATGCACTTAAGATTTAGATAACATAAAAAATCTGTGGAAGCCCTTAACTTAGCAAGTGAGGACTAGACTCTATTTGATTTCTTCAATATTTTATTAATAGAACACAAACTTTCCCATTTCCATATAAGCATAAGGAAATCTGAAGGTTGCGAGCTTAATGTTCCCTGTAAATTTATTTCGCTATAAAATATTGGTTTATATTAATGACATATTTTACACCATATTTCGGGTCTCACATTCCTATCACAAGACAAGGAGCATTAAATGTAGTCCTTAAGTGTTAGGATATGGAAATGGAATGCCTTCACTCCTAGAAAGCGAGTTTTGCTTTCATTGCCAATGCGTCTGATTCTTACTCACATGACACTGAACGAAAACAAGAAGTATTTCAACCCAATTTTGAGGTACAATTTTACAAATGGCAGTCATTTACTAATTCTACGAAGATTTCTAGGCTGAATGAACTGTGAGTGTAAATACCTCAACAAATGTATATATTTGATAAAATGTTTGATAAAACTTTTCAATCATTTTTCAACGAGGGGAGGTATTTTTAGAAACAGTCACTAAATTGGATAAATCAAAGCATAAAACTAAGAAAAATATTGAATATTATTGGTTTTAAAGATATATTAATAATAATAATACAGTATACTGCACATTAATTTATATAATGTTTTCCAGACAAACAACGAAATATGTTGGAGGAAACTAGATTTCCATTACTAGCTAAATACCAACACACATTTTTAAAACTTCAGCGATCAATTGAAGCAAACATCATCTTTGGTATTTGGGATGCATGAACCCCCTCATTATTTAGTCCTATTAAGCCGAAATGGTATTTCACAAAAACAAATGTGTTATGCAGGTACTATTTCCACTACGTAGTTTCGCCTTATTATCGCTTTCCTAATCAACTGGAATAAAAAGTATATCATTAGTAGTTTTACATTTGATTAGGTTGTATCAAAGAAGCAAGCAAATGCCATGCTAGACTTAAGCAAGTAATTAGCATTGACCAGCAGGCGAGATATCTGCAGACATGAATAATCAATGCCGACGTTAGGCCACTTCAAACCATTTCGCAATATTCCGGGCACGTACTTTGGGCCAACAAGCTGAGCTGCTCATCGCTGGAATCCATTTAACTTTGAAATTGAAACTTCCAGCACCCGCTGGCCGTATGAAAATTCCAAGGATCCCTTCTCGGAGCCAACATTCGACTTCGACATGCTGGCCTCCCTTCTCACTATCTCCCGTGCAAAAATAAAAAGTCCTGACTCATTTAATGCCTTTATCCTTCGGATCGTCATTGATTTCGTCTTTAGTCTCTCTCCCCCTCCCTCCGCCTAAATTTTCCGCTAAAGCTCCGCAGGGGACGGGGGGAGGAGGAAGACCAGGGTCCAGGGACTTTCTCCTTTTCATGCGTACCACTCGGCCCCGATGATCGCCTGATTCCCCTGTCACCGATGCAAACTGGATCCCAGAAACGGAATGGAAGAGCGGCAAATGAAAGTGGCAGGAAAATCGTTAGCAAGCGAAAGCACCAGATCCACTCCCTTCGTCGGGTAACAGTTGCTCGCTCGCCCCGGGAGTGCTCCAAGAAGTCGTGCCAGAGAGCTAATGCGCCCTCTGCTATCTTCCCCTTCAAAGCAAGGGATAGAGCGAACAAAATTGTCCCGAACCGCACCTCATTAAAAGTCAAGCTGATGTTACCAAGGATCAAAGTTAATGTTTCCATTTAATTGATTCTCAAACTAGGTACAAACTACCAGATCCATCTCTTTATGTACTCATTTATTCCATAATGAACCTATGATAAAATTGGTGACATGCAAGCAAAATTATAGTTCATAACATCATTAGATCATTATTACCGTCACAGGAGGCGTCACCGTCACGTTTATGGAGGCATATGAATGTTTACGGTGCATGGCAAAACAAGAAAATGAACAAATGGTACGTCGCGTCGTGCCCTTTAATGTTGCCCTTTAATCGACTACGAAATTCTGTTAGCGTTATACTCTATGAAGTAATGATATTCGTGGCAAACCTGAGATAAAACAAGTGACATGGACGTCAAAATATCATTCATAAATACATCATATCATTAACATTGCGGCCTTGTAGTTCGTGGCGAAATATTAACGCTTCGTCAATGGCAACATAACGAAATCTGAAAGCGTCATACACGCAGAGATTAAATACGAAAATTAAAGGCATTGAAAGAAACCTTGACTCATTCCTTTATTCGATGAAATAATAGTTTGTATTTTAGTTTTTACTATTGAATGACTCAATAGCGGCTAAGAGGGCAGAGGTATTGTTAAAAATCAGGTTGCAATTTCTTTTGATACCACGGCCATGAAATGAAAAGCAAAGGTGGATTGGATTGGTTTTGGGGAGGCAACCGACGGCTAAGGTCATTTGCGCCATAGGGAATAGTTAAGGGAGGATGGGTGGATAGAAACCCGGCGTCGGCGTTAGCCTGCTCTTAACTAAAGGCGCCAAGGGGCCACGGCTTAACGTCTCATCCGACAGACGGAGTACTGCACTTGAAGTGCCCTCCACAATACACTCAAGTAGGGATCGGGTTTCCTCTGGAAAACATCCTTCTCTGCAGGGATTTGAACCCTGGCCGTTTGTATGGTTAGTCAGTACTCTAGCCACCACAACTACCCCATCCCCGAAAAGCAAAAGTATGGGTCCTAGTGTGTTTCGTACAAAATCCACGACTCTCAGTGATACCAAATATTTTAAGCTGAAGAAATAGCTTCAAAAGATCCCATAATTCTGTCGCATGGATATTCCAAATAATTTCAACCTCAATGTGGTTTCATTTCCACCCTCAAGCAATACCTATATCTTTTACGTTAATGAATAAGATCTAAATGACTCATTAGATAAATCATTTCATTAATGCTTCAAAAAATAGATTTCATATCATTACTGCAAACAGAACTTTATGCAGGTTTAAACAATAAACTATAAACAGGGAATTGCCATAAAAAACACTTTTACTACCTCAAGGTGCAACCTTTGTTCTCAATAATAGGAAAGAGCAAAACAATACAAACCTTTTTATCAGCTTCTCCTTTAAAGGAGATAAGTGTTTCATCCGTATGAGGCAAACAATGTGTTTTTGCAAATCCAAAGGGCCGGAAAAGTAAATTACTTTTCATTTCGCCAAGCGTTAAAAAACTCGTCATGAGTTCTATGCTGATAAATAGTCAGCCAAGTGTGGAATGAAAAATAAACTCTCCTTTGATATGCCATTCAGCGACAATGATGATAAAATCCAGAATTCATAATTCCTCCTTCCGAATCAAAGAGACTGCTGCACTAATTCGGAAAAGCCTGGAGGTCTCCGATTTTGTGTGCTTTGAGCCGCAGAAAATGGAGCGCTCCACCGCCGGAAATTTATGCAAATCAGGGGATGAATCCTTTCACTCGAATAAAAAGATTATCTCATCCAACACGCACGTGGTAGCTAATCAAGCGTGATAAAGCGCACAGGGAAAGTTATTTACTGGAGGGCATAAAGACAATACCTCAGACTTCTTCGCGATTTTTCAAAGGAAAGTTTTTTTCCCGCTATCGCAAATGGTATGTTCTTCCTGGATGCAATGTAAATCCTGAACTTGATGCTTTTGATAAGAAAGGTATTTTCCGCTTTGAATAAACTGTTGCTCGCTCCTCTTGGTCAGTCCGTCAGATTAGTTTAAACTGTGTTTAGTCGGCCGAGTCGAAAATATTGGCAACGCACTCGGCTGGAAATTCAAGGGCCGCGGGTTCGGGTCTTGCTCCAGAATTGCCCAATGGATTACCTTCATTGATTGTGGTCTAGAAAAAGAGAACGAGAAGACATTCAAGGCTAATGAAAATCCCTTACGGTCGACGAATGACTCAAGTTATCCGAAGAGGAGAAACAGGACTTCCCAAAACAAAGATCACCCACGTAACTAATGATTTATAGACATGCGAGGAACATTCAACTTCGAAGAATCTATCCATAAATAAATTGAGAGCATAAATTTGTGTTTTGCACAAATTCTTTTACTTGAAACGACCAATTGCTGTTATACGTGACATTCAGGTATAACATACAATACAAAATAAATCTGTGGAAAATACAAAGTTGCGCTCTTATTTTTAATCACAAACTTGTATTATACTTTTGGAAAACCAACTCGTTGCATCGAATCCCTGCACATTTACACTCTCCATATTTATCGCTCAAACAAGAATATCCAACAATTTAGTCCACTTTCTAAACCTCATTTACCTGATTGGTGTCAATGAGATCAACTTTTACCAAGTATCGGTTTGATTTTGACATAACACTCATTTTAATATAGAAAGACTCGCTTTCTTACAAACATATTCGTTGCCATGAGGCGGTAATCTTAATGATGTTCGGAAACTAATAAAAAGAATATATTTTAAGGAAAAATTTAATATTTTTTTTAGTTTGCATACTAATAAAGCATTGTAACATTTTTCAAATAGTGAACTAGTATCCAACAACTGGAAATTATAAAGCTGATAAGCATGTTTTAAAGTGTCAAAATACAAGCGAAAGGACTTTATTTGTATCCACTAGAGAGTGCACAAGTACATATTTTGACAGACTCTTGATTAAAGTGCAGACAATTAAAAAAAAATATTTTAATCCTCCAGCACTTTATGTAATTATTTACAACATTAAGTGTTTGAAAAGATATATTCGTACAGAGAGCTGGAGAAAAATATGAGAGATTGGAAGGTATATTCCCAAAATTGTCTGCCTGAAAGCGGCATGGTTAGCTAGCTATATATCGGCATATAAAAAAAATGACATAGCTATATATCGGCATATAAAAAAAATGACAACACTTAAATGACTTCTCAGCATTTTAGTACTCTAAAAATGAAGATATGTGGAATTTCGCCGGTATGTTTAAAAAAAATCTCAAAGTTTGATTGCAATCGTCCTTGTCTTGGTTTCTCGAGTTCAGCCTAGCGTGACTTAATACTGTAACCAAGATCATGGGGTATAATTCTAATCAGGTATCAGTTATTACATATAATTCTGGCGGGTCCTCAGTTCTAAGAAGTACGTAGATTTTTGCTAATTTGAAAGAAGTAAACATGTGAAAAGTTTTTGAGAGAAGTATCAGGAGCGTTCGTGACGATCCTCCAACTTAGGCATGCGCATGAACAGCGAAAGCGAAGGTGCCTAAAGTGCTTAGAAAGTCAACATATAAGAGATCAAATCAAAATGCATAAAAATCAATCCCTAATGCATAGCTTTTGTATAAATTAAAATATATAACAATGCTGGCCGTGAAAAACTACCTGAGTGGTGAGTCAAGAATGGGCCGTGTGATTTTAATTTTGGAGTAATTCTTCATCCTGAAAAAAAGCACTATGGACAACTCTTTGAATGCTGTGATTCAGCCGCATATTCAAAGGCAAAGATTCAAAAAGGCAGCGTGGGATGTTCAGACCGAAAAGTTTGCGTGGAAGGGAACACTGACTGTTTTGTGTTTCAACGGACAACGAAAAGGATGGAATAATGCTCCGCAGTTTTATGAAACCGCCAGTGGGTACGCACGGTGGATTTCACTCCTCGCCTGCTCCCATTTCGTAATAGTGTTTTCCGCTACCAAGTTTTAAAAATTTACCTTGCGATGCCTTTTAACTCGCACTTCCACGGGACTCACTCATCATTCCACTGGCGTGAAAACTGGATCTGGAGGGCTGCGTGTCATTGTTGAAAGCGTTTCAGCATCCGCTGAATTTCAAGCCATTCGTGTTTGCACCAAGTGACTCCTCAGTTATGAAACGGAGATTCTCTCGACCATGCTCCAATGTACAATTTCAAACTGTCCATACAGTCTGCTTTAGCTGTTTCATCTATTCAGTTTTCCAAGCTACTTTTTTATATCACCATCCTTCACACTCATGCGTCAAAAATGAAGGCCCTGGGGGCTTTTTACGGTCACGTGGAGCCTAATAGAAAATGGTTTAAAGTCAATTGGTATCATTAAAAAGTCTTTAAAACAATAATAATACAAGTTAATATTTATGAATGAAAGTAATCACTTAAGATATTCAAAAAATGCTTTCATTCTAAGGCAAATAACTACGTATCAATCAGTGTGCCACTTGTGGCACATTATTTTGACAATATTATATTCATTATTTTATTCAAGCGTTCAAAATCAAACTTTTAAATTCAATATTCGCAACTGTACAGCATCAAAAGGGTACGTGGGGCCATTTCTAATTGCTTGCTAATATGATAATTTTGCGTATGAAAAACGTGAGTCTTGTCAGTTACGTCATTGCACGTGCCTTTTTTGGTTTTTAGACACTAAAAACTAGCCCATAGAAAGATGATAATATTGTTTAAATGACTAAAGCTAGCAAGCAAATGCGTCAATTCCCAATAAATGCCATTTTGTGAGCCAATGTAGGAGATTATAAGGATATTAACTATATTTTTGTTTGGTCAATTACAAATTATTTTTATTTTCAAAGGTTATAAACCTGACTAACTGCATAAGCGGTGTTAGTAAATAATAGTGGTAGTAGTAAATAGTGGAGGCATCAAACGTTATTTACTCTTTGTTTTAATAATAATGTGGTAGAACCCTTCGAAAAACATAAATTTTTCCAATTGAACAATTATGTAGTCTCAAAAATAAAAGCAGCTAGGAGATTCTATGAGGTCCTATAGTCTACAAATAATGACAAGAAAAGATATTCATTTTACTCATTACTGCTGGCAAAGATTGAGGAAAAATTATAGCAATGCAAGTTGGATGAACTTAAAATCAAACATCCATTAACATTTTTTGAGGTTTTTGAAAGTTTAAATTTTTTTAAATTTTAATAGACTTCTGTTTTAATATTCACGAAATGCCCCGTGAGTATCAAATGAGTCTCAGTTAAATCGGATAATTAGTTCGGGTTTCATCTGAATGGCAAGTCACTTTTCTCTTTCATCACCTCTGTAAATTGTGCCAACTGTTTCAACCTATTCCCCCGCAAAATAGTACCCTCGTCAAATTATTGGACTCCCCGTTTTCAAAACACCAACCGCCTTAAGCACGAACAGTTCTCCTAGCCTTAGAGGTTGTGTGTACTTGAGTGCGTCACGCTATTCTAAACCGGAAAGCGGAAAACGATTTCAGTCTCTGCAATACGAGTGAAGGTAAAACTGGAGGATTTGTGAGCCAAGATATCAATCTCGTCTCATATTAACGTAAAGCTGCCATCGTGCACACATAAATAAAACTACGATGGTATTCATCGTGGTATAAAACGCATATTATAATAAATCGATGCAAACGTTTGAGTATTCTGTAACGAGGAACCATGCACCTTCCTTCTTTAATGAGGGTGCTCGCAAATAATAACGGTCCCATAAGATTTCCGATTGCTCGGCAGGGGAAAATTATTGCTTTATTTTATAACCTCACCACACACTTGTTACTTCCTTGATAACTTTCAATTACCCGGAATCAATAATGCAGGCTGAAGAGGTATTTCTAAGATTAGATCTCGTCAATGAAACGGATATTAAATGATAGGGAACATGCACTTCCCGATTATCTCCGCGAGTTTACTACCCGATTCCTAAAATTAAATCAGGCAAGAAAGCAAAGAACTAAGGAATCTTCGGTGTTTTTTAGGCGTGGAAGATTCCAAAAAAATTCATGTCACTGAGGATGTTGAGGATATAAATGCTTCTCAAACTGTCTCCGCTGAATTTGGCTGAAAAGCTCTCTAGATGATGCTTCTTGTCAGTGCTTCTCAACATCGAAGTTTATTGCTATTCATAATAAAGTAATTCTATTCTACGAATGATGACGTCCTAAATTGAGTTTTACTTTGAACTACTTGGTTCATGTGGACCCAAAAATTACAGCAGGACAAAGGATAACATCAATACCTGTTGTACAAAATCATTATCGGTTGAATCTACAAATATTATTGTGCACTTCAAGAAAAAGTTACCAACTGTGCCAAGGAGGTCACATTTTAGCATGATTTATTATATGAAAGTTAAGCCAAGTTGTAAATATCTTAATTCTTTCCGTTCAGTCTCTTGTCGATACGCCATTACGTAATTTCTTATTATATTTGATGAAAAATGTACCAACGGAATATTTTCTTGGAAAGCAGAGAAAGCTGAGGCTTCAACTTGATACTTTAATAATTATTGACGAAGGAAAATACTCGAGGGTAAAAAAAGTAACAATCTAGAAAAAAGAGGTACGAAAGACCTTCTCGGATGTCTATTTGTTATTTAGATCCACTTATTTTACTGAAAAGATGCAACATTTCCGCCATAACTGATGAAAATTGACTCCTAGCAGAGGTGTTCTCGAAATAAATTTGATACACACAAAAACGAATGACGGACTTTTTCCTAATCGGTGAATTGTGACATAGTAAGTATTTTTGATGTTCAAAACAGACTTGCTGGGCTTCATCTTCATCAATGTGCCACTAAAAAAATTATATCATATATTTCAATAAGTTTAAATGGCGCTTATAAAAGCACCTTTATATTTATAAATGGAATCTGCTTTCAACACTTGGTGACAATTATAAGTTAAATAAAATATACATTTCATAGCTACTCTAACCATACAATTCTCTTGTTTTCACACATAGTTCTTTGAGAGAACATGGCAAAGACGAGAATCGATTAGTAGCAAGATAATAGGGCGAGATTTAACGACCGCTCATTCCGAAATAACTGAACAAGTTTCATCCTCTGTGTTTCTTTCTCTCTCTCTCTCTCTCAAAAATATTAAATCAGTCTTTAACCACGCACCACTTCAATCCCGGAATACAAAACGTCAGAGATTTTCTTTTGAAACTGTAATACTTATGGAGGGGAATTCCGGGGTAACTCCAAAGGTTTATAAATCGTTAGAGATGAAACCCGAAAGTCTTGAGCAACTGCCAAGTCCTTAACAACGGAAGGCAAGAAACCGTCCAACATCTCCGAAGTTTCTCTCCCGACTTCTGTGACAATGATCCAGACACACACACAGACAGGGAGCGAGCGGGAAGAGAGAAGTTCGCCCAAGAGTTGCGAGAGGTGTGGAGAGAGAATGTTGCCAAGTGCTACATCCACCACTCCTAATGAGGAGGAGAAAAGACAAGTATGAGTGTCTCTGGATTCGCATTCTTCAAAACTAAGAAGGATCAGCCGCTGTCACCTCTACGTCTCTGAACGCCCCAACGCACTAAACGAGGTTTCTTTTTTCCAAGGTTCCTGTTTTCATCCGGCTCATCCTCTGTGCCGAATCTGTCACAGCAGTCTTTCACCCGTTTATACCAGTGAGCTGTTTACTACTTAAGGTGCGTACACTCTGAGGTTAGGGGATATTTGGGGTGGGTGGCCTACAGCCATGACCATTTGCGCTGTTAGAATATGTGAGTAGAAGGGTTGGGGAATGGTGAGGAGAAATTAATCGTCCGAAATCGCCGAATATTGACGTAAGATGACAAAGGGTACTTTTTTTATTAGTCCATCCGACGGAGGGAGTACCGTATTTTAAGTACTCTGCGAACGATACTTACCAATCGATCGGAGCTTCCACTGCAAAATCTCTGCCACCGCCAGGATAGGAACGTGAGCCTTTGGAAGGATGAGCCACCTCATTAAAACGAATCCTTCAACTACCTGTTGGGATAAACAGTCCAAGGCGTATAAATTCACGACAAAAAGTGAGATATGGTGTAAAATAGATAAAATAGAAGACAAAAAGTGAGATATGGTGGGAAATAGATAAAATAGAAGAAAGAATAAAATTATTGAACTTTTTAAAATATGGCGAATAAAATATTATCAGTATATTATGATATTCAAACGCTTCTCTTAAAATACCTATTTAGGCATCAAATATGCGGAGAATCAGTGCAGGAACTAAGTAAGGATTTAATATTAGTTCAGACACTCTTCAGCGTATTTAAGCCATCGAAAAAAGAGATTAAGATACCCTGACATACCTCAAGAGAAGGCTTTTACTTCAATATGACGAAAAGATAAGTTTAAAAATGCAGACGTAGTGGGAGGGAAAACTTAATTTTAAATTAAAAATTTTAAGGGTTTTTACGTAATTTGAGAAGAAACGAAGAAACAGAATGATAATAGTGGGAAAAATAAACACCACATATAATTTCACAGCTTTGCATGAAACGGATGTAGCTGGAGCCGTCAGTTGAGATTGAATCCGCTTCTAATATTAGGAGATCAATCATAGGATGGCACAGTTTGATCATATTTAACACCAATATATTTATATTTTTAAAAGAAAAGGGTAGTTTGAAGTTTTACCTCTTCGAATAATAGCTTTAATGGCCAAACTATCGCCAGTTCCTCTTCAGGGCGATTCATAATCTCTACAATGTTAGGAAAACTATTTATAAAATTTTCGTTGAGTATCACTGAAATTAATTCATTCCGAGGCTGTGACGATAAATCAAACAACTTTATGTGCATTTAAAAAACCACTCAACAATTATAAGTATAAACGAAATAAAAGATTATTAAAATATTAAGAAAAGCCAATTCACCAAATACCTCATACCGCAGGTGTTCCGGTAAAAACAATTATAGCCACAACCACGCGAGTAATGATAGTCATTTCAAACCATTGTAACATTCCTTTTCCTAATGTTTTAATCCCAAATAAACTACCCTTTATGGTTATGAGTTCACCTTTATCTTGAAATAGGCCTAGAGCTACCCATGGGAATTGAGGCTCCAAAAATGATTCACCGTGAGGCCCTGTATGCAGCCTAATACCGAAGTTGAAGGTGGTTGGAGCAATATATGTTAAAGAACTGATTTGTGAAAATATTTGCATACTGCGAACCGGGATGAAGTCGGTTAGCGGGATGGAGGCGGTACATACGCTAAAATTTAAATTCTGGAAGTCCGAATTTTAATTGGTGGACTAATTGAAGATAGTGGTAAATGATGGTGGTCCATGTACTACATGCATCCATACAGGGCCTAAGCTACGAGTCCGAATTTTACTTCCAGTTAGTTGTATTATCTTTATTTTCAAGTGATCACTACAATATCGCCAAAGCTACTGTGCAGTCCTGGGTAGCAATATCGCCAAGTAAGTATTTTTGCTTCGTTAAGAAACTTTATGATAGTAGTTTTCTGTTGAAAAAATGTCGATATATACTTTGCAACTATTTTTATTCCCCAAATATCTAAAAAGTGCAGTTAGAGGGATGAATATGTCACATTGGAGTTTTGTTTCAATTAGATTTTTTCGTCGTTCAAGTCAGTTCCTCTGGATGTTATGGACTTACCAAAGAATATAAGTCAAATATTTTTGGTGGCGATCAAGTCGATTGTCACCTAAAACTGCAATTAAGATTGTATTGGTTATGGAAGTGGTGAAAGCTTTGCTATGGAAAATTTTTATGGCACAGAGGGTTAGTAAGGCGTTTCTCAAGAGCACAGAAAGAGTGCAAGTATGAAACTAATGGAGTGAAGTTGAAATAGAAGCCAATTTCTACGAGTTTTCAATGAAAGCCTTTGATAATCGATTTTTACCTCACTTCGTGGGGTGAAGGCAGTCATATTTTTTTCTGAGCTAATAGAGGTTGGATAACAAACCTTCATGCGCGAAACGATTGGATGGTATATTAAGTTTCCTTAAGTAGCAAAAACATCATTGAAGAAAAAATGTATTTAGTAGAGGAGACCTAAAAACTCAAAACCTCTACCAGCTTCACTCGGGATTACAGTACAAGTTCTTATTAGAAATGTCTATAAATGAAAGAGAAAAAAATACATTACTGCATAATGGTGTCAATAATAATAAATGATGCCGATTTATTTATTTGGCAAATAAAAATTATTTCAACACATGACCTTATAGCACATGAAATGTATTTCATCATAATTTGATCTCATAAGCATGAATTTTCTTCTATACGTGAATTACTGCATTTCTCATTTGTATAATTGTGGCTGGCTAGTATAATGGTGTCAAGCTATGTTCATTATTCCAAAACATCGTATTTTATTTTGGCCAAAATTTAGTAACGAATAACACGCCGAAAACTCTTATCAAAACACGCTATTATTAAGGAAAGAAATCCAAAGAACTCGTGCATCACAACTGGTAAGTTGCAACGCATAAACTATTGCGCTTTTATGCAATGAGGTTCCATTTTATTGCAATTTCTTTAAAACTATTGGAGATTCAATTTCTAAGAAAAATACTAGAATCTTGTGAATTAGAAAATGGCTCTCATATTTTATTGTGAAAATATAAAACCTGATGGAAAGTATCAACATTGAAAAAAATATATGCTTTTTGGACTTATCTACTGAATGGAATGAATGGAGTTCAAACGTTCAAATATGCATATTCTTTGAGAAT
Source organism: Ceriagrion tenellum (assembly GCA_963169105.1). NCBI lineage: Eukaryota > Metazoa > Arthropoda > Insecta > Odonata > Coenagrionidae > Ceriagrion > Ceriagrion tenellum. The sequence goes on from OY720635.1 coordinate 22,608,328, forward strand.
GGTAAAACCAAAGCACGCTGGTTTCAGGTGATTCAGAGAGATATGTAGCAAATGAAAGATCATGAAACTGAGGTGTGCAATAGAAAAGCCTTCAAATCAAGAATAGAGGAGGCAAACCAGACCTTCCAAGATAAAATGAAAACTAGGATCCAACATCAAGGGCAGAGGAAAGGATATCAAAGTGTGTCAAAATGATAAAGGAATAAAGAACGACGAGTAAGGCTGAGAATCGATGCAGATCCCGCATTACCGTAACCAAAGTTGATCAAAACGGTTAAGAGGTGAAAATACGATGAATTGGGGAGGCAGTTTGAGTTAAGACCATTCCGTTAAAAAGACAATTAGTATTAACTATACCTCTATTACACAAAGAATTGGACCGTAGCTTCAACCAGGAAGTAAAATTTTCAAAATTTTCAATCCATGACAATACGGTAATCTCATTTCGAAGTTCCTATAAATGATAATTTTTTTTACTAAATGTGGAATTGGTAGACGCTGTAACGTTATTTTAAACTTTCTCCAAGGAGAGGATTGACAATTTTGTGATATATGTGGATAGATACGCAGTTTCCCAAAAAGGAGAACTTAAATTCCGGTCTTGCGACAAATGAGCTTGGTGATAAAAACGACACATCTCTTTAATAGATTACTGAATTAACAAACATTGAGATGAGTTAAATTTTGTCCAGAGAGCTTTTCTGTGATTAAATTGATAAAACTGGGAGGTAGAGAACAAAACTATTTACTTGTTTATTCATTCAATCCAATCTTCCCTCGGATCCAGGGGTTGGGGCGCCAAAGAAGTTGGGGGAAGTCTTTTTCCTCCTGGAGAACGTTTCTTTGAGCAACAAAATAAACAATGCTCAAAGAAGTTGAGGTGAAAAGTTCTGTACATTTATACTAACAAAATACCTTGGAATTCACAACTTTTAAAGGGAGAAATTCATGCTGACCATCAGGTTTAATTTACATGTTCTACGAACAAAAGAATTGCCAGCATTCGTATAAAAATCTGAGCCGACAATTTTAGCTTCCTACACATTAGGTATGACCAAAGTTCATTTTTGGAAGTCAAAAGAAGTAGAAATTGGCAATATATATCATTGCTTAAAATATAATTGCTATTTCCTGCCCAATTTCCTGAAGACATTCTCAGTAAGAAGAACGAAACGCTGAGTTTTAAATAAAAATTACTTTACACTCTTGAAATTTAAAAAAATGGTTGAAAGTGGAAATACATATCGCTGCAAAAACCTGCAAGTTAAACATATATAACATTGGTTGGAACTTATAGGATCGCTATTCCTTGAAATTATGAAACCGCGAGAATCTTTTTTCACTTTTGTGCTACCCAAATATTTCTTCTCTCATTTTTATCGGCTCAATTAGTGTAATACACATGACATCGGATTCGGACCTCTGGGTCAGTATATGCTATGTAGAGAGCAGCTGATGAGACGTGAGAAAAACGATACCATCAACCCCCACTGCAGTTCTTACTGTCTTTTTCGGCGCATATTTGCATGGAGATTGGGGACGATTCTGCATCTGGTGTTTCATTGCAACATAACATAACTGACGAGACAAAAAACCCAATTCAACCCTTGCATACATACAAATGTCTACAAATTTGACTTATCGGAGGAATGGCATATTTCATAGCTTTTACTTAGAAGTCTTGCATAATGAGTGCTTCTTATCCCTAAAAAGTAGCACAGAATAGAACTAAAGTCTGATTTTCCGAACACAAAGCACGTAATTTATTCGAAAACTTTAAAAGAGTAGCTTCGATAAAGACTCTTACAAAGAAGGCCTGTTCACGGGAAATGGGAAACCTCACATTCATAGGTGGGATTATGGTGGTAAAAGGACTTTCTCGTAAGAACAGCATAGTCCAATTTTAATGAAAATCTATTTGAATAGTGAACTCTTTGAACTCTTATGACGAAAAAAGAATGTATGTCCAGGAGGAAGAAGTGTGTCGGCGTTGCTAGGGACTGAAAAGTACTAATTTCTTCCTTGTTGGTCCTTTGACATTTTGTCCAGAATAACCCAGTGATTTACCAATTTTTGGAAAATAAATATATCAATACATAAGGAGGCGATAATAAAACGAAAATGACAGAATATCTATCACTCTCTTACCAAACTTTTTCCTGCTTGCCTTTCGGCTCTCCTCCACTTCCTATCATACCATTTCTCCTCTTCCAATATTGACTGTATCCAGCTTTCCCGCTCATTATTCCCACCATATGTTCCCTCTACGTGATGGTTACTTTGAATGAGATATGACTTCATGGAATTCTTGAGCAACCAATTCATTGCGATCAAAATCCAAAACTTGGATTATATATCGTTCTGGAAATAAGTTCAGACAAAGTAGAGGACAAATCGAGCGACGTTAGATGGAAAAAGATTTTGAAGTTCATACTCATAAAAGGGGTAGACTCTACATAGAATACCAAATGTTACACAACACGTAAATGAATTAAGATACGAAATCACGTGACATGGGACAAGTCCATTGTGGGATGTATCGATTTATTTTTACGATATGAAATTAATTTTACAATATAGCTGCGAAAATCAAAAGCTGAAATATTCCATCTTCCGACCGTTTTTCACCACACATCGCGCTAAATTTTCGTCCCGCCATGTTAATTTTTGTTGTTTTGGCATTTTTACGTTACAATATTTGTCTAAAGATAAAATCATGTAATTTTCAATGCAGTGCTACTCCGAAAATTGAACTTCGCAAAGGTCAACCTCAAGGCCGCTCCTCAAGGATCTCTCTGAAATGAGACAATCTAGAGGCTAACTTGTACGATATTACCCTATAAGCCTCTCACCCTTACAATTTTACCCTTCAAGTCACCTTAAAGTAGCGCCTCGATGATTAAGAATGGGAAATATGACAGGATGAGTCCATAGAAGTGGTCCTCAAAGTACTGTCTGGAAATGCACTTCTAAATAACACAGCATTCCATTTTGCTTGCGAGTTGCATTTCTATGATATAGTATGACAAAGAACAAAGCAAATGGACAGAGGGAGATATAAGTGAACATCTTTGTAACAATTATGATCACTTAAAAGGTGTTATTTTTTATACATTAATTGAAATGTGGTGACTACTCTTACCTTGAACAATGAGACACAAAATCAATTTCAATCCCCATTCGCTCCATATATGAATATATTCATTTTTAGCCTCTCTAACCCAAGTCCTGGTGAGCAATTATCTGCTTTCCTTTCAAGGCCCCAAGAATATGTAGAATCTATATCATATTTTGACTTAATAGTGCAGTCATTTTGACATCTTACAATTCCGTCATTCGTTTATTTTTCAAATATGTCAGAAGGAGCGTGAAAAAAGAGTGATGCCATTTTGATATAGTGTACGATATTCAGCATAGCTATACACTTAAAGACTTAGTTATGGATATATCTGGAGATATAGTTACCAAGACTTTGATATAAATTCAACTTGCTTGAGTAAAACTGTATATATCCTCATATATACGGTATTGCACGAAATTAATATCGAAATGTGATACTGAAAATCGAGTAGCGGACGGAACCTTCCCTTCATTGCCCGCCAAAATCCATCCCCAAGTTTTTTTTTTCCACCAACCCCAATCACCAATGTGAGAGGATACGAATCTAATCAATTCACTCCAAATCATAACAATGCTCTGTTAATCCACCTTCCACCAATCCTCTCACATTCCATGACATTAACCAGCTGAGCAACCCATACCTTTCGTCTTTTTTTAATGTAACTCCATCTTCACCTTTCCGGGCCCTTTGTCATGTAAAGTTTCAACTTTAAAATTGCCAAAACGGTTAACATTATCCCAATGTTTGGCAAAACATGATTTTCTATCGCTATTCATGAAACGTCTTCTGTTCTATAACTCTATCCGTATAATGTCAGCCAGTTTTACCGATATACGTAATGTCACAGTCCTCACATTATAAATTACTATTAACTTAAGTTATTATATAAAATGAAACATTTAAATGATAAACAAACATTGCTACTGAGTTCTTATATTCTTACCATTATGATGAACACATTGTTTTCTATATTTCAAAAGTAGATTCATTAATGTCGTTTTAATTGCCACTTAAGGATTATATATTACGGCTATAACATTCTAGCCTTAGAAAAACAGATTGATCATTCTAAATAGATCCTCTCAATTTTTACTGATGTGAATGTTTCCAAAGCCTTTCAGATTGAACCCCAAATTTTGAGTTATTTCATGTCCTCCGCAGCGTTATGTAATACCTAGTTGCTCTGTATCATTGAAAATATGAAACATATTAAAATAACTCTTGACGTTTTTAAGCACAGTAATAGCAAATGTTCAGCATAAAAACCTACAGGATATAATTAAAAGGTAATGAAATCGTAATTGTTTAAGTAACAGAACTTGAGGATGAAATATCACCTTTACTAGGATTTATATACCCATAATTGTTCAAGCAAGCAGTGTTCGTTGACTTTACATTTAGCGATTGGAACAGAACTTGTGAAAGGGTGCATGCATATATATACGGCTGCATTTTCCCTCAGGAATATGAGAGAAGGCAAATCACTGAAGGCAATCTCACTTCAATGCTTTGAGAAAAAAGAGGTGGAATGTGCATTATCACTGGATATAAAAAGTACAAGGATTGTTTTAATATCGATTCAAACACTGGTTATGTTACGCACAGGGTAAACTGCACCGAACGTTATTGCTTCGCTCTCTCTCTTTATAAATTTAAGTATACACATTGAAATTAAGTGTACACATGTACAGTTTATTTATACGCTTAAATTCATTAACACTGACAGAATAATAGTCAGATTCTATCTCTATCACCAGCGGAGCAATATACTTCATACACACTACAACGACGGATAATTTTTACCTTATGCTCTGTGAGAAATGAATAATACGTCGATAAAATTTTTAAAATGCTTCACCTTTATAATTTTGAAGATTTATAGCAAACTTCACGTTGACCAAACCTTCACCACGACCCTTAAATAAAACTTTTATCTAACAAGCCTTCGTAATTCTTCATTGGAACTAGCAATCGTAACGAAAATCCTCAGATGCAGTGAGAAAATTTTATAACTTTGCATACTGAAATTTTTAAACCATCGTTCCTTTTTTCAAGGAAAGTTACAAAAAATAGCTTCCATGATAAAAAAGCAATAATTTTTATATAAATCGGTAACCTAGGTTTATTATAGCCTAGTATTAAATGCTGTATACTACAAGCGTTATTTCCTGAGGCGGACAACGCCCTAAAAATTTTCAAGGCTCCAGTCCCTTTTGAGGGGCAGCATGTGACACAAAGATGAGGGCACATATGAGTCCGCTCTCATGGTTATGGAAGACAAATGGCTACTTCACGGTTGACGTGTGCGGTAATGGGGAGGCCCTCAGGCTGATGAGGCCGAAGCAGAAAGAGGGGTTTGATTTTGTTTCAATTAGGCGCGATGCCGCGTGACATGGCCGCGTCGGGGAAGCGATTCCATGGCCCAACCCCACCTTTTACCTCGTGTGACGCGTCATATCGAAGAGGAGGAGGTGTTAAAAGGGCAAAACCACATGCTGGGGAATGTGCAGGAAGGATGAGAAAGCTGAAAGCTTACCGAAAGGCCTTTTGGCTTGACGGGCAAGCCGAAAACATCGGGTGACTCGGTGATGAAGCGATTCCCAACCCGTGAGGACCGTTTCGTTGCCTACAGAGGAAAAAGGCTCCACATTTGTACTGTACTGCTCTCTTGTGATAGAAAAGAAATTACTACATTGAGTATTTCATATTTTTTACAGTACTCTTGGAATTGTGTTCTTATTTGTACCAAAGATTAAAAATGTTTCTTTCATCTACAGTCGTCATTAAGTCTTACTGAGTTCATTCATGTAAATAATTTAAAGGACTTCAGTCAAAAATTAAGCGCTAACGTTATTATGTAATTGGTATTATTTTGAACAGTAAAAGCCTACCTTTGGAATGCATTCTTAATTTGATTCATCGTAGAAATTTTATGTAGGTTTCCAAAAACATTTATTTCCTCTTAAGTTGTCTCTAAGAGTTTCTGAACACATTTAAGTACTAAAGTTATGTGTTCAAATGCTCCTCTTTAAACGACACAAGTCGTGTGGGAAAATTACTACTGATACTAATTACTCATTTGTAAGTAAGTTCCGATGGTGAAATAATACCTACCTGAAGAAAAAATTCTTCCAATGGGTGGAATGGGTGGAATGGGTGGAATGGGGCTATATATTACCATATACTCATATTTCTTTCCTAAAAGTACTACCTTAATGAGTAAAATTGCTCAGCATTCACCTATTTTACTCTAATTTTATTTAAAATCAAGGGCTATATCATATCCTTCCTTCACTTTAACTGAGTGATCTTCCCTCCAACCCCTCCCGCTTTTAATTTTTCAAGCTCACCCCTCCAATCACGCAAACCTAGGAGCCCTTTCAGTAGTGCACTTCTTAGGGCCTGTGCTTACCTAGGAACCTTTGAAAATAAGCGACGAATCGTTGCAATCAGTCGTTAAGCTAAAAAATTCCTGCTGGACCATACGGTATTGGATGGAAAACGGTTATTTCATTTACCATACATTTAAAATCAATTTCAACGAAGAAACAAGAAAATATAATAAATTAATCAAAGGAAAGCTCAGTATTTTACCAAAGGAGGGGTCTACAAACAGCCAGCAATATATATGTAAATGAAAGGGATTTCATTATGAAAACAATACAGTTGCTTTTTCACGGTGGTGAAGATTGGGACATAACAGCAATAGAAAAAGAAGGTTGAACGCTACGGAAATGAGATATTATCAAAGAATAATGAGGAGAAATATGAGTGAATAAAAATCGCCCATTAAGACAGAATATGGAGAAGTGAGGAGAAAAGTTGCTCGATGAAAACCTCTGTCAAGTATAAGAGACCGGCATTTTGGCACAATATTCGATATAAAAGCCTCCTGAAAATTATAAAGAAAGGGTAACGACTCTTAAAGAGTTAGTGAGTAGGACAACGAGGAGAATACTCGGCGCAACTTTTGAAGGATGTTAAAACAAGAGCTATAAAGATGGATGGAACTAAAATGAATGGAATGGAGAGATACAGTAATCCAATCCTTTAGGAGTTGACTGATTGTGACTCTGGTTAGAAACAAATGAATTGCAAAATTCGCAGTATAATTTAACACGAAAGACGACCGTCAACTCAGGTCATTTCTATCAGCCAAGATGGGCTGAAATAGGATGGAAATGTTTTGTGAATGGTAGAAGCGTAGGAAGAAACCTAGCGTCGGTGACAGTCTTCTATTGATGCAAAGCACTAATGGCTCCACGGAATAATTCCCCACCCTTCTGGTGGACACTACAAGCGCTCTTCTCTCGACACCCGAGGACGAATCAGAATAAGTTCGACAAATCTCTCCCACTGCCAGAATTCAAACCCAGGCCCAGTAACCCAGTAATCGAGCCACACCAACTCTATCGGAGAAAATCATCGAAACATGGGAGGAAATCGGTCACAGCCTACAGATTACCTAGATTTCCTTCTTTCAACCCATACTATCATTACATATTATGCCAGAATTTTCAATGATTAGAATGCTTAACTATTCAAGCTGCTTGTTTATTTGGGATGATAACTAGAAACTAAGGTAATTCGCGCCGAGAAACTTACGGAAGGGGTCTTGTGGAATGCAGGAAGACTAAAAAAAACATGGCGTTGCAATTAGACTACTCATACTCATTTTCAGGTTCCATCAAACGGGCGGAATACTGTACTGGAAGTTGTTTTCAAATGAAATTAAAGTTGGGTTCAAGAATTCCTATAAAAATTATCCTATAATGCCCGGAGTCGAACCCGAAGCCTGTGGATGGGAAACTAGTACTCTAGTCGTGCTCTAACTTCATTGGCCATTTCAACTTTAATATCGTCTTTTGTTCATTAAATCATTCAATAATAAAGCTTCTTTACCAATTACCATAGACGTAATATGGCCAAATTTCACCTCCTTCACTATTAAAAACGGTAGTACAATAACTTTTGGGAGCAGAGTCAACCTACTATTGGTGGTTTACAGATAGAAACCTGATTCCGGCATCAAATCGACCTTTAATTTAATAAAAACTAACCACAAGCTTTTTTTCCACTCACAACGGGTTGACGAGTATTTTTATCACGTTTCAACCGTTATAGCACCTAACACATCCCTAGATAGTGCTATTTATACTTCTACCTAGAAGCTTAAAGCTGCTATTTGGGTTCAGTTGAAATCGCTATTTTTCCCTCATGTGAAGACAATTCATCCTTCTATGGACAGAAAAAAGTGTCCTCGGATATATTCGTTTTATAAGTCTTACACATTCTTCAACTCTTAAGTAAAAAATGAATTACTAATATTTACCATGGTAAGTCGTTCAAAACTAACTTTTGTGTTACTGGTCTTCAGTTAAATATACTGATAAGCCTTATCCTCTTATACTGACCATTTCCATGCAGCTTCTGGCTGCATCTGTGGACTATTTTTCTTTAAATAAATAAATAAAATTTTTATTGATTTAATAAGATGAACCCGACCGAGTCAAACCGAGCGACTATCGACCTATAGGAATAATATGCTCAACAGCAAAGGTGCGAGAGCAAATAGTTTTTGATCAAATCAATAATCACATTACTTCGCACAACCTACTAAATCCTAGGTAATCTGGTTTTAGACCTGGATTTAGCACCCAAACTGTCCTACTTGGACTGACGGAAGATATACGTCAAGCAATAGATCGTAAACAACTTACAATTCTCGTCCTTTTAGACTTCTCAAAAGCTTTTGATTCTTTAAGTCACGCACGTTTATTACAGAAGCTAAAAGGTTATATGCTATCTGAAAGCGTCATTAAATGGTTTCGTTCGTACCTTAGTGAGCGAACACCAGCAACTCTTGGAAAAGACGGGAAAGTCTCAAACTGGTTGAATGTAGACTAAGGGATGGTGCAAGGTTCTGTTCTAAGTCCATTACTATTTTCCCTGTACATAAACGATCTCCCAAGGTCCCTTAAGAATTGTCAATATCATCTATATGCTGACGATTTTCAGGTGTACCATCATTCTGCTGTGATGAATCTACCAAATACTATTAATAGCATTAATATTGACATCGAACAAATATGTAGGCGGGCGGAGATAAATGGTTTCGAGCTTAATGAAAACAAAACCAAGGCTATCATCATTGGAAGCCGATAGTTAATTGCTAAAGTAAATTTTCATCAAATTCCACCCATAATTGTCAAAAACAAAATTATTCCGTATGAAGAACATGTAAAAAATCTGGGGATCTTTATTGATAGAAATATGGACTGGAAAATGCACTGCCGAAGCATTAGAAATAAGTGTTTCAGGAACCTTCATCAATTGATTAGGGCCAAAAAGCAACTTCCCTTCAACATCCGGAAGTCAGTTGTAAACGCAATAATCTTTCCACATTTCAACTATTGCTGTAGTATGATATGTAATATAGACGAGGATAATAACTGCAGACTTCAAGTAGCCATGAATGCTTCAGTACAATTTATATGTGACCTTAAAAGTTGGGAGCATATAAGTGAGGCACACACAAATCTCAAATGGCTAAAAGCACGTGAAAGACGAGTCTATTTTACCCTAATGACGGCATATAAAATTCTTAAGTCTGGATATCCGCCTTATTTGTTCTACAAATTTGTCTTTAAAAGAAATGTACAACAATATTCTACAAGAGCTCATCTTTTCGATCTATTGATCCCACACCATCGTACAGAGATGTATCATAGATCGTTCATAGTGTCTATTTCCCGAAGTTGGAATTCACTGCCTGATGATGTTAAAGCATGTAAATCCATCGCAAGTTTTCGATTTGATAAATTCAAACATGTTGAAATGAAAAGTGAAATTGATTGCTGTATCTTTTGGATTATAATATATTATGTAATATTATGTACACATTCTCATTTCACTCTATGTAATATTATGTATACATTTATTCAGGATCTTTGAGTTGTATTCTTTATAGTTGTTCATTCATCAATTTCTAAAGGACTAATGAGTCTACGACAATAAATTTTAATTATAAAAAAAACCCTAATCAATTTCTAGGTGTTTTTAATGGAAATAAATATAACCGATACTAATGTTACTGTTATTTTGGTAGGTACGATTCCAATTAGAATGCCTATCTGTTATGTAATCAACAGACAGTTTTGGAAACGATTGAATGACAACAGAGGGACGTAGAATTCGATATTATAAGTAATTCGGTAGAAATTACATATTGCAACAATTCAATATAACAAGCAATCAGGTAGAAATAATATAGTACAACAATTCAATGAAAATAATTTTCAATTATTATGTAAATTATATAATAATTATTATGTAAATCGTGAGAGGAATTATGGTTTGTCTATCATACATCATTTACGCAAAACATGGTACAATTTGGTGCCGAATATGAGTCGTGGATTATTTTGGCTACATTGATAATAGTTAAAAAATGTCGATGAGCGAAGGGAGAGAGGGGATTTGGGTCAATAAAAGCAATTTCATTATCAAAATATCGATCACTGTTCAAATTCCTACAACAGAAGGACATCAGTGTAAAAGTTTTATGACTTGAGTTCAGATTGAAAAAGGTAGCGCGATATCTCTAGTGACATATTGCGGAAAATGACTTTCCTCACTCCTGAGATTTCATATCTACAGAAGTTATCCGACTTTCAAACAAGTTGCTTGTAGAATTAGGTGAGAAGAGATGACAGAAATTTCTTCAGGATAGTTTTACAATGATGGAATTATCTCCTAGATCTTATGCTAATCCTTTCTTATGTTTATTGCTTCATCACCCAACATTTATTTAAGGAAAATAATCACCCTCAAGATACAATTTTTATTGTCTTGATATAACTGAGTTAGCAGAGTTTTGCATTGTTAGGAAACAAATGCTGTTATCAGATAAAAATCCTAGAATGCTCTAGAAGTGAATTCATATTTCCGAGAGCCTAAATTCAGCGAATTTCATAGGAGAGGAGGAACAGTATCAGCAGGCAAAGAGGCCAAATCACACCATTGTATTTTGAAAGAAAGGAGAATAAAACATCTAGGACGAGGACCCAGACCAAAAATAACATATACGGAATTTTTTTCGTAATGGTTGTCGCAGCGTTAGCGCAGGAGTTTTTAGTATATAAAGATATTTTACGAGAGAGAAACTGTATCAAATTTCGATAGTATTTATATAAGTAAAATTAGGATACTTTCATACACAAAAACATCAATACTGCCTTAAGCTATCCTAGGCCACGCCTTCTCTCTTCTGAGACGTAAAACTAATACACATTATCAGGATCATTCGCTGTTTATTATTTGACTTCATACACTGAACTTCTAACCCTCTTCCTTATTCTGATGAGAAAGCTGCAAGTATAAATATGAATTATGAACTTATTTCTTACACAGTTCTTTTGCAGTGTTTTTCCTATGTGGGGTGCTGCTTTTCCCATCTTGGAGGAGCCTCCACGGGAGAAAACTTAAGACCTAAGAGCAGCAGCCCAATTTGTGTCCCCGGTGAATCAAAAAATAAAACCGTGAATAACCATTTTAAAATCAAGACAAACACACTGGTCTAGTATATTCACCATGTATGCGAAATAAGATTAAGACATGAGCAGAGTTTCCATCATCATTTACTAAATTAAACCCCCTGTTCCTCTCCAAACTGCAAACTATTAAATACCCGACAACACGACTGTAGACAAATAGTGGATAATATATAAATTGCAATTAAGATAGTTCGGACACGTAAAAAGGATAGGAAATGAAAGACTTTAAAAACAAATTTTGATGCGGCACCCAAATGGAAGACAACGGAGAGGCAGGCCTAGGAAAAGCTAAATGAAAAGAATACTGGAGGATATGAATAAAAAACGAATATAGGAATAGCTCTGGAATAGTAATAAAGCATGGAAATTGGGAATAGGAAGACGTGGAATGTCGTAAAATGGCTATGTAAACAAAATTAAACCAAAATCTATCAATAATCATCAAACTCATAAAAAATAAAATCTGTGCAGATTGTGGTTTCGTAAATTTTAATCGTTTTTCGGGGCCTCTTTAACAAGATGCGTCCTGCATCGATGAACTAACGTTCCATTTAACCAATAGCTGCCTTGCTGGGAGAGAAAAAACTTCACCGTTTCCACTACCTAAACGTTGACATTATCTTGAAGAGAAGCTTGTATTTACACGGTGCCTGTAAAAGCGCTGCGACTCCTTCCGCTCAAGGTATATTGTGATGTTTGATAATCGTGTACACCAAAGTTTTACTCTGGAAAACAAGCTTAATTTACGGCAGCCCCCAATATTTTAATGCATATAGTAGGACTCCAAAAAGAACAGAACTAAGAGTAGATATCCTAACGCGTTAATAAGTAATTAAAAATTAGTCCTAACACATCCTGCGATTAGCCCTTACGGTATATCATAAAGTAGTATGTTAATGTTGATGAAAATATAGCAATTCAGACATTAGTTGCGGTTACATTGCGTTGCGGTTGCGGCCAACATTAGCCCTTAACAAATGCCATTTTCTGAATTGTTATAATTTTTCCCAGAGATCCTCGTATGACGGGTATACACGGTAAGAGTAATTGAGCGAAAAATGGCGTGTGACATATTATTGAAGCGAAATTCTCAAAGGCACTTGTGCCGTAGGATATTTTCTAAATATTAAAACTCTAAATGAAAAACTGAATTACTCTGTACCTGCGTTGGCCATTCGATCGAAAAATCAATCGCTATTTCAATGAAGCCGAGGTTGACATTTTTTCAGAAATTCATCAGTGAAGATGCCGAACTCAATGACAATAAGGTAAATGCTGATAAGCCGTGGGTTCGATTCACGTCAGGGAGGTTTATGGCCATGCAGGGTGTGGTAATGTGTTTCCGTCCAGATACACTAAACGATACATCAATCAACGATGTATGTGTTGTTGTCGTACGATACGTCATGATTAGCGATAGTTAGGATTATTATTAAGAATAATATTATTGTTATTGATACTTGGAGGTCGTAGGAGTGAACTTCTACGATATCTACGTTATATATATAAAGGATGGAAGTTTGGATGAAGGTGTTTTGCAATAGTAGTAAAATTAACTCTCCGTTAGAATCAATTCTAACGAAAGAACGCATGAGAACTTCGAGTTACGTGAATAAATTCATTTTTTGACAATAAATATAGATAAAAATGAAAAAAAAAACAGGAAAGAAAAGTATTACTTCCCCATGCATTCCGCGAATTTTTACTAACGCAATACAGTATCATAAAAAAACGCGCATGGCATATTTGTGCAGGAGCCTGATTCACTAATAGAAACCACTTCGAACAAATTTGATCATTGGAAAGTCACTTTAGATGGATTTACGCATGGACCGATTGCTTCTGAATACTGTTATATTCGTTTCCTATTAATTGGAAGAATGGTGATTACATTTCACCCTAATAGTATTGGAAGCAAGTGCATTCCGTCAACCCCATTGCGTTGGTCAGTAGCCGTACAGATTTTCGAAATTCGGAGGTGTGGTTCATCCCAAATCCGTCGACCGCGCTTTTATTTTATTACTGACGTGAAATAAATTTTATATGAACTGTTCCAACCGCTTAGTGCAGAAGTGAAATCAAATGACCCAGACCCATAATGCGGCGAGGAGTTAAAGGAGTAGTAGGTATAGTCGAAAGAGCTTGCAGAGAGGAAAAGTGATCTTGCTCCAAAAAGGGTCTAGGACGTTTCAATTACCACTCAGCTGGTAGGGATGCTTTTTATGATTTGTGACTAGTGGTAGTATTTTTCAATGCTGAAAGTAAAATGATAAATGTCACGTCAGGTGTTAATCTAAACAAAAAAGTCTAAAACTTTTAAAAGCTCTCTTAAAGCAAAAAATATATTAAGCAAATAACCCCCAATACTGGAGTAGGGATAAAAAATTAAACTATGGTCGTTTACATAAAGTACAAAATTAAGAAATTAAGTTCACGAAATAATTTTTCTGTAATGAAAAATGTGAATATGAAAAACATTAAGAACAAAAATAGTCAAAAAGACTAACTTGGGCATCCTAGTGTTCCATTTAGGTCTACAATTTTCCTCACAAGTCGACTTTATGGTGATTGGAAGGGGGTGAGTTATTACTAGCATACCATTGGGAACAAGAATTATGGAGAATATCAACTAATCAACTACAACACCTGTCGACTCTTCTCGAGTACTTTTAAAAGTATTAGACTTTTATTGTTTAGATTAAATATGACATAACGAAACGAAACGTTGACAATTTTATTTTTAAAATTTAATAATACTACCACTAGTCATAAATCATAAATGCGTCGTTACCAGCCGAGTGGAAATTGAACGCCCTGCCGCCGAACGCCGAACGCGTTCCTGCGCCCAAACGGCCCTGCACCAAAACGGGCCACGCCGAAATGTACCATTTCCAAAAAATGCGGTATGCACAGGGCAGTCGGTCAAAAAACTCGGCTTATTGACTATGATATAACCCTCGTCTTGGTATCTTCTGGAAGTCGGTGTCAATTACTAAACGGTCATATTATTCAGAGAGCGTACTGGAAAGAAATTGGAGAAAATGAGAATTCTGCGATGATATACGAGTGTTAGCGTAATTTCGACCCGCTCAACCATTTCAAGCTATTAAGAGCTGCAAATACCGAGTTATGAGCATCCAGAAGGAAAGTATATAATAGGAAAGAGTAATTATCAGCATACATGTGACAGAGGAGCGCTTTGGAAGAAATCAAATAATTTCACTAGAGATTACTAAAAATAACATATACCGCCATTTCCTCTCTTTGTGAACATGAATATCTTTCGAATTTTCCTCCACCTTCCACACGAAATGTGATCTTCTGTTAAATGTTGTCAAACTTGTGTAATAATATTTTATCAGCTGAAGTAAATTTGAATATCAAGCTCCCAAGTTGTTCGCAATGTCGTATTGTTAGAAAAAAAGAGTTAAAGAGGCTTGAGAAATTTGGCTTTGGAAGAGAGTGAAAAAGTTTGAATGGATGAATAAAATCATATACGAGGAAGAGACGAATGCAAGAGGATAAAACCCCATGGGATATAATAAAAAAGACATATTTTAGATGGTTAGGCCATAATATTAAGGCATCGAGTTTGTAAAGAACATAATAGAAGGAAAAATAAAAGAAAAATCCTTGCAATGAAGATCGGGGCAAAAATTAAGGAGCCAACTTAAACGGGAGATGAACAAGAGAGATAAAAAGACATAAAGGTGTTCGCAGGGGGCAGGGTAGAATGAGGGGCCGCATTCTCTAAGGGCTAAATGACTAATGATGATGGTGAGGAGGAGAGTGATGGGTTTGTACAGTTTTCCCGTCTCCGTAGCCCCCTCAGATTGTGCCACTGTTGTTAGCACAAAAGAAAAGTCACAAGGCGTAAGCAAACGTTCGTGTAAAGGAGTTATCAAATGAAATTACAGTGAGAATACAATTCAGCTCACAGAAAATTTGATGAGGGTAGAAAATTGTACCGGTGGGGCATTTAAATAGTAACACCGACAATGTAAAATTAAAATTGCAGGAAAATTAATATGCGTAACATTTTAAAACACTAATTGTCAGAACTGTTGCGGCTTTCCCCAGCTATGTAATAATTTTATCCAGGGAATATTGGATATAAAAGTTTTTTATCACAAAATACATAAGCGTTTACGAACCCTCTTGAAATGATGGATAAATATTAATTAAAAACGCATCCAGGAGAGATTCCAACATCTAATCAATACTTAGATGAGAGCAAGTACAAATAGACGCAATTGGTGGCGGAGCTGTTTTAGCAAGGTGTGGACGGTCTCTGGCAAAGTTCATCACTTGAACGAGAGTACTTGACGAAGTAGCAAATTATCCCACTGGGAGTCAAATTCAACGAAGCCGCGTTTTTCAATTAGATTGCTCAATTTATTCCCGGAATTACTCCTCTTGGATCAACTTGGTGTCATCAAATTTTCGTGTTAGCTTGGCCTCGACGCTTAACATTTTTTCTCCCGTAAACCCTAGCCTGAGCTTCACGAATGAGCACTTCTGGTTCTGAACGCGCGTAGACTGGAAATGAGCGTCTTTCGAGGGACAGACGTTGACGCAAGACGAGAGAATTCCAAGGGCCCATTGTTGCCGCAGCCTCTCTGAAACCACTCCTGTACCTTCCGCTTAATGCTAACCGGATGAAGACCCGTTAACCTTCAATTATTCCTTTCCCCAATTCAATTAGGAGCACACTGTGTCTTCCAGCCCGTGTCCGGCGGGTAATGCACTCAGCAGCATACTCGTAGAGCAGGAGTTGGACTCCGTGAATCGGAAAAATTGGCACTCCCCGGCGCTCATTCATTAATCACTTACTAATTCACTTTTTGCTACAGGCCCATTACGTCCCCGACTAACTTACTACTGGTACATACTGACAGGATAATAGTCAAGCATAAAATAACTTTTTCTCATCCTATTCTGTATCCTCTTCCATTTTAGGTGTTTCAATTGGTGATGCAATGGCCTACTTAGTTTAAATGGTAAAAAGAGTGAAGGTTATCCCGAGTAGCTGCTTATTTGTAGAATAGTTTCACACAGTTGAACTGACCAACAGCACACATACCAACTGGTTTACCTCAGAACTAATGGGATAATAGAAGTTCTCTTTCAGCCTCAATAAGGTTATATTGTTAAGTATAGAGGCAGATTAATACAAATAAGTAATAAAATATCTTTTTACGTGTCGCATTATAAATTAGCGAAGATAGCATTTAACATCTTTTTACTAATATGTTTTATTTGTAACATTTAATATCTCGCATTATCCGATATCCGTCATCAAAGCCTTCCGTCATTCAAACAAGGGACAACATTTTTACTATGGGATGCACTAAAATAAGAATAAATGACATGAAATAACAACTTGTAACTTAAAAAACGAAATAAGGAATGCAGCATTTAGCTTAGACTACACTTTGCATTAAGTATACAGATTTAAAAAGCTAGAAAAAAGTCTGCGCTTCAAACTGATTTTTGACTTAGAAATTCTCATTAAATTAAAAACTAATATTAATTTGACGCTCATAACTTTAATTACTAACATTGCTTTATTTTGTAGAGAGTAATCCAAAAGGTGTCACGGTTGGAAGACGTGTCGCGTTTTTTTCCGGACGGAAAAAATGCAGGGAAGAGTGTAAAGCAAGCAACTGCTGCAGAAAAAGCAATGGACTGGTAAAGTATGAGGTCACGAACATTTTAATCACCAAGGTATCCTTTTCCCGATATGTGCCAAATTAATATTAAAAACACAAAAAATTGCCGAAAAAGTAATTTGACGTCACTATTTAACTAATCCATAAAAACACATGTTGGTTTGATAAATACGTCGATTTTATGGTTTGTTTCTTTTTTATTCATATTCTTCACTTTGAGTAATTATGCAAAAACAAGAGAAAAAGAGTACTACAGAGCCTTTAAATTCAAAATATATTTAATGCACCGCAGTTTTCAGAAGATATTATACTCTTAAAAAAGGACGTACTCTGCGTTAATTTATTTCAATAATGCATTAATGAGGAGGTAAAACGGGCGATGGCTTCATTATATTATGAGATATTAGGAAATAAAGACAGAGAAATCACTTCACTTGAATGCTGTGTAGTAACTCAACTCATACTGTTTTTTCAAGAAGATTTGTAAACTTGAATATTTCCATGAAGAGATTCACATTTATAAATTTTCAGTCCTTGCTCTTGGTTACAAAGCTTCAGCCGGCTACAACGACCATAAGTTATGAAAATAGATACTTAAAACAAAGAGAAGTTGTAAAATCATTCCTTGACAAAAATATAAGAATATTTTTTAAGATTATTTTTTTCGTTTATGCTATTTCATTTCGTTTCTCTCAATCATTCCATGTACTTCCAAGGCTGTTCCTCAAACATCTCACTCATTAGTTTCGAGATATAAATAGGTTATTGATTGTATAATACATAATCAGGTGCTAAAAATATGTGTAAGAATTTCGGGAATAACTCTTAAAGGACTTTGACATTGACTTTAGAGTATAATTATGATAATGCAACCTCAGGATCAAGTAATCAAAAACGTTCTGTCAAATGGAGGCATAAATGCATGAAGTCACCGTAACACAAAAAATACTCCAGTGATAACACAACACCCTCCCTCTAAATATCAACAGTTGCCCTGTAATACTGTATAATATCATAAACTCTAGTTGAGCGATTATTTTTAGTATTTTATTTCTACTTTCTTTTTCCAACTTTGTTCGAAAAGAAGATGACTATGATAAGAAAGACCAAATCATTAAATCGCACGAACTCTTTCCATTTATTCCACAGTTAATGTTTGAGTATATACGTATAAAAATTTTTTTATGACATTTAAAGAACAAAAACGATGATTAAAAAGCGGATTTTGAAGAGAAATTTCGGGTTACTTTAGGTTACGAGATATGTTTCATTCTGCTGCCAAGGGCCTCCTACTTCATTCCATGAAAGGAATTCCATCACTTGCTGTTACTTGGAGTGCTTCCTGAAATAAATATAAAACGCTTTTGCGCCACCTTTGCCCGTTTAAGGGAACGGAAAAAAAAGAAAAAAATATTTTTCGCCCTCCCTACTATCTCGCGCAATGGAAAAAGTTTCCGTCGAGCGGAAATGATCGATTTTTCCGAACAAAAGTGCACTAAGGGTGAGGGCTTAATCTCTTTTCATTTTTATTACTCAATAATTCAACTTCTTCGCCCCTGAAAAGGAATTACTTAAAGAGAATTGTTGGCAATTCAGGCATGGAGCGTGGAAACGATTAACTTTCGTCAGCAGTGAATTAAAGTAAACGCTGTCAACTTAATAATGGAAGTGTACCAATTGAATGGAATGCCCATGAAAAATCACCCTAAAACAATTTCTACCTCGGACGTGGAAAAATTTCTAGACCTCTTATGTGCGTCATTTCACTCCACACGTTCATCACTGGAAACGAAACCGAAAAAGATAATGATGTAAGACTAGAAGTGAAAATAAACCACGTAGACGTGACAGTTTATCTACGAAAACTGAGATTTTAGGAATGGTCTTGAAAGATAGTTCATTAAACAAAGATTTAAGATAACTTTTAATCGATTACTCAAAGGAAGAATAAATATCACAGAAAGAAAACAAAAATTATTATTTTTATATTGTTATCAAAGTAAATCAATCATTTCTAATTTCCATAACAATATTATATTTGTTTCAAGCAGTTTTGGCCAAATGCCAGATAAATAGCGAGAGATTAAATTATATGTAGTAGTAGGTTTCAGAAGCAGTTCGTTTCACGTTATATTTCGAGATCCCTGCTGCTTTGAGTGATAGATGAAGATGGCTCTGACCGTTGAGATAAAGATCTGTGTAAGTAGCTTTCCGCTATACTCTAAGTCCCAGGCTACTGTCTTCTCTCCTTCGAATTAAAATGTCGAGGAACGGGAGCTGACCATTTTCCTCCTTCTCCATCGTAAATTTAATGTTAGGATGCTCGTTATTCTTATGTGTGAGAAACAAGTCCAGTGAGTCCGTTTCATATGACCAAACCAAAAATGCATCGTCGACATATCTTAGAAAGCTCTTGGGACGCAGCGGGGCTGTGTTGAGTGCTTGCTTTTCAAAGCCCTCTATGTAGATATTAGATATTGCTGGCGACAACAGCGATCCCATAGCTACACCCTCCAACTGCTCATGGAGTTTGCCGTCATACAAGAAATAGGTTGAAGTCAGCACGTGATGGAATAGCTTGACTTTGTCAGAACCAATTCCCTTGCCGGGAGTTTCAAGGTGTTAGCAAGAGGTACGCATATGAAGAGTAACACCACTTCAAGACTGGCCAGCATATCAGTCGCATCAACTCGAATCTCCCAGATGGTTTTCACAAATTCTATTGAGTTCTTCACATGGTGGTTGCTATGTCCCACATGTGGCGTCAGAATGCCTGTTACATATTTTGCCAGATTATAGGTAGGAGAGGTAATTGTAATGATAGGTTATAGGTAGGAGAGGTCATTGTAATGACAATGGGTCTGAGAGGAGTTCCTGCCTAATGGATTTTGGGCAATCCATACATTCTTGGAGGCACCGGTGCTTGAGGTTGCAGGCTCCTGGTTGTCTCTTGTGGGAGACTGGCTTCCTTCATGAGCTTGATGGCCTTCCTGAATATGGTGTCCGCGGGATTTCGCAGAATTCTCGTGCATGAGCTGTTCGTGAGCAACTCACACATCGTCTGGCGATAATCCTCCATTTTCATGAGTACGGTGGCGTTGCCCTTGTCGGCCGGGAGGATGGAATGGACAGTATTTCCCTGCAAGAAGAGCAGAGCAGTTCTTTCCTTGAATGTGATATCAGCGAGAACCATGCGATAGGGTGGGAGGGGGCCAAACTTCTCAGCCGCACGCAAGGTTATGGGGACCGCCTGGTCAAGAAAACCATTGAGATCCGCTTACAACAAAAGAACTTCAACCTAGACGCTGGTTTTCATTTGAGCAATGTCTGGAGACCTATCATCAAGTCCATTAAATACAAAATGGAATGCAGAAAAACGAGCATACGCCAAAGCCAATCGGATGGTACCGGCCAAATTGATAAAATGGCATTCAGAACCCATAAGGATGGAGAGCAAGTCGATCTCGTAATTTTCGGGAGTAATGGAGCTGCTGACCTGGTGGAATACTCAATAGATCTATATCAAGGAGATACGCCGGGAAAATCTGATTTATTTAATGGCACGAAATATTAAAAGGCGTAGGAAGACAGTTATCATGATAAATAGGATACTTGGTGGAGTGGCTTATTGTAGTGCTATGTTCTTGTATCACTCAATGGAAGAGGAACTTTTTTTCCATCAGTTCGGCAGTAGAATCATCTCTCAAACAGTCGCTATGATTAGTTGCATAAATATAGCACAGGTTAACATTATTATCCTCCCTCTCACACAGAAACTTGATTCAATCTTTCTGTGCAAGGATACAAATATTTTCAGCGAACCCAAAATATAGCTAACACATAAACAAGACGAATTATTCGTCCACTTTTAAATCTAACAAACTTTTTAAAATTCACTTTTAAATCCTGAATTCTTAATTATTCCGCCGTAAATAAAACGTATGTTCTTTTCCTTGCTGATACATTGAGTTATGGCGATTCCCAGGTATTTGACTGATGACCCATGCATAAATATTCACTCATATGGCTTCCTTGAGGGAAACCATATGGCACTTATAAGAATATCAAACTAATGCCTTCCATTATTTCCATTCTGTTTTCGTTCATTGAGTCACCGATCCAATGAGTTAGTCTTTCAATTAATCCACATGAACGTTATTTAACTAAAAGTTGAAACTGTTTCTCATAGAAAATTAACTGGCATTATATTGCTGTGAGGAAACTTGTTCGGTACACTCTTATAATCAAAGATAAACGATTCAATTTACTTCGCTTCTTATGAACCTGGGTTATCGTGGAGGATGAGTCAATGCGGAATTTTCTACGGCCAATTCTTTCAAAATTTTGGAAGAAGCAGTGAATATTATTTCACAGACCAGGATGTCGCGTTGGCCCAGTGGTAGTGAGTTCGATTACCGTTCCGAGGGGTCGCAGGTTTGAGACCAAGTAAGAGAAAAAATCCTGACTCTGGTATTAATCATGTGCATGCCGCTCAAACTGTTCCATTACTGAGAGGCATCAGTCTCAGAAGGAGGCATTGATGACACATCAAGAATTTCCAACCGGTGTCAACAGCCACACCCATCAGGCGAGAGTGAAGATCTCAGAATCGGCCAAAATACAGCGATGTGGAAAGCAACGGTGAAACCACCTATTTTATCTCGCTAGAAGATGAAGTCTTGCACTATGGAGGATGAATGAGACCAGAAAAGCTACGGTATTACCAGAAATTCCGTGATTGCATGATAGCCATATCGTTGATATATAGGTACCGGCAATTCCTTGAGTTTTTTAAGCACTACAATGAAATGTATGGTTTTATTGCTAGTCTACAAGCAGACATGACGAAAAAGATAAATCTCTTAGTAAATTCCACACTAAAAACTTTTATTAGCGACCTAGGTTTCGATTGCCTTGCAATCATTTTCAAAGGTAAGGTTTTTCACCTTTGAAAATGATTTCAAGGCAATCGAAACCTAGGTTGGTAATATGTTTGAAGTGTGGAATTTACTAAGAGATTTTTCTTTTTCGCCATGTCTGCGGTAACATTCCACTAAGTTACGCCTTTAACCATTAAGTTTAGTGTACAGGCATTTTACCCTAGGCTAACGACTGGTTGAGTATGATTTTCAGAAACAATGCGATCTATGGGGTTAACCTTAAATAAGAGCAACTGAGCAGGTATCTCATCTTCATCTGAAAAGTTACTAGTAATCGAGCGTAATTGTTAAACTCTTCCATTGCTATATGTTATTCAGCGCAGTCACCCAATTTCTCTTTAATATTTGGGGCACAATTTTGTTCCCTCCTGAGTTCATCATATTATCATCGAATGACATAAACCAGCAACTTTTGACCCATCACTCCTTTGAATCTGTAGTGTGGAAAATGTTAGCCGTGTGAAAACGCTTTTTCGTTCCGGGTATCGCCTCACCTTAATCCTTGCGTCCCGCATTAAAGCAAATTCCAATGGAAGCGGCTTCCAATATTTGCCCGACATCATCAGTTTCTCACGCCTTTAGTCACTCCCGGCACTACGAACGCACGTCCAAGAATAAAAATAATATAAAGACCGCGACGAGTTCTCGCGCGAATTAAAAATATTCCTTTCATGCAAATATGGTGAGCGAAACTGAATTTTCAATTTTCGAAAAATTAAAAATTAAAATTTCCCCAAAAATCAAAAGACCAATCGATACTCCAGGACCCGGAGGTCTCCCGGTGCGACTTGAATGGCGTCTTTCAACTTCTGTGCCGTGGTTCCCCTTTCCACGTTACGGTCTGATGCTTGCGATTTAAGGAATGACGGAGGTGGGAAAAACTTTATCGTACGTGTATTGCCGAACAAAAATAAATTGAAAGGGTAATTCATTATCATGACAGCGTTATATCTACTTAGTTTCAAAACGTTCCTGGTACTTTGTGCGTCTTAAAAAATAAATTGAACCTCAAAAACTGAACGAAGGCTAGACGGCCATCATCACTGCCTCACACTATAAGGCTATAATCAAAGCTATTCCAGATACATACATTTTGCAATTTGTCATCATATGTTTGTGCGAAAACAAATCATAACCAAGCACTACATGCAACAAATTCCACCGCAAGAAATGCGGAGAAAAAACGTAAGTGCAATTAGAATTTGTAGCGCGTCAAAATTGCTAATCAATAAATTAAAATATTACAGTCTAATGCATCGGAAACTATTTCGTTAGGCAATATATTATTGCTTCTCTCAAAAGAAGATATAACACTTCAACTAGCATTTAAGGTGTGTAATATTTCAAATGGAGCTGCATTTCATAAAGTCAAGTTCTACGGATTTTGAACGAAAGAATAGGAGCAGGCTACTCACTTTTGGCTGATTTCATCCGCAACAACTATTGAAAGCTTTCATTCGGCACCATGACGTCATGATCCTCATCCCACTTGTGAAGAAAGTGTAAATATTTTAACACATTTTGATGGATACCCATGACGTGCCAGAAAAAAGTGAAATTTCCCTTTTCAGCTCAAAACCGAACTTTCAATAACGAAAGCGGTGTAATGCCTCGTTCATATTCTCGAAGTGACGGCCAGTAATCATTCGTCACTTAAAAAATCGAACGGTCAGAGTGGACAGACCACAAACAGGAGATACGCGCACACAGATTGCACGGGGCCAAAATGCGTCTCAATGATTTGAGTTCAGCGCTTTTCCACGGAGCACTTTTTTTTAATTATCAGAAGTCAGTGCCTCTCACGTTCCTCTCAATTTCCAAGTTAATAGTGTTCTCACTGATGATTTGAAATATCTTTTAATCACATCGCGTGGTAATGATCTCTAGCTCGATGTTAATTGGAACTCTGTGATATAAAATACGATTACCCCCGATAGTTTTTACTATGTGGTTGCCCGGGGAAAATTCCGACAACAAAGTTTTGCGTAAGAATTTCTCTCACATCCAAGAATTGACGTGATGATTTATGTCTGACACAATTTATGACAAAGAATACTCTACCCTACGGAAGCCATTAAGAGCCGTGCACACATCCGTGTTGCTACGGCATTGAAACCCAGGAATTTGCGCTAAAAAGGAGGGTAGTAATTTATTTTGGCACGCATGTTTCTTATAACTTTTTTTATAGGAATCAACTCGTCTGAAATTTATTATAACATAGAATTTTGCCATACTCTCACCATTTTTAGAAGCTAAATTTTTTTCAACTATCATCCTTAGTGCACTGTTATATGAGTAAAGGAATAACTCATGATTATCCCAAGTATTATACTACAAAAATGGTCCATCGGGGTTAGGTTGCTACACCATTGTTTAAACATATGACTTATTTTTAGAGTGACAAGTATCTTCCTTAAAAAATACCTTGTAGCAAGCACTCAACTATCTTTTCATTTCGGAGTGCAAACGATAATGGAAGACTTTACAGCTGCAACATATAAACCCATATAAATATAATTCTGCTTGTTTTTTTCACGCTTCTGTCAAACAAAAACCAAACATTGCCATGAATCAATACTTTTAATGCAAACAACGTACGTAACACATTGTCAGACGAGGGAAGAAATACCAACTGACGGATTTCCATTGATGATAAAATATTATGACCGTTTAAGTAGTGTTCAGTGAGGAAGTGAATCCTTCAAGTCTTTACTTCCACGAATTATTTTCAGCTAATTAGGCATTAATAGAACCAGAAATGGTCTCCATTATTCCGACAAAAACCTATCAATATTCTATCTCACTTTTACCTTGGCCAAGATTCTAGTGACATCCTTTGGTCAAAATGAGAAATAATGCTCATGGATCTAAATTAATTACTACATAACCGAGCTACCTTTTGAACTAGTAAGCCAGATTGAGCCGAAATTGTATTCTGTGACAGCTGGAACGAATCATAGCCGCAGTTATTTATTTTTAACCGATTTCTTTCATGGATTAATGATTATTTTCAGATAACCACTTATTTGCTAGTAAAACTATTATCTGTGCCGATATGCACAATATTGTCACATAATATTGTTTCTACTCTTTCTTGTCAAACTACAGACCACCTTTTTCAACTATTCTTTTAGCCCTTCCTTTTCGCTCTTATAATAAACCATAATTTTTCCCCTAAGTTTCCTTTCTGTCCATTTATGTAACATCCATATTTTTTCCATCCTAGAGTTGTGGAACCCATTCCTCGCGGAAACCACCACACCACTCAGTACATCACGGTTCATCAAGTTCCCAAGTAATTCCCATTCCTCGCAGTTTTTATCATGATCACAAATCATGTTCTCTTCGTCTTACCCTGAATAAAGGGCCATGTAGGAGCTCGAGGAATTGAAATATGAAAGGAATGTGCATCGTTGGTGCAGAAATGTTGAGAGAATGGTTGAGAATCGAATGGCGGAATATTAGTATGATGGTAGTGTGAATGATGTGAGAGGTAGATCACTAATCCATGGGTAAATAAGACGAAAGAGATTCTAAAAAGGAGGAATTTTGGAGTCTTAAGAATAGGAAAATATGCATAAAGCAGTACATGAGAGTAAAAAGAAGCAAATGAGGCACATTATGATGTGAAAATATGTAGGTGATCACTAAAAAAAGAGAGATAGTTTTCTGGACCTACAGCAATAACTACGTTCTTTGACCTCCGTCTCGCCTGCAAGAAAATCCCGCCATGGGCTTGTATGTTTGTAAGTGATTCCAAATACCAATGTTGATTTTGTCTCTGGCCATTCCATCCTGTGTTCATTAAATGTAATTATTATTTTCCATTTAGTATCGACATTTCTCCCTATTTCCGGATACAGCTCGTAATTGTCCCTCCCACATCATACTCCTGTGTCACTAATGGGGCCCTTAATTTTTCTCTTCTATTTCTAATCATTACATTTTTATTCATTTTTACCCATTGCAAGTCGTAAGGCAGTATCAGGGGTTTAGAAAGTCACGAGGGTACAATAGAGGCTCAATTTGACATTCATGGATATGGCACAACTTGACGTGCATTTAAACTCTGGGTCAACCCATTTTGTATTCATAAGCGCGAAAGGAATCAACTATGGTACATCGCGTTTTATTAGTTTCATTTCAACAAAAAAAGTCTGCCAGTCGTATAAGCTTGTGCTACAAGCTGGACACAGCAGACTGTAGAAGAGAATTTATGAAGCCATTGGATACGACATGAAAGAAAAACATTGAATCCATTACCAATATGCAATCAGCCTCAATAAATGTAAGGTATAAATCACTCACAGGAATAAAACAGAGCAATCAGTGAAATTGGCGTGGCCGTATTGCGACTTCTTTATAAGCATGTAAACTGGCGATAATAGTCGCTTTAAAAAAAACAGCGTTTCGTCTAGCGATAATGGGAAAATTTCTCGATTTTGCCATGCTGGATGAATTTTAGTTTAAGAAACCCCTTGCAACCTCTTGTGCACTTAGGCGACTCAGGTGCATCGAGCACTTAGGGGACAACGACTATTCCCTTATTTTACGTATGGTGCAAGAGCAGCTATAAATTACATTACGAAACAAAATTTGACCAACTTTTTGTTCATCTCATTTTTTTAATGCTAGATTTGGTGATGCCAATTACAATTCAAAAGTTGTATTTCACCAATTTCCATATAAACCGTTGATGATTAACCGTTTAATTTTCTTTAAGGCAACTGAATTTACGTATTTGATGCAACTCGGATCATGTAGAAAATCTTCCATTAATTACTTCCACAATTCATACGAATATCAAAATAATGAACAATGTATTTTCGTTCAAATATCTTTCTCGGGCTTCGCACCGGGTAATGTTTTCATAATCCGCAGACGTTTCCGCCGCCGAGAAAGATAATTAAATTTAATACGCCGGGAAAATCTTAAATCATTTAATGTATTTTCGTTTTCAAAAATGGGATCATTTTATAATATAAGAACCAGTATGGATTTTTCTCAGATATATTTTGACCCTTCTGTCGTTTTATACCCCCAAAATCCATCACAGCCGAGTCCTAACGTGCCTGATAACATTTTTATAAACATAGTGAATATTCTAATGCTAGCCTTTATCGCGTTTCCCAATTAAAATTCCTAACTTTGCCCTAAAGACATAAGTATGTGTCAAAACATAAAAGTATCGACATCTCGAAAAAAAATAAGTGCTTATTAGTGTTCTGCACGTAAACCATTATGCAATAAACGGCAAGATATACACATTAACTATTCTTTTGTTTCCAAGTGTTATCATCACGAATTCCATTCACCCATGTGATACAACGCGAACACAGTAACACAGAAGCACATGCGACCCAAGAGTAAAATAATTAGTATAGTACTATAGTCCAGAGGTGCTCCTTCACGCTAAGGGGATTTGTGGACAAGAAATATTACGGCGTGCATTGGGCTCAACCCATCCCATGCTGATAAATCACGTCCCCCATCACTGATGGCATAATCCATGAGAGGAGAAAAAATTCCCCCTCGCCCCTCTCCCCCCGACTAGTTTTCGAGTCTTCGCCCGTGGAAATTCCAGCGACGGGGCAGGGCAGGGAAACACCAGTCCCTCCCCCGACCCTGCGGGATGAGGCCGATCGGGGATGGGTTGAAGAACGCGCGGCGTGTCTTTATCGCCGCAGGCACACGAGGGGCCAATGGGGGGGGGGTTGGCAGGGGGCCACCCCAAATTGACATTCTTGCTCAACTTCTTGATGAGAGCAATTTATGCCTCGACGCATCCTTCACCACCCTCACCCTCTCCTTCTTTCAAACCCTTCCCTCACTCCATACCCTTATCTCGCATCCCTCCCATCCTTATATGACTGCTTCTCCCACTGCCACTCCCCTTATCCCTTCTTCCCTGCCAGTTTTAGCTGGTGGCTGGAGGAGTAAATGCGGGGGGGGGGCATCAATCAATCACGCGTTCAGAGGCGGTTCGGTCGCAGACTGATTCCATGTTTGAGGGGTTGAGGAGGGTTCCTGGGGGAGTGGGAGGGGGAAGAGGTGTGAGCACGCGTGCGTCACTCCTCGCTACGGGACGGCCAAAGGGAGGGAGCATTCCCTCTCTGGCGCCACAACCCCTTTCCCCACGTCCCAGGCTTTGCCTCCCACCAATCAGAGGGCTGAGTCTGTAAAGGTGGCCACAGCCACGTTAAGGTCCCTTTCACGAACCAATTTCCAAAGAATTAATTAGCATATACGGAACCTATATCAGAAATACAAATTTAAGAACGGGAATTCAATTCTTTCAGGTGCAACCTTATGGAGTCCTTTATTGAATAAAAAATGACAATGCCAACTATGTTTCAATCTACAGAGTTCTAAATTGGTGCAGCTAGTTTCGACGCTACAGCATCATCTTCAGGTACCTTGTACGCACCATCAGGTACCTGCAGGTACATCTACATGTACATACTACCCCGCGAGCCACCGTATGGGCGTGTGGCAGGGGGTGGTAGGTCACCAGCTGCGTAAGAATCTAAAAGTTTTGGAGGTGAAATGGTAACATGTATAATGGGAGTGTATTTAGAGGAGCTCAGTTTTTATTGTGCTTATTGTGCGCGGAAAGAACGAGGTTTTTTTACCTATCTGTTCGGCAAAGTATCTCTCTTATTTAGGGACCTGAAGATGATGCAGTAGCATTAACATTAATTGTACCAATAAAAAACTCTGTGGATTGAATCGTAGTTGGCATTGTTAAAATTTATTTAAGAACGTATTTAAAGTTTTAACTTAATTCAAAATTATGATAACTTGGATCAGTTTCGTGATTTTCAACATCATTTCTAGTGGAAGTACAAACGGTTAGCCGTTAGTTACATACTTACTTTTAAAAATACTCCTGAAACCAGATATGCATGGTTTAAAAATATAACTAGACATAGAAAAGTTGATCACAATCCCATTCATA
Source organism: Ceriagrion tenellum (assembly GCA_963169105.1). Classification (NCBI taxonomy): domain Eukaryota; kingdom Metazoa; phylum Arthropoda; class Insecta; order Odonata; family Coenagrionidae; genus Ceriagrion; species Ceriagrion tenellum. Next base: position 22,637,574 of record OY720635.1, read on the forward strand.
TGAGTTGCCTTATTCCTCAATATCGCGTCTGACTCATTTACTTATAATAAAGTTAATTATGAAAAGTTAAAACCGTATTAAAATTTGCGTTTATGGCTGGTCTGAATTCATAGAACTACAGTCACAAAAAGCTGTAAAACATTCAAATCTTTTTAAAATATTGGGAGAGGAATAAATAGCTTATTATAGTTTATAACTTTTGCATAATTTTACCTTAACCTAAACTAGCATTATCAAACTTCAAATTTGCTCGAATGGACACAATAGTTGTTCCTTAAAGCTGTACTTTTTGTTACTCCCAGGCCATGACAATTGTGGTACCTCGTATTTTTTTAGTTGGTTTAGGTATCTAAAATGCATCCAAAGTAATGTTCATAGAAGTTCTCGTGAACTTCGGATATATTACAGGGAGAATTAACAGGAAAATTTTCATTGATCATCACATAGCTAGTATGATGGTTTCAAATATATTCATCTCCTGATAAAAGCAAAGAAAGCCTAAATAAACAATAATACCATTCATTAAAGACACATGAGTAATTAGTTGAGCGTAATTTGGCCTTCAAGATACTATTTCAAGGAAATTAAATTTTCTAGCAACTAATTTTGAGAATGTTTCAGATCTTCCTTCAGAAAATAACTAATTAGAAGAAAGCAAAATTTATATTCAATCAGAAAATAATAAACAAAGAAATGTTGCATGTTTTTGTTATATTTCAGGAAGTAGATATATAACAGGTAGTAGTAAGAGAAGACAAATTAAAAATTAAGAAAACATAGTTTAAGTACTAATCCGATTTCAATTATGATAAAACCTCTTGCTCTAATCATCTTCGTGCTCAATTTTATCTTAAGTTCAATAATTATTGAAAGATTCAGTGATAATCTTTTGCTCCTTTAATCTTTATATATATTTTATCTCAAGTGCAATAATTATGGGGATATTATCAACTCTGAGAGCATTTCTATTTTCTATTGCTCTACGTACCTTCTTCATGTCGTGGTCCGAGTCCGAGGTATCCCTGGACCTATGCAATCCTTACCCAGTGCTTTTCCGTTGTATTTCTAAGTTTCTAGGCCCATCATCTGACTAATACATCCCATAATTATCTCATTCTATCCTTAACTTCTTACCGTTGAGATCAGCAAAAGTTTCAACCTGAACCATTTGTTATACGAGGAGAGGCCTTAACCGGAGGTATCTGAGAATTCAGCTTTTATCCACATTCAAATAAGAATAAAGCGTGTTAATATGAATCATATGCCTCAACAAGTACGATTTCATATAAAAATTTGAGAGTTCTGAGATTAACTAATAGAATGCTAGAGAAAAGAGCTAGGGAGGACTTAGGTGAGACCCTTTTTAAAGGGAGGGTAACCCAGGATCCGGCTACAGTTATGAGACCCTTATAGAAGGTATCATAGAGAAATAACAAAGATATGTTTTTTAACTTCTTCGATTTAAAACGAAGTATAGATTAAATTGTGGAAAACCAAAACAGATTCCAAAGAAAATAGTCGTAAATCGGAGATCTATATGACTTCTTTGAAACTTGCATATATGAGTAACTCGTAACTCAGATGGAAAATACGCCCATCGGAGTAGGCGTAGTAAACATTGGTGGTTCTTACATGTTAAAACCATGACGATCGGGAGAAGAAAGCGTGTATGAACTTTGGGACAAATGACCTCAAGGTCTTTCAATATGTCCACGTAGACGCACTTATGCACCTCTGCCAGCTGGTAGGTGTTGCACTCACTTTCTCTGACCTGATGACTCTCCGCTATCACCTGCCACGTTTCACATTTCACATGCCAAGTTTTCCTAAGCTAATAATCATAGGACGCGAGGTAATACAAAGTTGCCCCAGGTTAACCCTCGCTCCACAACATGTATGCCGAACGAATGGTAAGAGAGGTATGGGAGGAGTTATATTTACTAACTGATATAGGAGAAAGACAGCTGTTAAATTCAGGTTTCCCGATCGATAAGTATAGGTCAAACATCTAGAGTAAAGCAGGAAATGGCAAATGCATCAGAAAAACAGTGGATAATAAACCGTATGATGATCGACTATATAAAAAAATAAGGTGATGAGGCGATCTGGATCAAAGAGTATATAAATTGAGGGTCACAAAATGAATGACGAAGGACAATAAATACTCGTGAAGTTCGTTGCGAGAAATTAGTTAAGAGTAGTACAGATAAAAGGAGAATGGAAAAAGGATATGGGGTTTTAAGCAATAGAAGGGAACTAATGTTTAGTAGAAAGGGTAAGGTCGTAAAAAAATAGATGACAAAGACTCGAGTGCGGAGCAAAGCGTTTTACGCTGCATGCCATTGGACAATCTGGAAAGAGGTTAAGAATAGGTTGCAGGCATTAGAGATGGGGGAGTGAATAATGAGGAAATTGTGATAACTGTAAAATATTTTTTAAAAAGAAGTCCTCGATATAATGATTGATGTGAGAAAATTTCCTTAGGATAGGTGGTCGGAACAGAAACGGGATTAAGGGAAGTACGTAGTTGGCCGATCTGAAGGTAAATTTAGTGACAAATATCGGGATTTGCCTATCAAAGATTAGTGTCCCTTCTTCCATTTAAGGTAGTCCGAGCGAGATAGTTCCATGGTCAAAATAGAGACCATATTCAAATTATGCGTTTTAATTTCACCAGTATATCTGTTCAGTACAGTAAAATCTATAGGACAAATCAATTAAATATTGCATTATTAATGATGCAATAATATAGTTTTATATGACAGAAATTGTAAGTAATCAAATGAAAATATCTAAATAAGTCTTTAACTTGACTCATTTTTTTTGCGCGGTGCGTTTGAAACTCCCTCAAAACAGAAGGTTTTTTGTGTTATCCAAGAACCTACTGCTGTGACAATATGATTAATTTTCAAAAATAGTTGAGAAAACATACAAAATACACGCTGTCAGTTATTTTACGGCATCTAAGTATTAGTAATACCTCATTTTGTAAATAATGTCTCTCTGGAGTGCATGCATGTATGTACCATTTCCCATGTAAAAGGGCTGGTGTGTTTTGGCAAATATCTCCAAAAGTGATGTGGTAAGGGGTTAAATTTTTGGTGTGGTTAGAAGAGTGAGATATTTTTCCCTAAAATGAGACCAAATTTATTGATTTCTAAGTAAAATTATATTTCGCTCAAACTACCTTAAGCTCAATTTCAGTATTAGATCACCTCCAAAAAATAACTTTCCAATGATTGTTCGTTATGGTTGTAAGGAAACTTCTTGAACGCAAAGCAATTAATGATTTTGACAATCTTCCTTTGGAAAGTTGATTCAGACGCTATAAATGCAATTTTTTTCGTTAGTATATGTATATATTTTCAGTATTGGTAAGTAAAATAAAGGTGTAAAAGTTAATTTTATTACATAGCCAGCGCATTGTCTGTATCCTTTGCGTAGAATTTAAGCGAAATTTAAATAAAACTATTTTGTTATGCCCACAGAGTAATTTATTACAACGGCCTCTTTCGACGCTTAGGCGACATCATCAGGTACTCAACATAAAAGTGACTTAATTTTAGAAAGCAAATTTCATTTCAAATCGGTGGCCTTAGTTAAATAGCATAACTTTTATTATTTGCTATTGCTCCAATACATGAATATCGAGTTTGTAGTGTTTCAGAAGCAAAATTTGTTACGCTAAAGTTTTCCAATAAAAAACGGCGGGGAGCAAATCGTCTTCTTGGTAAAAATTCGTACTCTAAATCAAATATGGAACGATTTCCTGGTAATAATCCGCTCGGAAGCATTTCCTGGTATATTTCCCCCCATTTTATTACCTAGGTACTTTGATATGATTATACTTTTAATTGGATCAGCGGCCGATAATATTTCCAGCTGTCAAGAATCAAAACTTTTTTATAAGCGTTCTAGTCGGTTCCCATTTGAACTTCTTTGAAAAACCAGAGCGCATTTCAGGATAATCATTAAAAGTGTCTACTTGCAGTAAAATACAACTCGTAGGGAAATATGAAGCTTGCTGATCTCGAGCCCGCGTCAAAGGGTTTGATTTCCACTAAATTACTCCTGTCCACTGAAATTTTGTTTCCGGGTACCACCGGATTTCCGGGAGGAAAATCGCTTTCGAAAGAGCGGGGAGAGATCGTCGTTATTCGAGCAAGAGCGAAAAACCGTATTATTCCCGTGCGTGATCCGCTAAGCACGCGCGTGATACCGAGTTTCCAGCGATCGCGCCCGAAATCTCTCTCTTTTCTTCATCCCGCTTTAATCGCCTCGCCCTTGGCCGGCGCACTCAACGCTCGGGTGCTCTTGAACGAAAAAAAAACTATAAAATGGGTCAGCCAATCGCCGAATACGTGAGGAAATCGCTTAAAGAGGATGGATGAAGGTTTGTGGGAAAATGAAGCTGAATTTCGAAACTATTAGCGGTGGATTCATGAGGTGCAGCGGCATCTAAAAAGTATTTCGCAGCCTTTCAAAACCTCCAGTTTAAAACAGGCAGCCACGAGCTTGGTGAAAATAAATATGAACTTGGTCGGTTTTCCTCATCATTTATATTTCCCCTACAGCTTTTAAAGTTTCCACATCGATATAACGAGGCAAGTAAAACAAAAAAGTCCTATGAAAAAAGTATTAAGTGACTATTTTCTTTTGTTAAAGGATAATTTTTTACAAACTGATCCCATTAACGGTTTTTTTTAGCCGAGAGCTTAATAAATAAGAACGTTATTTTTAGATCAATTTTTTAGAAAATGGAATGGAGTGCGTAATAGTCCCCTTCGACATGAAACATTTTTTCCAAACGGTCGATATTTTATAGGCAGATTTATAACTCGGAAAATGCGATCAGAGTCGTTGCCTGGAACTCATTTCAGATCGTCTCTGATCCCTGGCGAGTCGCGCACTTCTCGGTATTTGTCACTCTTGGTGAGGAAGCGTTTCAAGTGACTTTGGTTTGAGACTGAAATTGATTTGGTGGATACGGATTTTGTTTGATTTACAGCATTCGGTCGCCGACTGGAGATAAAAAGGAAGGCTTAAAAGAAGGAAGTTTCGAAAACCGATGAGCAGCAGTAGTTTCCATAAAAGTGCACCCGGCCGTAACAGCGTGACTATTACGGGAGGAAGGGTGTCGGGGGACTTTTGGACAGGGGACGATGGTTGAGAGGGGGCGGTTAGGCGATCCGTGGCCACCGCTATCGAAGAGGCAGCTGTCGTCCCCGTCGCCGAAAGGGCAGAGGCGTCCCGAATCGAGGGCACTCAAGCCGTGAAACGGCCGCTACTTTTACGATTCCCTCGCAAAATATTCTACGGACATCAATTCATTTATGGCCCAGTAAAATATTGACGGGATGATATCAACCACGGGCATATCCGAGCGTGATTCCCGACCACCATTTTATATTTAATGCCTTGAAGCGATCGCTTACTGGAAACGTTAACGGAGTGTAGTCCCCCCACAATCAATTTGGTGGATGTTTTCGCGAATTAGTCCGTCGTTTATCACAAAAACACCCTACCCAACGAACATAACATCTGATTTGCGACCCACCAATGCTTTAAATCGTATGATAAACATTGGTGATCTTACTTGCTCTTGTTTGGATAGACACGCCGCAATCCCTTTCAAAACTGTTTGAACCGATTTTATTTCATTTGGCCATCCGCTTTCGGGAAAAATATTCCCAAGCATAAGGTCTAAATATTTTCTCATCACACAAAAATTGGTGAGACACATGATTTCAAAAACCATTGCGGTTCAAATGATACTTGTACTACTCCGTATTGTACTTCAATATCATATAATTAAGGATGCACTACTAAAATAGGAAATTAATTTGATGTTCAATTTAGGGAAAAGTACTGAAAGAAGCAACCTGGTTGGCTAAAACCTTAGTAGCATAAAAAATCTTTTGAGATGCTATTTATGTTCAAACTTTTTTTAAGAACCAAAGAGTGTATGGCCAAAATTATGCAATGCTCAGCCTCGCAGTGTTTTACGAGAAAAAAATTGTTTTGACAGCGTAGCAAAATGAAATTGAGCGTAAGCACATTTTTTACAATCTTCAAGCAAGGGGAGAAATGACGTCCCTCGCAAAATACTCAAGGATTAAGAGCCATGGGACATGAATGAGAGTTTAGCAGTAAAACCAACTGAAGCCGCTCTGAGAACACAAGCTGCCAGACCGCCTAAATAAGGTTAGGGAGGACAAGAGAGGGAGAGAGAGAAAGAGGAGGATGGGAGAGGAGAAAAAACGTATTAACGGTGTGCATACCTCTCAACACTATAAAGTTCCCTTCCCATTGCAAGCCTCGCTCGCAGTCCCTATAAAAATGTGCGAGCACAATGCGAAGGCATCAGCTTCGCAAGGGGTGATTATCGCCGCCGTGCCAGGCACCGCCACCGCTTTATACTGCTTGCTTCCAGAGAGGGGGGAAGGTAATATTCGAGTACCCTAAGTGTAAGCCGTTCGGTCGATATACTAGATGAGAACGAAGTGTCGAAGGAAATTCACTCTGATGAAACGACTACGGTACGGTACGTGACTGCGCTCCTCTGGGTTGGCGGCGTGAAGCGAGTTGATGGGGAAAGATGGGAAAGATTTTAGAAAGGAATGGAAGTGTGGGAAGTGAGGGGTTGGGTTGAAAGGATGGGAGGAGTTGGTGTAGCACGCATTGGAAGGGAGGCGGTCGAGCACAAAGCTCTATCAAGGAAATGAACTGGTTCTTACCATGAAAGACAGAGAGAGAGAGAATAGGCGGAAAAGACAAGAAAAGCGAAGAAGTATCCCTCTCGTAAATACTTGCCAGTACGTGGAGTCTCCGAAGAAGAAGGCACGGAAAGGTTTCTGATTGCGACTCCGATGCTCCAAAATTCTCATTTCGGGCCGTTTCTTTGTCCCGTTCGCCGTCAAGGACTGCTGACAGGGCCTTTCTGTCAAAATAACCATCCGTTCAAAATGAATAATGAGAAAGCATTTCTCGAGATGAACTTTTTTTGTGATATCATGATATTTGTTTTATCCTCGGCCTTGACTTCATTTAATCATCTGCATCAGTCAAATGTAACCGGAATGAAGTTCAGAAAATCATAATTTATCGCAACAAATTAAATTCTTGAGCTCATCGAATTAGATTTGACGTTTTAGATATAATCAATTGCAAATAAAATTGATCAATCTCATGATTTATGGTTTTATTTTACGAGAAACTATCACTGTTCTGGTTAAAACCCATCTTCTTATTTCTCCAAAAGACATAATTAATAAAATTTCTCCGCTAGCATAATTTTTCGTGGCCACAAGGAGGCCACCATATAGGTGACATTAATAAATACCGAGCTTCCTGGAAAGATTGACCTGGCCTATCATGAACGATCGAAATACGGCAACACAGCTTTCTATTAAATTTTACAGAACAGTAAGGCTCCACGAAGAAGTCACATGTACACTTATTTCTTAGCGTCCGAAGCCAGGTCAAGCGAGAATAACAATCTTTTTCACGAAGAGGTCTCCAAAAATGAAGTGCAGCTCTTAATTATAAATTGATAATCGTTGTTTATCAATTCTACTGTTTTCTTTCAGCTGTTTAAAGAAGACCGCAAGAAGGACCAAATGTCTCTTTTCCACAGACTTTATGTATTTTTATGCTTTCCATACTTTTACTTCCCTACATTCCACATTTTAGGTTTTATTTCCTTAATTCCCTTTATTCCCCCCCCCCCGTTTCAACTTAGCAAATTCATATACTCTCGTTTATACACGAAACTTGTAAGGCCATTTTATACACTTTAATACTATTAAAGTAGAATGAACCAGCCAATTTTGTTTCACGTATAAAGATTGCCAAAGGAAAACATGAGTTGGCAGTGAGTCAACCTGAACTGAGGAGCAAGCAGAAAACTTTGTACGTTACCTTGGCACTTGACCAAATACGATTGGAATTTTTAACTAGATTTGCTGTTAGTTACTGTAGCTAGTTAATTGATCTATTCCTTAATGCATGTGTCCTTATTGGCTATCTATTACTAACAGAATGTTTGTAGTGTAACGCTAGTATATCGGTACATTTTGGAAGTGATAAAGAACAATAATATTAGCAGTCCTACATTGATAGCATCCTTATTGTTTGGCACATATTTCTAAAATGACGCCCATAGACAAGTATTAGCAGGCCTTTGCTAATAGAACAACACTCGTATTTCCATTAAACTTAAGTGAGGAACAGTGCAATGTCTGTTGATGATAACTCACCCCCAACCACACACTTAGGAGTTTGCTTGCATGGTATTATAGAGATGTAGGTTTTCGCAGATATGAAAGATATTATTCCAAGTGTCATATAAAGAAGCATGAAACTGATACATTTTACTTTTCTGAGTTAATCTAGCCCAGGATAGTTTCCAAGGTCACTTTTCCTCTCTTTCCAGACCCTTTCTCGACGAATTTTGATGGCGCTTATTTTCTGAAGATTTCATTTTTTTTCATCAATAATTAGGAAGGTTCTCTGTCTGGTCTATCAACCATTAATTCACCCGCATTTTTTTCCTGTGTCTTAAATTTACTATCATATAACCTTCACATAACCTACAACTATATTTGTAATTACCACCAGTACTTTGTCATATATTCTCCTAATTTTAAACTTCTAAGGGATCCAACGCTTTCCTAGCAAATGACGAATAAGTAGTGTTCTCAGGATTTGCAAATGATTCACGGTTTAAGCTGCCATTGACGTTTCGAAGAATGGCACTTCAATCGTCTTTTGAATGTTCTGAAGATATTTACTGTGTCATCATTTGAAACGTCGGCTACAGTCAAACTTCTGAGCATATGGATATAAAAGATTTATAATTGATAAGTTTAAACTAATAATTAAGAAAGAGAATTTCCTGAGAAATAGATGGGAACGTTTCAGTTTGAAGCATGACATTACCGGGTGAAATTCTTCTCCTTACTCCCTTCAAAGCTCTATAATTACTCCTCTTTAGACTTTAGAGATTAAATTAAATTAAACACATTAAACATTGAATAAATATCAATATATTTGTTTCATAACGGGGTTTTCATACAAGTTATAACCAATAGATCAGTTTCCCATCTATATTAGAAAAAAATAATTCTCTACCTGGGCCAAGAAAATACTCCAGAGCCAAAAATCTTCTGTATTAAATTGGTCAAAAAATAAAAAAATAGCCTATTGCGTGAAGGATGATCCGTATCAAAATTAACTTCCGTTACATGGAATAGTGTCAATAATAGGAATCAATGAATTACTTTTGAATAACCAATGATGAAGTTCTTGCGTTGCTAATTTCTTTGGGGCTTAATATTTTGCTGATCATTTTAGACTTACATAGTTATAATTAGAAAACTACAAACATATGAAGGCCTAATGAGTCAAATTTACAGATATTTACAAATTTTTTTACCAAAATATTCATCGATTATATTCGGTGCGAGCTGTTACGCAAAATTTTACGATATAATTTCCACGCAAATTAGTAGTTTCACCATAACTCATTTGGCTGGAATAATTATTTTGTAGAAAAAGAACAAAACACGTAGTGGTCATGAGAGGATTACGAGAAGAACCATGGTAGATAATAGCATTTTAGCCATACAAGAAAATGAGAAAACTTTTGGGCATTTTCTGCAGTATGAAGAGAGGTAAAAAAGTATGTCAAGCTTAGTAATACAGAAGAGAAAGACAAAACCGACGCATTATGCAGAAGGCCTCCACAAAGGCGTGAGTCGGAGCGCAATGTGACAGCAGCAAAGAAATTACAGAGAATCAAAGAAAGAAGTCAGCAGAAAAAATGGTAAGTGAAGGGTGCTCTGGAAGATTTGCGTCTCGTTATGCTTCCGTTGCAGTCGTTACAGATACCCGAGGAAAGAGAGTTTTAATTCCCATTTATTTTAAAACGTAATTATTTGATTATTATGCCTATTTCTGTCCTATAATTGCAAATAAAAGGGGAATAAATGCAGAAGCAAAACACAGAAACGGCTCATACCTCACTGTAGCTGGTTTAATATAATTGTAAAAAATAACAAAATTAAAAAAGCTACGTTCTACGCCAACGGAAAGTCGAGATCGTGACTTCCTCTGAGGAGAGAGGTTGAATGATATCAAAATATAAGGAGTACATGTATTTTTTATATGTGTTATAAGGAAGGATGAACCTTAGTCACTAATAAGACATTTCATATATTGGATAAATGTAACGTTTCACACGTGATGTTACAAATTATAACTTGGAACACGACTACAATCATGACATTTACATATCACACAGTTTCATCTAACCAGCTCGTGCAGCCGATCGGATTATTAACAGCATGAACAACGTGTCTCTCCATTCAACAGTTGCGGCAAATACATTAATTATATTTCCGCGAATTTTTTCTGAATTTATTTTCAGATGGATTGAACAGAAGAAAATAGAATTTTTCAATGTAATTATCATTAAATGCAAATCAGTTAGCAACTGTGAACTCTCACCGGGAACTGAAAGATGATCAATTTTTGGTCACCTAACTTTTAAATAAAAGTAAATTGATACAACTGCTTACGTCAAAACGCAGTAGTGATTCCTTAGCAAATTGCGCTATGGTCGACTTTCATAGCAGAAAGAGGTGTTCATAAAAAAAATGCAGAGGATGAATAATATTCAAATATTGAAGAGATGCAGAAAAAACAAATAATGAAATATGAAGAGAAGAAGTTTCTTCGTTAAGGATAGACCTTTTATTGGAGTATTCCTAGTACAGACTGCCAAGAATGGCAAGAGAAGCGGCTTACAAACAGGCATGGAATCGTCGAGATTACCACTCCAGAACTCCAGAGAATATTCCAGAAATGTCCCAGAAAAAACCTGAAACAGAAAAATATTCGCCAGCACCGAGGCTCGTACACGAGCCGCCCGCTTGCGAGGCGAGCGCGGAGCCGCTGGGCCAACGCAGCAGGTGTAGCGTCGTATCGCCACAGTTATATAGTTTTGTTTTTTAATAACTGAATTATGTCATTATAGAAATCAAAGTAATTGAAATAATTTACGAAGTCGATACCGAAAAACGAAAGTTAGAAGATTTTTCGAAGCACGTATGCAGCGAAGCCTGCGCAACGCTCTACTCCCTGCAACGTATGCCTCTTAGCGAGTCATTTGTGTGTTGCGGGTTTCCGGCATTCCGGGATCCGATGTCTGATCTCCAATCGCACGGCGGGTGCCGGCGCCTGCTGCTGCCCGCCCATCATCCCCCGGGCCGCGGGAAGTGAGCCGAGTTTTGCCTCGAGGCCATTCCCGTGGTCCGTGGCGTTTATGGCCACGGGTCAGCTGGCCCGCCTGCACCCGACGTGTATCTACATCTCCAACTTTAGACCACCGCTCACCTGCATCTGAAAGCATTTTAGCACCCGGTGATTTATATAAAAAAAACTGTATCCCACAGATCAGCGTTCGGCCCAATTCAAGCAAGCAGAGAGGTTGAATAGCCCGTGGGGCAATTTTTAATTCAAATCGAAATCAAAATAATGTACGGGTACACACGGCTCTCTTAAGCTCGCACGAGAGTCTATATTTTAGGTTAGAATCATGATGGGAAATGGAACGAGTCGAAAAATACGGATGAATAAACGCAAAGTAGTAGATATACTCTCAGCGAAACACATAATGCGGTGTTTATATCCGAGAAATAATTCGTGCGTTGCCGTCACTTTTTAATCAAAACCAGTCAGATCGAGGCGAAACGGATAGAGGATTAGGGGAAATGATCAAGTCTCATATCTGGGGAAATTAGTTCTTTAAAAAAGGGATCACGTGATGGGATGTGCCATCAAAGTTTAATTTAGACTGATGAAAAGATAGCTTTTACATAAAAGGAATATATTCTTCCATTCTTGAATCATGTATTGTACAAACTCGCATGTAGTCGGTCGATAGATCCAGAGATATGAAAAAATGAAACGTTTGTATAAACTAATATAATAATCACTGCCAAAATATTTAAGCCTAAATGCATTTTTTATCCACTAACCTGTCAAAAATGTTTTTTATTTGATTATCTTAGCTCCATTTGATGTAATTTTAACCGATATAAATAAGAGAGAACCAAACAAACCAAACGGACCAAACGCCCTTTCGAAAAAATGAAAGCAACGTCAACTTAATGCAAATCCAATGAATACGATTGTACTCCAAGAAATATTTTTAATCTCCTGCAAATCAAGGAACAAGAATAGTAACTACTACGCTAATCAACTTTGCCATTAGCCTTTTTATTCAATTCTCTCTGTTGATTCCTCCGTGACTAAAGGTCACGGCATAGCCGTAATTTTTTGTACCTACGCACATTATTGCAAAAGTGAAAAGTTAAAGCTAAAGAGTTTTCAAATTGAAACGACTCGGAAAGAACATAAAATACAGGAAATAAATTGAAGTACAGCCTTCCATGGTACATAAATCTCAAGAGTTGTTGTTTTATGCATTCAGTCTTTGGAGCATTTCGTTTAGCGCCGTAAAAGAATCTCGGCAACATGATTAAAAAGGGATGTTTTCACAATTGGAAGTCAAAGAATTCTTTCTTCAGCCGTCCTCCGTTTTAATGAGACTATTTAAAGCAAAAAATTCTGCCTTCCTAAGCAATAAATAATTTTGATGCAGCGCAGATTTCGTCGTTCTGGACTTTGGCGAAGGAAACTTTAGTCATAAAAGCGCCTAGCACGAGATTTTCAGCCTTGGTAACTCTTTTCTTTTAACTCAAGAAAACTAATCATAGATTTAGGAAAAATTTAATGTAAACGAATGGTACGGAAACAATGATTCACACATCAATAAAAATTTAAAAATGCAGGCACAGGTATTTTTATCCAGGTGCACCTTATTCGTATTTGAAAACAGATATTTATATATGTGACTATATATTCCGATATCAACCTATTTCTTCCATGCGATATCTTGACCATTACAGTGAATCATAATATTCTCCACGTAAACATGATTCCCTTCAAATGCATAAAAGAAAATCAGCTCACAGAGATAACTTGTACGTAGTTAACTCGGCGCTAAAAATTCACGACTTTGTTTCTGAAAGTAACTATGGCTATTGTTCCTCCTTTTTCATAAAGATAATGGTTGGATCATAAGATACTGAAAGCGCTAAGTGCAAAGGAACATGAGCATGCATAACAAGCAATAAACTAATTATGTTGCATCGGTACCAGGAAGCCGAGAATTTTAAAGTTGCAATGGCGAAAAATGACAAGAATGTAATCAGAAAAGGCACTTAAGATAGTAGTCACCAGAGACAAAGAATTTGTCTTGAATTTTCTTGAGGACGCGATGAAAAACCCTTCGTCAAAATATGCTTCTATTATATCCCCTGTATACTAAAACAAACAGCGATACAGAAATGAATTCATTGCGGTAAAGGTAACGGCAAAAAGTAAATGTTTAAGCTTTCACCAAAAGTACTTGAAAAAAGCGATGCTTATAAACAATTAAATTTCTGTTTTCAGAATGCACAGAGTAGACATTACTCTCGCAAGCAAAGAATTACAAGTCGTATCATTCAAGCATCGTCGTCCTCTCTCCTTAAACAAAGCTGACCAACAATTGCAGATTTATATTTATGTATTTTTGGTAAACTATTATATGGATCACACAGAAGTCATAATTCCAAAATTAAACTACTATTTCACATTGGACGAATAAGAACCATGGTTAATACTGGATGTAGAGAATGTAATTACGCTAAGGAATCATATTAATACATACCGGTTGGTGCGCTGCTTCTTTGGTGTGCAGTGCAGCATCAGCAAAGCGTAACAGCAAAGAATTAGAAGCATATCTATCTTATATTAATACGCTTATCAATAATTTTCTATAAAAATTTATAATTTGATCAAAAACATAATGAAAATGAGATTTTCCTGAAAAAAGAAACTTAATAATAGCAATAGTAAAGTTCTAAACACTGAGATCATCTTTCACGTGGTAACAAGTCATTTCGAGAAATAACCAATCAGTTTTATTCTCAAATATCTCTACAGTGCGTTTCATTTACAAGGAAACTATGAAAATATCCTCAGAATGATGATATTAAATGAATACTGTCACTCATTCATCAACGTTGAAAAGTTAGTTAACCGGGCCTGGACCGAGACTCGAACCTTGGACCTTTGATTTGGTACGCCAATGTGCAGACTACCACTCTTCTTAATCGTGGCATTTTTTCGAATTCATGTAGACTAAATGTTTCTCATAGGCTTGTATGCCATTATACGTAGATACTACTTGATGATAGTGTACTTTCCGCTGTGGTATTAGTCCATTTATTGGCCATATATGCATGGGATAAAGGGTTCAAAAATCAGTTCTGATCAAAATTTACTATTGTATTTGATATTTTATACAGCCTTACCAGGGTTAAGCTCTCTATCTGATTTTTAAATCAATCATAATGACTCTACGCAATAGATTTTCAGGACAAATTCATTTCCAAAATCCTCACAATCTTTCAATCTTTATATTGCATAAGCTGAAGATCTCAAGTTTTCCCGGATTCCGTGGTGATTCCTTTTTTTCTTACCAGCTATCATCTCCCCGATCCCATCTGATTAATCTCAAGTGTTTAACTCTTGTTATTTCTCGCTTTTCGTCGAAACTTTTGATTATATGTTGCCATCCAGTGTTTTTTCTTTAATATTAGATTGACCGCAGGAGTCATTTTGACTATTTTTTGAAAAAAAAGCTCCTGTTTGTTTTGTTTCATTATCTAAGCCATTTCCTCTCATGACTTTTCCTAAATGTTGCTATTATAAACTGAGTAAAAAGAAGAGATCACTAAGTTTCAAAGTTTTCAAGTTAATTACAGATTTATCTAGTTTGAGGTATAAAATTGACTCCAACAAAGAGACGATTTGAATGAAGGCTATTGCAACTCTCACTCCTTCTCATTCCTCTTCAGTCCGCCTAATGTCGTCGCGGCTCCCCGTCATAAGGTGGAACTCTGCAAGAGGGGAAAACCATTTGGGACGGGAGAAAATCGGATTGTTGAGAGTCAGAGAGTCTGCCTGTCATGCACAGACATTTACTCCTCTTACTCTCGTTGAGTGAAAGCAGCCAACTGTCAACGATTGGAGAAAATCAATTTCATATCCCGGCGATGAAACGAAGAAAAGTACTAGAATCCGAGAAAGCAGTCAATTTAGCATGCTTTATAAATTAAATTAATATTTCTCGCCGATAATGTATAGAAAAAGGTACGATAGTATAGGATACAAACTTAGATGTGCATAAAATGTGCAAAAATAGTCAGATCACACTGCTTTTTCATATGAAAATATAACTTTATTTTAGGATTTATTTTAGGAGAAGTTGAAATGCCTACCCACGAGCGTCCTAGGGGGTACCAAGTTTTGGCGTTGTAGTATTGATGATTTTCTTTAAATTTCACGTTAAAACATAACACTAACGCAGCAACTTATGCCCGCGATTTTTGCAGCTCTCATTCCCGGTATAGCCTCCGTCTCGGCATCGAGATATTAGTTAATGGAGCCCTGTATTTTAAAATTAAACTAGCAAAATAACTATTATTAATACAATTTTTTTAAATCACCGTCATTGGTGCTCAGCATCCGACAAAAATCACTCTTAAGACGACGACTTATGTACTTACTATCTACTGTAAATCAATAGGTACACTCTTTGCATTTTTTGCTGGACACGAGTCTCACTAGACACTGATATACATTTTATTATGGAAATCTAATGAAAGGTTTTAGAGCAAGACAAAATTTAGGAGGTGTATACCCGGAAATCTTGGAGTTGCACGAATCAGTTTGATCAGACGAAACGGATGCAACAGACATGCGTGAGTTAGAGGTCCATGCTGCCTTGTCAGAAGCTCACATATTCAAACTAGGGGTCAACTTCGGTGAAGAGAATGGCCTTGCCTGTACTTCCGCTTTTGTGTCTAGCATGACTTAGTCAGCCTGACGCCCAGTGGATTTATTCTCTCCTCACCTAACAAGTGAACCCATCTGAATCCATTGAATCTATTTTTTGTTTGCATGAAAAGTGAGTGTATTCAATCGAAAAAGTGGTATCCTCTTCTTGAAATTGACCAATTATTATTGCTTGCGGGAATGTTGGGTCTATCTTCTCCTCTTAATGAATTAATATTTACGCACATCTTGTAAAGTCTACGGACTCCACATTCTCCACGAGCGTGTTCAAAAACCAAACGTATTCAAAATAAGACATCTGTAAGTAGAATTTACAACAACTCAGTACTTATTCATGAATTCCGTTTCACATTAAACTTAGGTATGCATTAAAATATGACAGAGTATTGGGTTATTGAATACTTGAATTTGTTTTCGTGTGTATGAAGTATATATTTAAAAGTTTACAGCCTAAAACTAAGGTTAATGATCATTTGAACATCTATCAGTATAAGAAGAGCCAAGGGAAGATAACATAGCAAAATCCACGGGACCTGAATGTTCCGTTTTTTTCTGACTCTGACACAATGCTTGTTGAGCTTCAAGGGCACTGTTGCATCTCCTCTCAAATTTTTCCCTCACAAATACATGCACATTCCTCAGCCCTTCTCCTAATTCTCAGTTTTACCCAATATAAACTAGAACGATTACAAACGAAAGCAAATGCAAAAGAGGATAACACGCTGTAAATACACACATACTTTCTTTTACAATTTTCCATTCCTATGGAATTTTGAGGCATTTTCAGCACATATTGTAGAGATTTAGCAATCGCAGATAAAAATGGGGCTGTCAAACCAAATTTATTCATAACTGATATAATCAAGTCAAGGTGCTTATTTGCAAAGTTAATATCCATAGGTGAACAAAATAAACCAGAAAATTATGGAGGCACTAACCTACTGAATGTTGCTAACAAAATATAGTAATATCACCATTGAACGACTCCAAACTATATACTGCTCCTCAAGGAACGAGCAGGATTTCGCCAGTGACGATCATGCACTGACGATGTTTTAAGTTTCTAACTGATAATACAAAAGCGTATAAAATTCAGTCTGGAAACACACATAGCCTTCATACATTACCAAAAGGCTTTTGACAGCATTAATTGAGTGGAACTTTGGTCCAATACCAGAATAAAACCCGATCAGTCAAGTTTGCGAAAGGATGATAACAATGGCTTCACGACACCCTTGACCCAAGGACGCCAGCAAGGCAACTGCTTTCATCCTAAATGGAAACTATGAAATCGCTTTAATCCAAAATAACATTGATGGATAGAGAAGCCGAGGATTAAGATATATTTTCCAAATATATGTACACTTATAATATACATAGACATGTACGTTGCTGCTATTTGTAAGTCGGGGGAAACCTATATGACAGTATTTCCTTAACAATGAATTGAATGATTTTAAGACCAATTGATATGCATTTCTTTCTACAGATTTCCACGATATTTAATAGTTTGCTCTTTTATTATTTTCAGGATTCATCGTGTTTGTTATTTGCCGTGGAGATAATGAAGAACCAGGAAAACTTCTACTGGGAAGATCGTTACACCCTCACGGCGACGTCCAAAAAAAGTAACTACCTCGGCCAACTAGGGCGCTAAGTGCACATTTATAAATGAATCATGCATTTACAATGCGCTTGGATAATCAATTATACTGCGATAAAAGTTTTTACGACAATACTTTTACTTTAAGACGTCTCCAGGAAAAGGGGCGGATTGTTGTGCAAAAGCAGACAAGCGCGGAGGTTACCTAAAATAATAAAAAAGTTATATACAAATATTTTCGTACAAAGATCTAAGTGCGCCATTGAGGTATATGGAGAGGACACTACGTCATCAAACTGAAGCCTGACTACCATAGTAACAACGATATTGTTTAAACCTGTTTTTTTCTTACTTTCCTATGAATTGTTCGACAGAATGGACGAATAAGCGGAAGTAAAGCAAGATTATCAACCTTCTATTTGAAATTTAAGGTTAGTAATTCTTGAAAAGTTTATTTGCTGCTTAACGCTATGGATTATACTCAATTTTAAATTAGTTTTCATCGGGAATGCAGATGATTATTAAATTAAATACATAAACACAGACTGGTTGGAGAATGGATATTAAAGAAGTAAGTGCTTGCAGATCCCTAGTAAGTTATCGATGGAAAACATAGTGAAATTTCAAAATGAGTACGTACCCCGCAAACGATATGGGAAAATGAGCGTTATCAAAGATGGTGGACTGGCTTCAGCTTCTAGCGTTGGCCAGCATTGCAAGTGCCGTCACCATCTGCCTCAATAGATTGCACAAATTCCCGAGGAACTCCAGGAGAAATATTTTTAACATACATTGGAATCGAAATTTAGCAGTTTACCTTATAATCACATTTACTCATTTCTTCCAACATTCTTTTTCTCGGAGAAGCCGGAAGAGTAACAGGTGCACAGAAGAATGCCTTGCTACTAGCGATACACATCACTACAATTGTTACTTTCATGAAAGGCAACTCCCAAGAATAAAGCCGCCTTCTGACCGTGACTCATAAACCAAAAGGCGAAAGCGTATGAAGAAATCTCGTAAGATGAGAAAAACATTAACAATCTCGTATTTCCTCTCCCTTCAAATACAAAACTTAAATATCCACTGTTAATTTTAACAAATATAAGCAGATTATTAGAAGAAATTGCACTGTTGACCCAAAGTGCATAAGAATAAGTGCATAAAAGTGGAATTAGGTAATAGTTTTTACTATTGAGTACAGAGTGAAATTCTTTAAAATTTATCGAGAGACCTGTTTCGTTGCTTAAACAATCGGAGCCTTATATTTCCCATGTTTGGTTCTCATATCACATGAAAACGGATTTATTTCTCGCAGAGTTTTAGGAAAATCGGTTGATCGGATATTTGAGAAGGCAATTATGATCTGAGGACTCGTATTTGGAGATAGGGCTTATATAGGCAACAAAAATATTAAATGGGGTTTTGAGTGAGATTTAGATCCCCGTTTTGCAACCCATCCAACGGCGTAGGTACTGATTATGGTACTACCTCCCACATTGTACACAATAATGGACTGGGATTCCTCCAAAACTACGACACAGCCATAATAGGAATCTGAACTATCGGGTTGGTAACCAACTCTAGCAATAACATCAACCCGATTCCACTTTCTGGAGAAATTTCATACGTCCAGCCGCTATAGGAAAAACACGTCTATCCAAATGCAATATATGGAAGTTGAGATGAGGTTAAGGGACCCTAGGGTTTACTAGTGACGAGAGAAGATGGAGGGGTCCTCCAAGATAAAAGGGTGCTTGTCTCTCGATCATTCACGCGGTCACTCCCACAAGGATTTCCACGTCCGTTAAACTTAGGAAAAGGAAGACTCGCGACAGAATACGTTCCCATATCCCCACTCACGTCACCGTTCCAGCAACTGGGCTGCTTCCCGTCGGTCGCACATATTCCGGGAGAGAAGGGCGCAAGCACAAACATACACACATATATTCATTCCTCTTCCCCACCCACCCAACACTTTTTCCCAGTCCCAACGCGGCGTAGCGGCGTCGGCGCGTCAAACGCACACAGAACGGTCGCTGACCCACCTCTCTTACCCCGTTCCTTCCCCCATTCTCCTCCTACCCCCCTCCCCCACAATCCCCCTGTCCGCTGACCGCGTTCCGCTCAAGCGATCGATGTCGGTCGCGAGAGGCCATAATTTATGACAGATTACCACATCCCACATCTTATTCCGGGACACCGGAATGAAAGATGGAAAGGGGGAGCCGAAAGCGCCTAAGTACGAACGCTCATGTGTTTGGTCCGCTTTGGCATTAAAGCGGGCGACGGTTGATCCTCCACGAGCGGGCTGGCGTTCCGTTAGGTTGGTTAGTCGGAGAAGAGAATGGCAACTGACGTCATTTGCGCCACTAGGATACAGGTGAAATGGTTACTGAAAGATTGGGAAACAATAGAATGGTATAGTAAAACCCGGCGTCGGCATCAGAGAAGTGGTATGTAGTTTTATCTCAGATTTATCAGCCGATTTGTTATACCGTTATTATCCAAAGATCGTGTGTACAATAGGTTACAATGATATAGGATTCGTCAGAAATAAAAAAAAAATACTCCCAGTGTCAAAACAAAAAATATTGTCAAGGCTGACAATAGATATAGGAACATCATACTCAGCAATATTCATTTATTCTTCAACTTTCAAAGAATTCATTGACGCTATAGCATGACAGATTCAGTAAGTGGGTCTTCAGTCTCCAGCTAAAAGTGTTTGTATTTTCGATATCCTTAATTTCCCTTTTTGAAGATCTTTGCACTTCATTTATCCCGCCACAGTTGAATTCAAATAACCCTCAGCTTGTATACGAAAACAAATTTGAGTGGTGGGATGAGTGATTTGAGACTCGAAACGTGCAATTTTGTGAAGATCCGCGCACTGCGTCGTTACTACGGAAGTTTGAGTGAGATACTACCCATGAAATATCAATGAATCATATTTCATTATAAGAAATATTTCGCCCTATTAACTATAACATTATATTTGACACTTATTGCTCAATCACTCGCAATAAACATACCATACCATGACATATGGTATGGTTGCATACTCCAGAGATGCTTGTCAAATAAAAGCAAGCTAAGGCATATGAGTAACTCTTCCGCCGAAGGCAGCGTTCATGAGCGATCCTTTGCAGCCATTTCTGTTTAACGCAAATACGTCCCTTAAAATCTGTCTGATGATGGGATGCCGGGACAAACACGGCGAAGTAAAGGCTACGGAGTGATCCATTTCGACTCTTAAAACCTCGAAACTAATGACGTGATTAAAATAAACAAGGTTTCATTCAATTAAATATGAAGCTAAAATGTTATAATGACCCTAATTTGGCGTTTCACCATGCTGAGCATGGTTGTAGGCGCGTGAAGATAGACGAGACCCTTTTATGTAATCAAACATTTCGCCGTGGTACGCACTGCGATCCCGATGGGATATCACACTGATTTTGACTGAAATCTAAAGGCCGTGTCTGTACCTATCAATGTTAAGCCAAACACTGACGTAGTAACCTTTTTATTGGTGGAAAACCACGCATAAAAATAAAATTTCAAGAAAAATACATTAAACGCATTTAATTAGAAGGAGCGTCTTTTAGACATCAATCAGTACTGTATTATCCGTGGTCTAAGACGACCTTGGGAGAGTAGAGTGGGAGAGTAGGCGCGCAGCACAAACGACGGGCAACGAAAGCACCTCGACCTCCGCTAATTATTAATACCTGCCGTCGCAGAAGTATTCACATGACACCGAAGGCCTTGTCCCCTCCATAGCCACACCCAGACGTTTCCCAATTATTCCTGTGCGAACAGCATAAAAGAAGAGTGCAATTACACATCAACGTGGAATAGGAAGCGATGGCTCGAGGGAACGTATATCAAACTTTGCGACCACCTCTCCAAATCCTGAATAAGAGATTCCAATTTCAAAGTGGAAAGAAATTCGAGAGTGAGAGAGAGAGAGAGAGAAAGGACCCTTATTAGGAGTAATTACTCGGCAGGTTGGGGCCGACACGAGTCGGAGAACCGTTGTCAGTTTGTGTTCTTGATCAAAATTTTACGCGTTTTAAGGACAAAAGCGAAGAAATGGATGAATGTAATTAAATAATGATCAGTTTTCGATCATAGAAAAACTCTAATTCATACACCACTATTATTAGAATTATAAATTCGCTGGTATCTAGCTTTACTTTGAGAAAAGCCATTATGAAAAATCAAAATGACCTGGCTTTATGATTTTTCATTATTGAACTTGCATTATTTAGGATATATAATTCCCTCTTGACCCCCTTGGAGCTATGATCAACTAAATGAGACAATTGTACTCACAAAAACAAATTTCGCTTGCAATTTTCCTTAAGGTAACTAAAACTTTGGTTGGCTGAGTCACAACCTTTCAACAGTAGTAAATATTTGATTCAAAGACTGAATTTACCGTCTTTACGTGCAATTCAACAATGATAGTGCAAAAGAAAATGAGTGCCCACCAAGATATAAAGTCATTTTGCAACATTACATAGTTCAAATGATCTAGACACTTAGGATTTCGAAGGTAACGATGGTAGTTGCTTTATTTTCCCCCTTATTCGGTTAACAATGTCTCAAGGGCTGTGCACATCAGGAAAAAGTCTATGTAAGTAAACGCATGAAGGAATTTGAAAACGCCAATGCGCCCATCAATCTCCTACTTCTTCATTACAACTTTGAGGAGCAGTTGCTCACGACTCTTATACATCTGTTATTCGTGAACCTTGCGCTTCGAGATTATAAATGGCATCAATTAATAGAGATCAGCGTGAAATTTACTAGAAAATGGATAGTTACATTCAATACTATCCATAAATATCAATAATTCTCCAGCAAGACAACTTATATATTTTTCAAGCGAAACCAACCAATACCCCTAAGGAGTACTTGAAACTTAGCATGAGGATGTAAGAATATTATCATAGAGTAAGTACATTTAGAGTGGCAAAGAGATAGGGAGATTCTGATATGAGTTTTTAAATAATACTTTGGCCGATAGATGGAATAGGTGTATCGAATTTGCACGATAAGCCATAACAAATGAGCTTAGGCACACGGCCACTTCATTTAGTGTTGCATAACTCACATGATGTTCTTATGATAATTTCGGTGCCTGGATATTTACTAATCAACCCATAGCAACGGAAACAAATCTTATTGAGTCGCCGAGACCAAATTAAACATTTATTTTAATGTGCCTTCAATGAGCATTGTCTATAATGAATCGAATTCACGTCATTATGATAAGATACGCGATTACCAAACACGGAGTAAACTGTTTACCGATGTACCATAGGCACGACAAAACAATTGATACTCGATTTAAAGCACACAACAACCATGGCAAATCCACTCTTCTGTATGTTAATTTAAATTACCGAGTACCACTAGCGCCTCCAAGTGGCCTTCTCCGTAAGCCAAAATTCTTCCTCCCCTAAGGTGGTGGCACCTGAGAAATTCTTCCCAAAGCTCTCAAAAATGTATGTCCAGTTTTTAGCATTGCTATGCCACTCTATATATACTTACTCTATGATATTATATACTATTCTCACTATTTTAATTAGTAAAAAGTCCGTTTTCAGTGATCATAATTATATCATTTGTAATTAAAAACTTCTACATTTTTTATCACAAAATTGCTCAACATACGTTAGAACTACAAAATTAAAAGCAGCTATGGATTGATAATAAACGAACTGACAGACAGGCTACGGTCCGAAATCAGGTTATTTTGTACGTTTTGCAGTAAAATTTGTGGGTACAACTCGCCATGAAAATCCTCCCTACAAACGGCCGTTTAATTTCAAATAGGTACATTCATTTTGAGCAGATAACTGCATATTTAAAAAAAATGAGCGCGATTCAGAGAGTCGAGTTCAACAGTTCAACTATTCTCCTTTCTGACAGGCGGTTTGAAGACATTTTACCACTCCTATACGATGGAAAAATAAAGCAGAGAAACAGTCGCCACGGGAAAATATTTTTATGTAGTATCTATGAAAATAAATGAAAAAGTCTTTGGGCAATACCGCAGCACCCACAGTCCTGTTTGACTGAAATCCACCGCGTAACACCAACAGGCCAGGGCTCTACGGTCAGTGAATTATGCCCGCTCGCACATTCGCATGAGCAAACCTCGCTCATGTTTGCTCTGCCCAGTCGATTTTGCTTCAGAGCCAGTTGCTGAGGGAGGGAAATCGAGTTATATGTCATCTCTATTTACACACGAATAAATACAAACCGAGAGCGATCTCGTTCGGACTCCTTGATTGTGACGAAGGAAGCTCTGGAAATGTGGAGAACGCGGACGCCAGAAGAGGGTCCAGAAAAAAGGAGTGCTCCACGAATGACGAAGATGGAGAACGAAATACGGCGAGGGACACGGGAATATTAGATGATGCTCCAAGGAGAGCGGATGAGGGAATAGCACGAGAGAGTAATGGATGAGGTGGGCTAATGGATAATGGATGGGAGCCGTGAAAAATGAATGGGTTGGGAAATTACCAAAACGCGACCTCCACTTCATTTTGATCTCAGGATGGATATCATGAAATACTTTGAATGTTTGCCTGATGAATGATTACAATAAATCCGTTTAAAATTAATATGTGCCCATTCTTATTCCCATCTTAAATTGAAAATATAAACAAAAATATACAAAAACGAGGGCCAATTTCTTTCCAATCAAAGTGAACTATAACAAACGATTTGAGTAAAACAGCTTTGCATCGGCAATAATTTTACGGTCATGAATTTCTTAGAATAAATTATTATTATATTTTTGCCGATAGTTTTTGTTTGAAACAGGAAAAAACAGTAAAAAGCCTTCTCACACTTGTATCATTTTATTTTAAACTGTCAGTAAGCGCTCAGAATAACGTCATGAGTAGATATCACATCAAAAATGCAGAATAAATATAAAACGTCTAAAAGTCAGATACTTTAGCATAAAAGCATATTTATATGAATTATTAATGGACACGCACAACTTAAATTCATACAACATAAAACTATTGACAGAGATTGTTGATTCTACTCCCACAAAGCCGTCGTGACACCTAAAAAACGAAACTCCGCTGGGTGCGGGTCCACATTTCCGTCTTCGGAAAAGAGACTAATCGTAAGAACAAATAACGATTATAGGAAACTTAGAAATAAAATATTTGCCAAAATGTTATTCCCATAAATATTTAGAAAAAAAATCGGAAAGAAAGGATTCATAATAGATATCATTCTTGCGACATCACTGATACAATGCCTGGATCTCAATGTCATGTCGTAACGGCTAATTCCCTAATTTATCAATTTTATACTTTTACAAAAAGAACGAAAACATTACAGTACTTAAATTTATGCTAAAAATAACTATAAATTAAAGGGTGTATCGTCGAATGAGTGATAAAAGATTTGCGCGAGAAAAATTCGATGCTCTCATTTTGAAAATTAGAATTCCTTCTGTAAATACTCCAATCCTCAGTGTTTACATTTACGCGCCCATTCACACAGAAGCGAATTTTTCATGTTCAGATATCAAAAACCACTCGCTTCAACAAAAAATAATACTTCTCATCTGTGGAATCAACTCGCGGCGAGAAGGAGAGCACAGAGAGAGAAGGGAAGGAATGGCGGTTGGCACGCTAATTCCGGAAGAGAGGCATTTTGAGTGAAATGGAGAGAACCGCGAAGGACAAAAAAGATACATTTACATTACGGCCATCCCTCTCTCTCTTTCTCTTTCTTTATCCTCCATGCGCCCTTCCCTCCCTCCTCCAGCGCGAAGAGTAATAAGTAAGGGGATGGGAATGAGAGGGAGGGAAAGAAAGGAGCAAAGGAAAGGAATTCAATTCTTATTTTTTCCTTCGATATCGGCGAGTGATTATGTCTTTATTTGTGAGCAATAGGCGAAAATACATTCGTGCTCCGATGAGTCAATGAGCGAGCGGTGGTTCGAGATATGCAAAAGAACTCTACTATCAGAAGTCTCTTTTTATGCATATCTTAAGAGGGATTTGATACTGGACATTGGTGACAACAAATGAGGGCATACGATTGACACATATCGAACATTTGGAATCGCGGAAATTAGAACTTAGTTAGCAAGAACTGCTCCACGAGTGACTAGAAAAGAGCTGCCACACTTTTTGCGATGTTCTGCTTTTTTATCTAAGAAATGCTTTCTAGGTTTTTTCCTAAACTCTCACATGAATTGTTTTTCAGAGTGTATTCAAGGTATTGCCTTTGACAAACCTCTTTTTCCAAACGTTTGGGGCGTGTTACAGTTGGTGAAAAATGGTGATGGAGGTGAGGATAGGAAAAGAGATGGAAGAGTAAAAAGGGTCATTTAAGTATAAATCAACATGTTTTGGTTTTGGGGTGGATGTTGGGAATTTTTCATCGCACGTAAAGAGATGTGGAGGTACAAGATCATCTAATTTCAGATTTTCGTTTCACTCGTAAGAATGAATTTGTACGACTCTTAGAGTCATCTTAACATGATAAATCTTAGAACCACTGAAAACCATAGTTCCCCTCCACTATTGTTACACCGCAAAAACTCACATATATTGCCCGAATCTGAGATCAAAACCATTATTACCTTATCCTCAATATTTCCGTGGGTAGCCGAAAATGCGAGAAGAATCGTTTTTGGAAAAATTAACCAACTTCCAAACATATGTGAAAACTCGAAATTAATAATGCTTGGAGATGGAATGGTTGATGGCATCTTGCGTCGTCCCATTTGAGGAGATTGAGGGCAGGGGACTTGAGGAAATTTCTTGGAGAAACTTGGCCATGGCCACCTGGAGATGAAGAAAGGTTAGAAAGAATGTGCTGGGGTATGGGGTGGGAGAACTGAGGACATAAAAACAGCGGACGATAGAATAAAATGATATAGTTGGTATCAGTGGTTTAAAATCATGATGGCTTACGGGATTGCTTTCGTAAGCCTTCATGATTCAAGACCAATCCGCGGAAGCGTTCACAACAAATCAGTGGTTTAATTTACCACCGAGAAAATGCCAACAAAATCTCTTTTAGGAGCGGTGGTTGGAGCGTATAAAGAGGGCCAAAGTGACGCTGAAATTCGAGATTGAAGAAATGATGTGGGGTAGCGGGGAAGAAGAAAAAAGAGAAAGACTTTAAAGATGAAATCAAAAGAGGTCATTCTCTGATATGAAAAAAGAAATTGTGTAAGGAAATGAAGCATTGCGAATGAATAAATCTAGAGTAATATAAATCACTTCGATTTGGACCTACCTTATCTGGTAGACTACCCTAAAAATACAAAATTAGACTAAGAAAGGGATTCTAAAAAAAGAGCCCGTTTGAAAAGTTAACTCTTATGGCATTATTTCCCTAAGAGTTTTCATTGTTTCTCCATTTAGCTCGTATTAATTACAACTCATCAGCAGCTCTCCTCCTTCGCACCGCCAATGATCCCAATTACATTTACTTTTCCTCATATATGAAATATTATAAAACAACACCCCTTGGTGTGGCACTAAAGGTAGCGATAAATTCAGGTATCTTGTCAAAAGAAAGGTGACTCGGCCACTTGGGAAAATATTGAAGTTCTCGATTTTGAAAAGTTGTACAACCATTATGAATGGATGGAAAATTGGTGAAGAAAAGGGTATTCATTTTCTTCTTGTTACTTTCGGTCTCTGCGAGTTTTTCTCTCTCTTAATGCAAAAGTGCTCGATTTCTGAGGAGCCTGTACGCAAGCAGTGGTTGATGAAAAGAGGGGGAGGAGAGAATAGTGGCGGTTGGTAGGGTGACGGTAAAGGGTGAGAGAGATGTGGCGACACAGGGAACAAAGGTTTGGAGGCCAAGGGGAAGTGGTGGTCGGGAATGAGAGGGGATGAGTGGGTCTCGATGGACTTCCTACGCTCCTCTGTGAAAAAAGCATATCGACCCTCCGGGAGAGAACGACAGAGAGAGAGAGAGAAGAAAAAGGGAAAGTAATCTGGAGATGATATTTGTGGATATTCGGCCTTTTTGAGAGATGGATGAACGCAAACCGCACTGACGCAGCTGGAAATTGGGAGCGGGAGATGAACTGGCGGGAGAGAGAGAGAGGACCGTCTAAATGATGGAGAAAAAGAGATGGATTGTCGAAAGGACGGAGGGGCGGGCGGCTGCGGACGACAACGCCGGTCCTCACCTCAGGGCTCGGCGGAGAGACACAAAAGTCACTTCGTGCGGGCATGCGGGACCTTCCAAGATGATTCCGAAGATGGACTGGTGCGCGATTGAAAATTGGGCGGGTTGGATAGGGAGAAAACCACATCAGAGTCTCGGGTGGAGAAACAAATCAGTGGTGGAAACATTTTACTGCCAAAGACTCTAATCGCGGCCATTAAAAAGGAAACCTCAAAGTGACATCACATATTTTCCTTCTAAACTTTTTATATTAATCCACATATTTTGCTTAAACCTTTGAGTGCGACATGGCGTGATATTCCGTCATGGTTGTTTTTACGCTGGTGCTGATGACGTTACATCACGTCAATGGTACTGTGAGTGTTCCAGCTTTCACTAGGGAACTTTCACTAGGCCCCCTAGTGAGAGCTGGAACACTCACGGTACCCATGACGTGATTTCACGTCATGCTACACTAAAATGGTTAAGATAAAATTAATATCAGATATCCAACAGCTGAGTTAATGTCCTATCATAAACAAGTGGTTTGGTTAGCACGCTTGGAGTGTTTAGTGGGAAGGAAACCCGGTGAAGACATTATGCTACTTTTTCTCTCTTGAACTGAAATTTTCAATTATCCACAACCCACGTGTAAAGAAAACCGCCAAGAGGTTCAAATGTTAACATATTAGTATATTAGTCAATGAATGATCTTTTTCTCTTGCCCCCATGTATTCATGGAAGCATCGGGCTTTCACTGATAAATCTACTGCCGAGATTCGATAGCTAGCCCTCGAGATGAAAACACTCGGGCCCCGGCATTAAAAGGATTGCTTGCTAAATATGTAGGCATTAAATAGCAACAAGGTAAAAAATTCAATTAATATTAGCCTTCAAGTTCACTGCCACAGCATCGTGAAAATTTAAGGGGTATTTCATCCGTTATTTTGTGGTTTTAAAGAAAGTTGTATATTTTTGAAATTAAATTATTTTGATTGAAGTGAATTTGAGTTTGAGAAACACAATACTATCCTTCTCATAGCGAAAAATATCAACGTGGGTTTAAGGAAAACGATTTTGCTCTCGAAATATTTCCCACAGAAACTATGGAATATTTTCCAACGCCGGACCATTTCCATTTCGCAATTATTTGACCCTAACAACATCAAGCTTAAACTATATACTTGAATTATTCCCCTTAAGTCTAAGAATCATTCTCCTTGCGGAAAAATATATGTTTACGTTTCCATGATTGAGATGAGACTCATCCCAAAGTTTTCGTTTTCTCTTGAAGTACGTCGGTGGAAGCACTGACGCAAGCGGTCGCGGGGGAAAAAATGAAAGATTATCTTTTGTGTTTTTTTCCTGGGGCGACTTACGGCACGAAAGTCGACTCTCTCTTCATCTCTCTCTCTCTCGATGTCTCTCATCCTCTTCCAAGACGCGAAGTCTGTGGGAAGCGTGGGAGATCTAAGAGGAAAGCCGAGTAAAGCGTAGGAGTGGCAGAGCAGGAAAAAACTCGGAGCCAGAATTAGTCGGCTCCCGCGGAGAGTGGGCTAATGAGTCACTGCAGCGTTTGAGCGGCGCCCCCCCCCACCTGGAATTAGCCCCCTTTAAGGGAAGCCCACGCGGGGCGAACCTGCAAGAATGAGCAGAGCAGGGTCAGCATGGAAGCAGTTTAATCCGTCAGAAATCTGGTAGCAAGCTATATGACACTGTAAGCATGAGCATTGCGAGCGCCGCTTTGCCGCGTGTCTCACAGTCCTCGAAGAAGAGAAGGAGGGGTGCTCGTGGATCCAACGAAGGATGATGGCAGGCAGAGGAAGCAGTGTGGGGAGAATATTAGCCCGTAAAGAGACGAAACCCCTCCCCCGTTTTTTAAAACATTCAGGGGCTGTTGTCAGGGTGATGTGAGGGGAGCGGAAGCCCAGGACATTGTATATACTCCGGGGCTCCTAATGCTTTAATCAGCCCCGACATCTTATACAGAGTTCATGAATGCTGAGCCGTCAGTGTGATTCCAGAGGATCACAGACATCACCCAGGAAATAAAAACCTATCCACTAACATGCCGAAAATAGAGGAAATATCTGTAATAGGGCTTAAGAAGACAGTGAAAATTATCTTTCCGAAATAAAAGATTATTAAACTGCCATGAAAAATAAAAATTGCATTATACCTTAGTCCTAGCTAAAATCAGGAAGATAACCAAGGGGCATAAAAGCTATTTTTAGAGGGCGTTTCAGAAAAATGCCTTTCCTATAATAAAAGAATAATATGTATTGCCAAATCCAAACCGCTGCCTCTCTAAGAATTACTGCAGTAAAAGTCTAAAATAATGCACAGTAATCATCAATTGAAATTCATGTCTAAATACTCAACACACATTATTTCAATTGAGAGAAAAACCTGGAAAACGGAATAAAGAACAGGAAAATGATCAGTGTAATATTTTCAATTGCGGAATTTTCATTGTGTAATTATCTGTCGCTTCTTTAGTCAATAATTTAATTTTACATTGAATAGCGGTAAAAATTAAATATTTTAGACAAACACGATACCGCCAGGGAGTCATAATTTCAATTTGGTAGTAAATGAGTTGTATGTATAATGATTCATCTAATTTGAGGGTATTGTACAGAGTTTGCAAAGAAAACCTGATTTTTGCCATGGTTAAAACTGCCTTCAATGTATCTACATTTATCTACATCTACATAATGCCCCGTGAGCCACCGCATGGTCGTGTGGCAGGGGGTGGTAGATCACCAGCCGTGTAAAGATGTAAGTTTTTGGGAGGTGTAATGGTGGCATGTATTATAGTAGTGTATTTAGTGAACCTCAGCTTTTACTGTGGTCGCTTATTGTGCGCGGAAAGAACGAGCTTTTGTACCTATCTGTTCGGCATGTCAGGCCTAGAAATGTAGTGAGGCGTCATGATAATATTATTTGTGTCGCTCTGAAACACACCAGTTCTGAATTTCTCAAGCAGGCTATGCCTAGCGTGCAGCCTCCGAGAATCTAGGGGCTCCCACCTTAATCCCTCTAACAGTTGTGAAACACTATATGTTCATTGGTAGCAGTTTTTAACGAAGCGTGTTGATTTTCTTTGTATTTTATTACATTTTTTTGATCAATCTTTATGACCAGGATCCAAAATGCTTGCGGCGTATTCGAGCTGTGGCCTAACCAGAACAAAGTAGCATCTCTCTTTTACGTTTTCACCCGAGGACCTTCCTATTAAATTTTTAGCAAAACCTAGTTTCTTTAATGCTGTGCCGAATATGTTTTGTGTGTTCCCCACTATATTTATTAGAAGTAAGGGTAATTCCAAGATATTTTACTGTATCTGAACACTGTATCACAGTATAGGTACGGCATTTGTGTAATGACTTACGCGGGAAGTGAACTGCTGTGAAAAGGTGCATTTGCTGATATTAAATTCTAACCCCCACTCCTGGAACCACGAATGAACGTTGTTAAGGCCCGATGACAGAGCTTCAAAGTCCGCTTCTTGCTCAATTCACGGTATATAACTGTATCGACTGCAAATAATCTTAATTTTCTGCTAACTCGGGAGCTTAGGTCATTAATATAAACAATGAATAAAAGAGGGCCAATCACACTTCCTTGAGGAACACCGAATGTGACTTCGACCATATCAGAGCTAAAACCAACAATAACTACTTTTTGTTTTCGATCACTGAGATAGTCACTTATCCAATTCACTATTTTTCTATTAACTCCACATAATTGCAACTTATGAGTTTTTTGTGAGGAACCTTATCAAATGCCTTCTTGAAATCAAGGAATATCACGTCGACTTGCTTAATCGATTCACCTGATTTTAGGCTATCATGAAGGAAGAGCGCAAGCTGTGTTTCGCAGGACTTGCCCTTACGGAAGCCATGCTGACTGGTTGAGTAAAAGGCTACGATTATCCAGGAATGTCATAATATTGCTAACAACAATGCGCTCGAGGATCTTGCATAAAAGTGATGTTAACGATACAGGCCGACAATTTCCCGGGTCACTTCTACTTACTTTTTTTAAATATCGGTGTGACGTTGGCTATTTTCCAGTGTTGGGTGTTTTGTGTCTTGCCTTCGGATAATGATTTGCTAAATATAATTTCTGAAAATGGCGCAATCTGTGGCGCTAACTCCTTTAGCACGCGTGCAGATATTCTTTCTGGACCTGGAGTTGTCTTTATCGATGATGTTGGTGACCATTTTGCCGTTTGTATTCAGGAAAGACTCTACTGTCAAAGATTCGCCCTGGAGCTCTCTTGCGTAAGAGCAGAATGACTTGGGGTTTCATCTAGTAATTCACCAAGGATTTTTTTCTTGAAATTTCGTAAACTAGTGCGCATGACTTTCTTCGTTTTTGAGCGTTGGGTAACGTAAATTTCTCTCTCTGCAAGTTTCATTGTTTTGTTACAAGACTTAATAGCATTGTTATATAGGTTGTGTGATTGCCTTTTTCTCATGAGATCTCACCTTACTCCGTGGTTATACCACCGAGGTTATTTACTCTCTCGTTTGAATTTGTATGGAATATATTAATCGATTCCTTCACGTAGTCTTTCCAAAAAATATCTCCATGATACTTCTGTGTTTTCTTCTTTCATTGTGGCTACGAATTTCGTGAATGAAACTTCTAACACCTCTCTAAATTTTATGTAATTGCATTTGTCAAATAAGTATACTTTACGTTTATATTTTACATTGGGCACTACTGTCGTTTTCAAAGTCGTGAAAATTACTTTATGATCACTTATGCCTTCGAGGATATTGACGAACGTGTGTAATTAACGTGTGTGTGAACGTGTGTGATTGAGTGTAATTAACGAACAGTATTTTAAACTTATTCAGTTCTCATAATTATAATCATCGTAGCATGCAAAAAACCAGCTTTGGTTTAGATACGAAAAAATGTCACACACGATATTATCTACAATTGAATGTTTTCAGTTTCAGAGAGTATCAAGTCGATTCAAAACCTTCCGAGGTCTTTTGACCTTCATCTTCAGGCATCTCCTCGTCAGCTCAGAGTTAGTTTCATCAAATGCAGTCGTGCGGGATGATTATTAAAGAAAGGAATAAAGAACAACTTTGAGAAGTATGTCCGACTCTGAAACGAATAACGGCGGTTTAAGACTCCCTTCTAGTCGCTTTCGCTAATGCAGACCTTAAAGATGTCCCGGGTAGCACTCTAATAAACTTATACCGAATTAAATTTCAATAAATTAAACCCAGATTCATCTCAAATGTGTAACGCAAGCCATAAGTTGGACACAAAATTCTTTCATTGACTAAATTGTTTGTCATATGAAATAAAGGATATGGCTTTCGTAAATGAAAATGAAAGAACGGGAAGAAATCTATAAGCTTTTAAAAGTAACATATAAACCTTTAGATCTATTTTAGGCAAAATAAAACATATTAAACATTAGAGAAACTATTTTCAATGAGCAAAGAACTAACTCTGCAATTTAAGTGCGTATGGCCCTATCTTGTCCCTTAAGAGATGCATTTCACATCCCTTAAAATACTTTGATAGTTGGTCATCGAAATTAATGTGTAAATGCATAAATCGCTAGTTTTTAGAGTTGTTTCTTAAAACAAAATACATGGGTTCATCCACTAAAGGCGTTGATTTGCTACAAAAGTAATATTTCACTCTGAAACTTTCGTTACTCTGGATAAGAAATGGCGAACTAATAATAAGCATCAGATTTGCTTATCTTATTCTATTAACAAAATTACCCAAAAGGTAACGTAGAAAAACGTACGATTTTTTTTAAACCGACAAAAAAGTACTCAGCCAAGAATATCAGGCAGTATGTAGCAACTGCTGATGTAACCTTTCAGCATAAAGGTGAAACAAATAAAGACGTCATATTCGCCTTAGTAACTCGTGCGTCAGGAGACGACCAGAGTTTGCCTCTTATGTGCCGTATAGGTCATTTCAACAAGTAAGGCATCGGAGTACCTGGAATCCGAAGGGGGAATGCTGCTGTGAACCAGCGAAACGGAATGGAGACTAAGAGATACGGCGTTATGTCACATAGGATTCGAGAAATGAAGGAAACTGCTGGATATAATGCGAGGCGGCTTCGTCCCGGAGACCGCTGAGTCATCCCGGAGATGGCGAGAGTAAAGGCAGATCCGCGGAAATACTGTCAGAGCCACGAGACACAAAAATTAACGACTTGCCCTGGCCCCCCATTGTTTGAATACAGCGGCAGACACGAATTACCGGTCCTTAGCGAGAAATGACCACTTCATCGTCTTTTTGAGTGAGAGATAGGGCGCTGTTGTCGAGTTAAAAAAACATTTTTAACCATCAATCAACATTAATTATTCCAGGTGGGAATAATTCCAGAAGTTCAAACAAAATAATGGAATCCAAGCATTCTTTTTTATATTAGTTCTGAAAAATGCAGCATTCATATGAGGAACACCTGGTGAAACTGAATAAAGAAGCAATAGGTATTATAAAAATTATACTTGGCTTCTATGTACCTTGATAATTGGGAAAAAATTATGAAATAAAGTGTCATTAATTATTTTTAATTCCGAGAAATTCGTATAGTTAAAAAGAGTTTAGAAAAAAATAATTCAGAATGGAACCCTGGAAAATGCAATTACACGAAGAAGTTTACAAGGAAAGAAGGCAATATCCATGTTGAATAACATTTTAGGGGATGAAAGTATACCCAGGGCAAACATAAAAAGAATACACGACGCAATTATAAGCACATATATATTATAAGACGCATTATCGCATCAGGGGGTAAGATTTGGCAGATGAAGGAGAGAAAAAAGCAAATGACAAAAGTTACAGAGATGTATTACTGGAGATGATCTGCGGGGATATCAAGATGGGAAAGAATAACAAATGAGTGAATGGTAAATACAATGGGAGTCACACACACAATAGTCGATGACATTAAAAAAAACAGCTTCTATGGTATGGTCGCATACAATGTATTACGAACGAGAGTTTACCGAAGCAAATTTCAACGTGGAATACACAGGGTAGAAAAAAGACGAATCCCCGGAATAATTTGGAGAGATTGGATAGAAAAGACAATCAAAGAAAGTAATTACCGGAAAGTCAGCGGATGAACGGAGACCAATGGCGTTGGGCATCAAATGACGTCGTAATATGTTAAAAATGTTATCTTAAACGATTTCAATGTTAAAAAATCGATTTTACGTAAATAAAAAGAGCTTACCGTAACAAAATCCAATATGAAATCTCATATCGCGCACTTTTAGTTATTATTTAAAACAATATTTGCAACCATTTTGGCGTCTTTAATTCGCTTAAGGTAATACGGTAATTTCTAGCAATATTTTTACACAAATATGAAGGCCAGTTTACACGAGGCGGTTTATTGCATAAACTGATGTACGTTCGGATTTGTATTAAAAACTGCGTTGCAAAAGAGTAAATTGCAAGAGTGTATGAGCTATAGATGGGGGAAAAATTACTCTAATTTGATTTTGTGCCCGAGTTCTTGAAATCTCTGCACATGAAATTGTTCAATTAAGTACCTCTGGTAAAATGGCCTTAAGATGATGAAAACAGGGAATGACAAAATTTTTATGTGAAGAAACTTTTGATCCCTTCAATTAACTCATAGTTCATCACGCTGAGATAATCTCACTATCGTTATGATCACAACAGTACTTGCATGCATCACAATGAAAGGGCAAATACAACTAGTATCATAGCTACATTTAGGATCCTAACAATTCCTGTGATCTTTCAGTAGCACTTGATTTCGTAAAAGCCACGAATAAATGGCATCCATAATATCATTTAAATACATAATGAAACTCGAGTGGTTACACTCAGTTTATAGTAACTGCATGACTACCTCAAACATTCTTTTACGAATTACTGCTCCGGGCTGATTGATTTTTTCTTTTTATCAATCACTGATTATCCTTTAAGTATTGTAAATTTTCTTTCAGCTTAATAACAATCATGACAGAGAAACATCTCTTTTGAACCACTATTTTTGAATATGAAGAAGCGTTTTTATATTTTACAACTATAACCCACCACAAAGTATTACAAAATTTAATATATTGTAAATATGACATTGATATATTTTATTATTAACAAAACTTGAAAGCTCCGTAATTTTTCAGTCTTGGATACTAATATTTTAACATAAAAATATAAAATTTGTATCAGAAGAAAGCGTTCTTAATATTTTCAAATCTCCTGTTCGAACATATTACTATGAATCAAAATTTCTAAGACTCGTACGTAAGTCGAAAACACGATTACCCGAATTGTCGAATTCGAATGGAAAACAGCAATTGCATGGAAGAATAAGAATCTCATCATATTTTCTTTCGCTTGGCGCTCGTCACAAATTAACCGTCCAGTATTTCTAATTTGAATCTGTAATAAAAAAAAGACAAAACAAGTAATTTAAGCTCAATGCGTGCATCTCCCTATGGAAAACGGCAGACAGTCTGACAGAGAAACTTATTTTTGTACCAATTAAAAAATATTTAATGCTGACATATGTTCGGTATAATTTAGAAGCATGTACGCACTAAATAAGTATTTTTCCACAATCCGTCTATTAATTTCATCTCATCTTAGCAAAATTTAACCCAAATTACCCGTTGAATTTTCCACGTTTATGACACGGATAATCTGGAAAAAATATATATCCAAGGACACGACACAATGTCTAAGAATAAGGGAGTTTAAAGCGAGATTCCGGAATGTCTCTCTCGTGCCAAAACTTGGAACCCATATTTTTTTGTCGATTTTCAGTCACTGCATCTTCTTCTTCGAAACTTCTTGGCCTATTTACCCGGAAAAGGAGTCGTATCTCATTTGAAAGTCATTACGCAGCGAGTGAGATTACGATTTCCGTTGAAACTCGAAGTCTTAATCCCATTCAAGTCGAAAGGGACTGAATCCGAGATCCGTGCTCTCTTCTGCATCGATGAGTGATGCACTCAACTCCCTCCTTTATTGACCGCAGATTTTTATTTTTACGTGGTTAGGCCCTCCACGCTCCACACTCTACATTATACAAGTCGAAAAGTTCCAGATGAGCGCCCGTGGCTATTGCAAAGAAAAATCTACCATTACACCCCTTTCCGACCCATTGAAACTTTTCGCACAAAAATTGAGACCTAGAAAATGGCAACGAGTCAACTACGCGATATTGGTTATGCGGAAGAAGTTTTACCTCCACCAAGTTATTTCCTTCCTTTGCCATTATATAATATTTTGGCATTTGGGTGGGAGTGACTGGAATGTGCATGCATAAAAATGTTCGTAGAAAATAGAATTCAATAACCCGTTTCAAATAATTTCACAGCACTTTCCTAAATGAACACACGCAGTATGCGGCGGTATCTAAGAGTTAAGGCCTAAATTATATTGGACTAAACATGGTCGAAACTCGGAAGATATGTGTACGATATGTCTAATAGCCCCCGGAAAATCTCAACTTTTGGATGGCGCTTTTTATAATTTTTAAGTCCTTGTAGTAAACATTACGACATTCCGAGGATCAAACTTAGGCCATTCAATATGAGATTCTAAATCAAATAAGCGGTTAGAGCGATAAAAGCTCAATCCGACCAAGAGAATTCAAAACAGAAAAAAATATAACGTCGATACAAGGGTACACACCTTGAAAAACGTATCTTACCGATATCTGAATCCGGGTTTGACAACTTCTCGTTAAGTTACTTGTGCAGTAAAACCATCACGATACCCAAGTGCCCGAAAGTAGGTACTTATAAATGCACATTGGAAGTGTATTATCAGTTAGAGAACCGGCTCTTTTTCGCGCCTTATTATTATTTATCACCCGGGAATGTAGACTAGGTGAAGTATATACTGCGGGTCGTTTAGAGTATTCTTGTTCTATTCCATTTTTCTATATGATCTGTTCATAAACTTTTATGACTGTCCCCTAGTATTTGAACTAGTCCATTTAAATTGTCTATGCATCTCAACAAGGAATGATACACTGTACAAAATGAAATTTCGCAGTAGAGACTTTCCTTCCACGAATCTATAACTCGTATGATGCGAATTTGAAACAGGTAAGGAGAAATTATAATTTAAAATGTCATGATTCTATGCCTAAGTTCTAAAGAAATTTACTCAATTATCCTATCTAAAATCGATAAACCTTAAAATAATTAAGTTTCATAGATTTTATATACGTTTGGTTTGAAGTTTTTTTTGCCTATTGAAATAATTTGTTTTTTTTTCAATCATCTTTCTTACGTATTTAGTAATGAAATATTTTGCATAAATGTACTTTAGTAATGAAAATGAAAACCTTCCGAGAAATAAATAATTAAATCTATAACCGCATCCCGTTCCAAATGCTTGGAGAGGAGACAGCCAGAGGAAGGATTATTGCCGCATGCTTCTTTAAAAGCCGAACTTGGGGTATTTTCGGGTGCGAAGGGCACTTTCTCTGGGTCCCTTCCCTCGCCCAAAACAGTCTCATGGGGCAAGTGTGAGGGGAGTAAGGTTTTCGGCACGAACAACGGGCACAAAGGGACAATAAACGTATTTAAAACGATTCCCTCGATAACCAGAACCCCACTCTATCCGCCTGCCTACCTCCGGGACGCTTTTCGCGAGACGGAGTCTGCGGGAATGGACCAGAAAATGCCAAAGGGAGGTTGGATGCTGTAAGGGACGGAGAGACGTGAAAATGGGAGTAGAAGGTAAAAGGACGAGGTCGAAGGAAATGGAGAATGAGACGGAGAGGTGTGAGACGGCAACGGCGAGTGCATGAGAAAAGATGGAGGAAGAGAGGTGAGAGAGGAGTAAAAAGGAGAGCAAGAGACAGACGTGGGAAAGACGTTGCGATGGTGGAGGGGGCGCGGGAGGTAGGCGGTGAAAGGCGAGGACGAAAAGGGAAGGAGATGCACAGGGGGAAAGAAGAGATGAACAGCTGGGAACAGGTGGTGGGAAGACGGGAGATAGGTGGGCATAGCACCCGTGAGAAAGGGTTTGAGAGGCGCAAGGAATATTCGCACTCGACGAGGGAGATGAGGACCCAGAATTAGATATGTATAGAGACTAGAAATTGTAAGTAGCATGAATCGATAGGCATACAAAGAAAATTGTTTCACGTTGTTAACTTCTAAATGATGTATAGTAATTACCGCTGTGGTTTAAATCGCTCCATGTTTTTAAAGAGATTCCTATTTTAGCGCAGTTAATACCAAACCTAAAAGCTAGATCTAATTTTATAATTTAGACAGAAAGAAAAAACGGGGAATTATCTGCTTTCCTCTCTATAAAAGTAGCGATATTGTGCTCCTAATACTAAGCATTGAAACGGACTCAGAGCTACAGCAACTTACATTTTATTCCTATTTTGGGATCATTTTATTACGCCAGTCTTTCCTCTCTAAAAGACTTACACAAAGTTACGATGAATTAAAAGATTTCAATGTAAACCCAGAATCAAAAAATAGTAAAATATCGAATACTCATGCTAATACCATAGAAATCAAGAATTATTGATGAAAAGCAAAACACTTGTACCTTTCTACAAATGTGTGGATAAAAAAATATATTTTTATTTTAATTATGAGCACTAAAATGTTTTTCAAAGTAGATCTCAGAAAATAAAACTTTTATACAATCCATTAATTTTAAATTATGTATATCCATATGTTTCCTCTCTCACCCCTTTATTATCAAAAATCTTTTTTCCTTGGCCTGACGATTGATCTTTCAAATAATAATTAATATGTAAATTTATTATAATGATGTGGCGTCGGGAATTCCACTCACGAAGAAAACGCGTGTTGACGTGAGCATGGCGGTGTGTTATTTATTTTTTTCCCTCAACAACCAACAATCCAAGTTGGTTGTCGAGGCTTCTTGTTATTTATCATCCACACTTCACACAGCATTAGGGTTCGTCTGCACGTTGGAGTCAGCAGTTGCATGGAACAACTTTGGAGCTCCAGTTTTCAATTCACTGAAATCAATTAATAGATAAAAACATAAAAATTATTATACATCAAATGGCAAAAATTGATGTGCCTTCACAATGAAAAAGATATAGGAACAGAGCATATTTGCACATAAGAATGCATTACTGTATGAATAAATGGAAAAAT
Source organism: Ceriagrion tenellum (assembly GCA_963169105.1). Taxonomy (NCBI): domain Eukaryota; kingdom Metazoa; phylum Arthropoda; class Insecta; order Odonata; family Coenagrionidae; genus Ceriagrion; species Ceriagrion tenellum. The sequence continues at coordinate 22,677,483 of OY720635.1, forward strand.
GAATCCTCAAAAGTTTTGTGTTGCACTAACTTCAAAAATACATGGTAAACATGACAAATAGTCATCATTATCAAATCTTAAGACCTCAAATTTTCTATAAAACTGTCCATCACTGTGATGTAAATATAAGGAATTATCAATTCGGCCTTAACTCATATTTTATCACAAAATATAGTCAGAAACTACAGTGTTCGCAAAGAGATAGTGAGCATTAGGGTTCGTCTGCACGTTGGAGTCAGCAGTTGCATGGAACAACTTTGGAGCTCCAGTTTTCAATTCACTGAAATTGCTCCGCGGGACATAGAAGCGCTCTCCTTGGGCTGCTTCCCAGAGTCAAGAGAACGACGTAACCTCGTTTAAACACAATCTAGGGAGCACAACTGCGACCGTCGCGGTATTCAATGAGTATCACTCCACAGAGTAGCTGATGAGCTTCCAATGTGCTAATATCTCCCACCAGGGTCGATTACGGTCGACTAATCGAACAATACACCCGTCACAATACGTACACGCATGAGCAAGTCCAGGTAAACCAACAGCATAAAACCATTTTCCTCCATGTATACCCGCCTATAAAGAAGAATACCTGTGGATTGGCGTAGTCACGCGTTATCATGCATCGTGCGACACGAATTCGGTTTGCGATGTCAGGAGATGTTATACAATGTGATACATTCCACCACATCTAAAAGTTGGATATAATTTGAAAACGGAACCATCTATGACATGGTTGTCATCGTATCATAAAGCGACATTTCATTTGTCGAGTGCCTTAGATATGCAAACGGTAATTGAGATATTAATTCAGTTTGGCATAATAAATGACCACCATACGATACGGAATGGCGTATGATATTTAATGAGACGGAGTCGTAAATATATAAATTACAATTTTGTAGCGACATAAACTCCACATATGTCACGTGATTTTCACACGTGATATGATTCTCATGTGATGTTGCTAAGTGATGTAAAATGGGGCTATATGACAGAGGAACCTTCGCACGTTTATATTTAACATAGCTGCCATAAACTCAGGGGACATTATTCGATAGACCAAATGTAATTTAATCTCAACCATATTTATATATAAAGCCATTTTCTTACGGTCATCTTCGTCAGTGGTTAACAATCCAAAGATTAGTAACCTGCAGTTCTCCACTTAACTCTTCTCTCGGCTAACCGCTTCATTCCTGTATATATTTTTTTTTACTTTGACGTCCTCCGCCATTGGTCAGATATTTCCCTATCTTGGTCTTTCTCGGAAATACTTATCTGTCAATTTATCCTCCCATTATTGCTTTCAATAAACTATTGTGTCGCAAAATGAGGAAAAGAACTATTTTCCTTCTTTTCAGACGTTTGCTTACTTTTTTTCTGACCCTCTCATCGTAAGATTTTGTTGGTGAATCTCACCTTAATCTTCATCATTCTTCGATTGCAACACATCTCCAATGCTTCCAATATTTTTGGTGATTAGATTTTGATGTTTAAGTTTCACTAACATACACATTCATGCCTTATAAAAAAGCAAACGTTTAAACGAATTACTTCCTTACTTCCAGTCTTGTGTCACTTCTTGTACAGTAGAATGCAATCTTTGCTTGGGCTACTCTGATCAAAAAATCACGCGTGCTTCTTTTATTGCTCATGAATCTGCTCCCCATACAACAAAATCCTTTCTCTCGCAAAATATTTAGCAGCTCAAATTTGAAGGTGAAGCTATCATTCTAAATTTTTCCTGAAAATATAATCTTAGTTTTCTTTATATTAAATTTCAAGCTGTGCTTAATAGTTTTGTCCCAACAGTTCAGCATTCTCGGCAGATTTTCTTTCTTCCCTGTCAGTATTTTCATGCTATCAGCAGAGCGATAGCATGGTGATTCCTCTCCGCCTTCCATCCATGCGATTTCGACATGAATTTAAATGACAATACGAAGTGATATTACAACGCGAAACGAGATCCAATCCTTATAAACCGTCAAGTCCATACATTTAAACTTAATGTTGCTACCATACACTCATGAACTCTCTCGCTTACATATTCCTTACGTCGCAACGTGATACATTCAAAGCCCTGGGTGGGGATGGATGGGGGAGATACTGGGTGGCGACGAAGGAGATGGGCTGTGCATCAGAGACGACACGCCGCGCCGGTCGGGACAGGAAGGCCGACGAGAGAGATGGGGAGAAACGGGCTAGGAGGAGGAAGAGGAGAGCGGCATCTTCGTCTCCCTCCTTACAAGGAAGACGTCGCGCTGCCTCGTGAGGCTTTCTCGTCGTCCCACAGCGAGACCTTCCCCGCCCCCCCCCCCACTGGCCTCCCCCCTCACCGGGTCTCCCTGGATGGCCCTCCCACCCGCGAGCGAAGGGGGTTTACAAGTGGCACCGGCTGCCTGCCACTCTCCCACTATCCCAGAGCGTCGACAAACCCTCAAAACGCTCCCCGCTTCCATCCCTGCCCTCCTCTCTCCGTAGCGGGGCGCATATTCCCTCGCCTCTCCCGCTTGTAGCCTTGCGTCGGAGAGATTTCTCTCTCTCGAGGAGGAGAAAACCTCGCCTCCCGCCTCCACCGCCGCCGGCACACCTCGCGAGTTATGGGTTCGGATGCGCATTTACGGCGTGCCGTCATTCGGGGAGAGAGAGGGGAAGGGTCGTTAAGGGAATTGAATCCTTGTCCTCCACCGCTTAAAGAGTTGCTCCGCTAATGTGTTCACAAAAGGGGTCGCAAACCCTCCTCCTCTCTCTCACTCCACCTTTCTCCATCTCTCCTTTCTCCTACGCTCTCTTCTCCTCCCTCATTTCGCGCGTTACCTCTCTCCTTCTCTCTCGATGCATGCCTACTGAATGCCGTTCCCCTTTTCTCTTCATCTTTACTCATTTCTTCTTCACCATCCTCATTTATTTTTTTATCTGTGCCCACTATCCACTTCCATCATCTCTTCACAATCCTCCATTTCCTTCCTTTTGCTTCTATTCTCTTCATCTTTACTCATTTCTTCTTCACCATCCTCATTTATTTTCTTATCTGTGCCCACTATCCACTTCCATCATCTCTTCACAATCCTCCATTTCCTTCCTTTTGCTTCTATTCTCTTCATCTTTACTCATTTCTTCTTCACCATCCTCATTTATTTTCTTATCTGTGCCCACTATCCGCTTATATCACCTCTTCACAATCCTCCATTTCCTTCCTTTTGCTTCTATTCTCATCTTCTTTACCCATTTCTTCACCATCCTCATTTATTTTCTTATCTGTGCCCACTATCCGCTTCCATCATATCTTCACAATCCTCTATTTCCTTCCTTTCCCTATCTCCGGATCTTCCGCTTAAGTCTCTGCCAATCTCATCTTCTTCCTCTTCATTATCGGTCCACTCCTCTTTCTTATCCTTTCCTGACGAGCTCTCGTTCTCTCTGGTCTCCTCTCTCTCTATATTTATTACATCCCTTTTGCCTTAAATTTTTCTTTCTTTAAAATTTCACTAATTTTTTCATCACCTTGTTCCTTTCTCCCCTATTCTTTGTGACCTCTCCATCTCTCCAACGCCTTCCTTTCCTGCTTCTACCTTCCGATACTTAACTCTTATCGATTTCACCTGCTTCCTCATTCCACTCTCTTCTTCTTTCGACATTTTTATCCTTTCATTGCATCTAGCCTATAGCCTCCTTTTCTCATATTTTTCCTAATTATACTTCATCCCGGCTTCTGCACATACTTCTCCATTTTTATTCCTTATTTTTTCTCATCTGTACCCATTTTTCAGCTACTCTACCACAACTCCTCGATATTTCCACAAACTTCCCTTTTTTTCAGTTATCATTTCCTTCCACAATCCCCCAACTACGCCCTGTATTTTCATCTCTATCCTCCAACTGTTCTTCTCCGTTCCCTCTTTCCCTCCTTTTCCTCCTTCTCCTCTCTCTTGGATTCCCGTTTTCATATTCTCTCTCAATTAGTCCTTTTCTTTTCACTTTCATGCTCTCATCATCATCTTCCTACTCCTTTTCCCCGCTTTTTTCTCACTTTCTTTCTTCGCGCAAACCCTTTCTTTCCTCCATATTCGTCTTTTCTCTCTCCCACACACTTTTTTCACACATTCCACATCTCCTTTCCCCCCCATCCAGCCTTTTTGTTGCCCATCCCACTTTTTCTGTCTCTCGATTCTTCCACTCAATTCCCTCTTCCACTTCCTTCCTTCCCTCCCTTTCATCCCACCGTACACTCGCCTCTCCCTCCACCTTTCTTTCTCCCTCCCTCTCTTCTCCCCGAGTCTCCAGGGGCCCGTTCTTAATTCCCATTGTATTAATGAATGTATTATTCAGGGGCGCGAAAGGGACCTTTTTTCCCCTCAGACTCTCTCGAGCGTCGTGAAACGATGAAAAAGAAGGGCGGAGAAGCGAGGGATTTTCTTAATTTTTTTTCCTTCGCCCTTTAAGGATCGCCAACAATTTAGTCATTAGCGCATATGAATATCCGGTCGGTAAAATTCTTTTTCTTTTATGCGAGCGGAAATCTTTTCCCAACTCTTCCAAGGAAAATCATTGCCACGATTGCATAAAAGACTGCAAAAGGGAGAGCGACCGCACTCAATCCGTCACTAGTCTCTCAAAAACTCTTCCAAAGTAACCACTAGCCACTCTACCGTGATCGTAAAACGGAAAAAAAAACTTCAACAGAATGGCGAGAAGAAAACGGCGCGTCAAAGCATCATCTCCTTCGGTGCGCGTTTCAACAATTTTCTGAATAGCAACCCTCTTCATTTAGGGTAGAAGGAACTTACAAGATTGAGGCAAAAGTTTGGAGCGTTATACTTAACAGTGATCTCGTTTCAATAGCTCCTCCGTCGGGAAATTTTTTTAAAAATTGAGACTTGCACACAACAGTTTGCTCCTGTGACAAAGGAGACTGGCACTATGAAATTTAAATGCGTTAAGTAAGGGGAGAAATAAGAAAATGAAAATAGACTATTATAAAATGCCGAGAGTTTGCCGATGAAACCAGTATTTTATTTATTATGTCTGAGTAAGTTTCCGTAAGTCAATAAATAAGACGAAATCAATCTGCGACCTCCCCGCGTTTTAAGTTCATGAAAGTTACAATATTCTTAGTTACTCGCCCTATCGTTCGATATTGACAACTATTGCTGCTTTAAAATGATCCCTTATTATAATTTCGCGAACAGTGGTAGAAACGTGGCGAAAGGACAAGTAAAACAAGATCTTTGTTAACTTTGTGGTATATTTCCATAGTCATATGTAATGGTAACTTTTACTACTTTAGTTAACTTAGGACATGGGCCAACTTGGGACCTGGATCTCCAATACAAGAGACAACAGGCCGAATAGGCCCCTATGGTTTCTATATCTGTGGTGTAGTAAAAGTTACCATTTTATATGACTACAAAAGGACAAGGGTGTAAGGGCAAGATGAAGTATGAAATGTCACAGTTAATCTTCAATTGTTAGAATAGTTACATGTGAACCGCATATTCCTTCTACTTCAAAAAGAAAATCTTCCTTCCGAGTCTCCAGGTGACTGATGATGAGGAACGAGCGTGAGGAGGAAGAACGGAGCAAAACACAGCGTCGGATGCAGCGTCGAATGGTGCTCGCTCATGGGTTGGCCCAACGACGCTTCGAACCTCACTTGAGAAAAGGCTTATCATGGGAGCATTTTATGCCGCATTCGGGGAACGCAATTCGGAGGGAAGATGAAAATTTCATCACCCCAGACAATAATAAAACGCAAGCCAGAAGTCTTCTTCCGCTTTTTAACCACCGCAAAGGCGCTCTTTCCTCTCCCTCCCCCCACCCTCTCACCTTGAACCCATCCCCGCGCCGTCTTCACTTATGACGCTTCTCCATTTCCTTCACTCTTTTCCGCTGTTGAGCTCACTCTTCGCCTCCTTCTTATGCGAAAGGGGGACTCTCAGTCGCACTTACTCGCTGAGACATTCATATGGGGACGCTCGCACACGCAGGAGGAGTCAGGAATATTTAAAAGACGTACCTGCCTACTTCTTTCCGCGCGACTCGGAAATACAAGAATGGGAGACGCTGGCACTAACTCCCGGAAGAGCACTCAAACTAAAGACGTTTCCGGAAGAGGTTTCCGGCATAATGAGAGAAGACAATTTTCCTAGAGTGAAAAGGGGATGGGATGATTATTTAATTTCCAGAGACCTCCACTCGCTCACAAAAGGTATTAAATTCGCTTGGGTTGTTTTTCCCCCTCCCTCGTTCCTGCGGCGCCATTTGAAGCGGATCTCTGGAAGGATTGTATTCTAGGTAGCCGTCTTTGGTGCGTGAAATGGAATATGAAGGAGAATTTATTCATAAAAAATGATGGTAGCGAACATTTGAGAGATCAGAGAAGAGGCGATTAATCTTAAGAAATCAAGGTTATCGCGTATATATCATAACTCCAAAGGTAAGTAGGTCGAGCGTTTTACAGTGATGAGAGATTTTATCTGGCGAGCAACGCCAAATGTATATCACGTAACATAATAGTATTTGTTGGTGATCAAATAAATTTGATGCACCCATTATTCAATATAAAATTTCAATTTCAAAAGTATTTCAATATGCATCTGTAAAGAGAAGATGACACTCCTTCCCCCATAAAATTATATTTCATCAATACTCTAAATGTTGACGTTTTGTCAAAGGCAGAATGCATTAAAACAAAACGATATGTCCCTTGGACTCTGAAATCATCAATTCCATATTCTAGTCCCGTAGTAACAGAAGGGATGCGAATACTGGCATAAATGATTTGCTAGTTTGAATCTCTCACTTAAATCGCTCACGATAAATTGTACCACTGATAAAAAAACGACATTTGAGTTTCTAAATATTATTCACCAAAACAAACATTTGGCGATATTTTTTTTCTCTTCAAACCTTGACAAATTGTGGGTTTAATTTATTTTTACGAGGATCAGATCGATACTTCATAGCACATACAGAACTAAAATAATTGAAACCAACTTTAAAGGATGTGACTTATTAAGGTAAAATACATTGTCTTATTAGTTATCATCTTGGACACTATATGAAGAAAATATCATAACTTGCGACATGCTAATCATTGCTGCCAATATTATACCAATATTATGCTCAAAAAACAAAAGATCTGTACTTTTGGCCTGATTTTTATTCACATCCTCAGCATAATGTATTTCTGCTGAGATACAGGATAGTGTAAAATAAAGTATCAACTACAGTAAACAGTGACATGACTAAAAAGAGAGAATTCTTAGTATTTTCCACACTTGAAACTTTAATTCCCGACCCAGGTTTCGACTGCCTTGCAATCATTTTCAAGATCATTGCAAGACCGTCGAAACCTGGGTCGGGAATTAAAGTTTCAAGTGTGGAAAATACTAAGAGTTCTCTCTTTTAGGTCATGTCAGTAGATACATTCCACAAAGTTAAGCCATCAACCATTAAGTTTACAGTAAACAGTTATAAATTAGAAAAATTTTAAGGTTACTAAGTCCTAGATACCATCGTTAAATGGTATTTGCGAAATAAATGCTGAGAGACAACTCATATTCAGCACGATAAAATGTTTCTATTAAGCGACGGGAAAATTAGTCTCTTAGGATAGAACAAAATACAACTTTTTCATATTAATAATAATACAATGGAGCTTGGAAACGAAATTGCAATAACACTTCATCTCCAAATCACTTCAGAAAGAGTAAGAGAATATTGCTAAGCACTCAAATAATTACATTAAAACGACTCCTGCGCCAAAATAGTATCTCGACCTGTAAAAATTAAGGAAGAAAAATGACTCATTACATGAGTACTCATTAAGAGTGTGTATCGCCGCATATTCATCCATATTGTTTCATTTTTGTCCTTCATCGCCGTCATTCCATAGATCACTTCTTCTGCTTGGTCTGACTCATTCGCTTCCTCTTTATGCGCCACACATTTCGGCGGCGTCGCAACGCTCGTCGCCCGTCCGTAGTCAATAAGCAAGCTCTCTCTCGTTACTCCAGCACAGAATTTAATCTTCGGTTGTTCCCGCAGCAGAGGGAAGGTCGACAAATCCTCTCGGTAATTTGTTTGGCAACCACTGCGATAGACTATGATGGCTGGAAATCGCTACGGATGGAGAAAGATGGGATGAAATCACTTACGACTTGGATGAAGCACCAGTTCAATCAAGGGAGATTAATTTATTTTTTGCCTGAGAAATTCCTACGGGCAATGAGAGAGGAGAGCTATTCAAAGCACTGAGTATTCAAAACAACGCTGGAATTTTTTAAACGTTGGATTAACTATTTTTCCTTCCCCGAGAGCGTAATATTTACATCTATATATATATATATATATATATATATATATATATATATATATATAAATACGTTGATGGATTGGAGTCAGCCATGCGGCGATGAACACACGATGTGGATAGGATGGAGGAGATAGACACACAAAAAAAAGAGACGATCACACTTACGTAAGTAACGTAAGTGTGATCGTCTCTTTTTTTGTGTGTCTATCTCCTCCATCCTATCCACATCGTATATATATATATATGTATATATGTATATATATATGTATATATGTATGTATATATATATATATATATATATATATATATATATATATATATATATATATATATATATATATATATATATATAATCGTTCACTCATTCACTCAAACCGCACAGCGGCAAATACTCACATAAATATTTATACAGAAAGGTAGAAAGAAAGTGGATAGGAACACATAAAATGAACGAACACAGTGGTGGTGTGAAGATGTAAAGATGTCTTTACATCTTCACACCACCACTGTGTTCGTTCATTTTATGTGTTCCTATCCACTTTCTTTCTACCTTTCTGTATAAATATTTATGTATATATATATATATATATTTTTTTTTTTGAGTCTTCGCTCTTGCGACCAAGGTGCTAGTGGCACCGAAATATCAAGAAACTTTGTGTGTTCATCATTTTTTTGTTTTCTGTGTTTGTCGTCTGCCTTCCTCTGGCAAACTTTTATATATATATATATATATATATATATATATATATATATATATATATATATATATATATATATATATATATATATATATATATATATATATATATATATATATATATATATATAGTCATGCGGGTAGTTCTGCTTCAGGCGTACGCGTAGGGTGAATCGTTTTTCTTCTTTCCCTTAGTATCTCTGTTTTCTTTTGCGCTAATACTATTTCTCGTACCGAGCAAGGTAAATTCACCGACCACGAATGCGGTAGCTTAGGAATTCCCTGGCTCCTTCTTACAAAGCTTGTTCAAGTTGAAATACTTTTTCCGCCATAACGCACTGGAATATCTCCACGAATAAAGCTACTGAAAACCAATTTGGTAAGGTCGACACTTCGACCAAGCCAACTCTGTCTCGAAAAATCAAACAAAGAAGAAACTTCCGATACTTTAGGATGACGATTTTACTAATCCACCTCACCTCTTTACTAAGCTGATTGACATGGATTAAAATATAAGTTGCTTACATACCAACCATTTAATTTTAATGTTGCCGAATGAAAATTACATGGACTGCCTGACAGACATTATAGACTTTGTCCGCTGTGACTGAGATACCTTGTAAGAACCAATTTTTCTATACGTCATAGCATTCTTATATTGCTTGCATTTATATCGGGGGAACAATTTAGAAAACATCTGTTCAGTTTCCGTACGCCACCAAATTATCTGAGTCCTATTCTTCACTGGACTCTTTTAATGGTGGCAAAACCTGACAAGGGTATTCAAGATAAATTTTTGAATGAAAAAAATGAAATGTTAACATTGATTATGAAAAATTAGCCATTGGAACAATAAGATGAGTTGAGCTATTCACTCAGGCCTGACTTATTTAATTTACAGGTATATTCTCCGTGTTTTTCATCAACTACAGTTGGAAACAATAATTATACTTTCATATTCCTGATTCTGGCACTTGTTTGGATTCATAGGCGAATTATGTTTCATTTCATTTTCTTCTTGAGTCACGGTTTTCTTCAAAACAACTGGTCAAATTTGGAGATGACTTTCTAGAGACATTTCAGACTCTGATGATAGATAACACTGGATAGGCGGGATATAGGTGATAAGCTAACGGAAAACTGTGGCCATGACCAGGTGAAGTTAGCCAAGCGTATTTAAATTCTGTAAAACTCCCGATTATTCCCTTCCCAATCGCGCAATCTCCCCTCCATTCCTCTCTATTTGTGCTGAAATTCCGAATATCCATTTCACTCGACGCGTTCCCTTAAATGGGGGGATGTGTGGTAAACACGGGGCGGGGGATGGGGGGTGATGCCACCACCGCCGAGCACAGATAAGAGGAACACAAACATCACTTGCTCATAGCCACACGTCAATCCTCGAATGCCCTCGTATTACCGACAAAGGGTCGTTAAAAATCAAGATATGTTCGTCGACGACAGAGAGAGAGGGGGGTGCCTGGAGTGCAAAAATCGCGGAAAACAAAACAAGAGTCGCAAGTATCCTCTTCCCCTCCCACAACCAACCAATAAGCAACTGCAGACGTCACGTCGGGATAATCACCCGCAATTCGCAAACAAAAGAAAAACAATTACCGCAGGGCCAAGCCGATATCCAAACCAGAGAACGGACGACGGCCCTCTCTCGCTCTCTCCATCCACACATAGGTATTATACACGTGCGCGCACTCTGTCCGGATGATGATTGATGTGGCCGAGGAGGAAGGCACGGAGGAAGGGGGGCGTGGTGTTAGGATTGGTGGAGGTGGAAGGGGCAACGCGCGTGAGTGAGTATGGACATGGCGGGATGATGGCGACGACGTATTTTCGGGGGGAGCAATTTTTTTAATGCGCGCGTCGCAAACACGTTTACGATATTTGTGCGCGGACTGTCAAGGACTGGAGGCGGCCGAACGCTCGTGGATTATCGCTGGAAAGCTGGGTGGCTCTCTGTCGCCGGCGGCGGCGGTATCCGTGACACGCACTGGATTAAGCGGGGCAGAGAAGGGGGTTTAATTCGAGTGCTTCCCCATTTCGCGGGGGAGGTTCCGTATATGTTGCTCGTGCCAGGGTCAGGCTGAATGTGAGGGAAGGGAGTGACGAAGGAGGTAGGGAGAGCGAGGGTGTGATGGGCTTTGAGGAAAAGACAAGAAGAGGAAATATTGGAGCGATGCCCCAACAGCGGATGAGACGTGGGCAGCCGGCCGGATTATTTCTTACCAATAACACTGTACAAGGCATAAAGTTTATGATAGACGATATGATAGACGGCGCTGCCTATACTTAGCAGGTAAGCCAAGGTGAAGTCGCTTCTGTAACACTGAGTTTCCGAGTTTTATATTAGCATAAAAAGCATAAATATATCTATCAACACGTTCGCTGCGCAAAAAATATTGAAAAACTGAGAAAATAGGATAACTTACGTTGAGACTTAACTATATTTTCATTTCCTACTACCGATCTCAAGGGGAAATAGGCATGTGAGAGGATTGAAAAGCGCATCACCTCCTCTTGAAAACCTACGTTACATGTATCGTCTTCTACAATTAAAAAATGTACAAATATTTCACTTTACCGCAGGAAAAAGTACTCGTATTTAGAATATCCTTACAATCCTATACATCAATCACAATATTCTAGGGACTGTCAATTAGATGGAAATTGCCCTGTCTGAAATTCGTCGCGCCACTTCTGTAATACAATATACTCTTAAGTATAACGATGCGACTCTTGATGACCTTCCGACCAAATTTTGCTAAAATTAAGGGTCGCAAATTAATGTATGGGGTTCTGAACTAGTGTATAAATGGAACATTGGTTCTAGGAGAGACATAGTTCGGTACTTAAAGTATATAAAACAGTTAGTATATGCCAAGAAGTATTACAAACAGTATAACTCACCATGACTCCGTTCAGGCGGAGAAAATAGAATGGAGAAAATATGGATAGTTAGAACCAGGTGATGAAGGGAGATTTATTTTCACAAACCCTATATGGTTAAGTCGTCTTGATTAATAATGCTAATGGGAGCGTGTCGATTTTCAACTACACCAAGTCTTTGACAGTAATAGCTATACAAGGTAATATGCTGAATTGCATGTATTATTTCATGCATGTTTTATTGTAATGAATGCACTTAATTCTAACCACTTAACCTCTTTGCGAATGTTAACAGACCGCTATTTCTCAGCACGGACTGCTCAGATGGAGCGCGAGAATGAGAGCTAGTGGCAGCACCGCACCCCGTGCTTTGGGATAAAAGTGCCAATAGATTAAAAATGGCATTACAGCACAAAACTCTTATTCCTTCCTTTATATAAAGACATTCACTAGCCCTAGCTTATTGTCTTATCATAAGATAATGCAAGATTTTTTTTAAACGTTGTAGTAAACGTTTAAATCGTTGCCATTTACAGTGACAAGAAAAAAACAATTAGGCAGATTATAATCGCAGTATAGGTTTTCAAATGACTGAATCATGTAATTTTGTGGTGGAAAATTGGCTGCGTCGAGTTATATTTGGGTTCCTTTTAGAGCGCGATAAAATGATTTTCAAGCGGTGGCGCTGAACAGATGTCCGTCTGTACTAGTGAATATGGGTCATCAGGATAGAATATTATTTGAAATTATGAAGCACAAAAGGATAAAATATTATTTGGTTTACAATGAATTGATCATCTATCTTCATTATAAAAAACATCTACGACATAAATTCAACTTTTTGAAAAAGTCGATTTTTGACCCCTGAATTGGGTTCTCCAACCGCTGTGCAACGGTAAGCAGCATTTTTAATGTGAATGCACTTCCCCACCAAGGCAATTCATGCTTCAATACGTAGTTACTTCACATTGTCCTGTTTCTGTTCTGTTGTTCTGTAGTTCTGGTATTGCGAGCAGAGACCGGAGATAATAAAAACGACTTTAAAAAAATAAGACAGTCATTAAGGTGAAGTAGATGATATAACTTAAATGTATATTCATATAAATGGGTTATTTGCTAGATAAAAACATTTCGAAAGCCTCAAAACGTCACAGTAATACGTCGTTCTCATGATCTTTCCTTGCTCGTCACGATGCCCTGGTGGGGGAGAGAGGGTAACGCTGTGCCCCGTCCACACTGCAACCGTACATATGTCGATCTGTCCGATGGTAATCTGGACGAGGTAACACGACTTTCCATTCAAGGTGCTGAAGTTAGCGAATTTTGGTTCTCCCCAAGGTCCTTATAGCCCACTTTAATTATCACTATGCTTTACGGACCTTGGACTAACGGACTTACTACAGCGTACAAAAATGGTGATGAATGTAACGATGACAGCAGGCATAATTTTCGTTTGTGGGTATTTTGAAGATACACAACGATCACGGCGGAATATTTTTTATTTAAGAAATTAGTTTGATCTTATAACCATGATGGGAATGCCTTTCACCGTAAAGTAATAAAAAAAATGTGCACTACCCAAGTTTGACACCTTTACCGAAAATCAGCCTAAGAACATCAAATACTATAGGGATCATCGAACTTATTCACTTCTCAAAAATCTCCACTGAGCATCAAAATCGCTCCTAAACATGTTTTAAAGTACGGTTAATCGGTACGATTATATATGAGGCAAAAAGCTGCATTAAAAATAAATGAGGATATGACAGAATGGGTGGATCTTGGTAGAGGAGTAAGGCAGGGATGCTGTCTGTCGCCAACCTTGTTCAATATATATGTTGAGGACATGATCCATAAATCTTTTGAGGGGAGAGAGGAAGGAGTCAGCATTGGAGGTAGGAAGATAAGAAGTATAAGATTTGCAGATGACATGGTAATATTAGCAGATGATATGCAATCACTTCAAAGGTTGATAAAGGTTTTGGAAGAAGGGATGAAGGAATATAAGATGAAGATAAACCTAGGAAAGACAAAGGTGATGCCAGTAAACTGTGAAAATTATGTGTGACAATAAATGAAGGTGTAATAGGAAAAGTGAAAAGCTACCGGTACCTAGGAACGATGGTAACAGACGACTGGAGAAGTATTGCAGAAATAAAAGTAAGGATAGCAATGGCAAAAGAAACCTTTAGCAAGAAGAAAAACTTGCTATGCAATAAAAGCCTGGATCTGGAGCTGAGAAAGAGACTAGCTAAATGTTATTCATGGGACGTTTTCATGTCTGGATGTGAAGCGTGGACATTAGGTAAGAGGGAAAGGAATAGAATAGAAGCTTATGAAATGTGGGTGTGGAGAAGGATGGGAAAAGTAAGATGGGTAGATAAGATGAGAAATGAAGAGGTTTTGAGCAAAGTAAAAGAAGGAAGATCGCTCCTAAAGGAAATAAGGAAAAGGAAAGGAAACTGGTTGGGCCATGTGATGAGAGGGAAAAGTATAATAACTGTGGCACTTGAGGGTTCAATTGAAGGAAAGAAAAAGTGAGGAAGGAGAAGAATTAAATTGGTGGATCAGGTGAAGAACATTAGCTATGATGAAGCAAAGAAAGAAGCTTGGGACAGAAGCGGATGGAGACAGCAGTGGTGTACGGGACCTGCCAGCAGACAGAACACCAGATGATGATGATCGCGTGCACAGGGTTTGTAACGAATAAAAATAACTGCGTTGTTCTGATGCGAATTGAACACCGCACGAGGGTGAATGGAAAGAATAAAAAAATGACACCCATGGGAAAATAAATTTTAATTTTCGTTCAATCAAGTTTCCGTTATGACGCCGAATAAAAATGTCTTTTGAGCACCAATACTCTTTTTTCACTATGAAAATGACCTTGAAATTCTGTGAAGTTTCATCCTCGTTTCATATTAGAGTGCACAGCAGCCATTAAAAATTTGCGAATCACCTGCCTACTGCAACAAAATATATTAGCCGTATTTCATCAACTAAATGTTTGGCTTGATGCATAATACAAGTTGAACTTGAATATTTATAGGTACTATGGAGGAAAAACGTTTCTCAACAAACGGAGTGACACCGCTTTCGTTCTAGCAAAAAACTGACTTCCTTTCTGATGGCAGATTAAGTCTCGACCACGAAGAGGGAAATTCGAAGGCATTTGAGTAATGCGGTGGACTCATTGTCAAAGACGGTGGCGGAGTACAAGTTGCTTGCCTTCCCCGAGCCTCATTGGTGCATGCCACCAGAAATAAGGCAATTTAGAAAACCTTTTACGCATGTAAAGCGTTCAATAGATCTCTCTCGTATACCTCAACCAAAGTTATGTAATGATAGATTATATTCTAAGGCAAAATTCAGTAGGAAAGACCAATGACAGTTTATCGCTGATAGACTCACGGCGGTTGACCGTTAGGTTAGATGGGATAAATATTTGAATGTACTTGTTTTTCAAGAAATTTACTTTGTGGGTGAGGACTTCCATGGATCCACAAAATGCCTACAAATACAGGCAAGAAGGGAAAAATCTATGTGAATTTTGAGGCAGGCTCACCTTTCACTTCGAAATTATGGGCAAAATTTGGATATGAACACAATCTATTGCTGGCTAAGATATTGAAGGCAGGGAGGTAAGACGATGACAACAAGCCAAAAAATCTGACATAAAGATACATGATAACAATATTCGGAAACATTTAACAGGCAATCATCTTACTGTTGGCGGGGCGGCTGTGATGAACAGGACATTAAACTTAAACTACAGCACTCGCTCAATGAGAAACCACCTCCATGAAGCCGGCATAAGAAATTTAAAGCCAGTAGAAAAACTAGCGATTACTAAAACTAAAATTAAAAGGCGAGGTCGAATTTCGCTAATTCTTTTATTGATATGTACCAATATTAGAATATTGTAGCTTTCATTCAATGGCAGATTAAGAAGAGGGGGGAAGGTATCTGGGCGTAATACCGGGTATGAAAGGAAAATTGTGGGCCTTATCGTATGCCACATCCCACCGACCCCTGGAAAAAGCAACCACACCTCCCCCCCCCCCACTGCCCGGACAACGACCTAAATATTATCCTCCGTATTCTTTCCTCTCGGTTTTCTCCTAGGCTTCACTCCTCTCGTACTCTGGCATTGTGCAGGAATTCACCTGGTGTTCATCTCTCGACCGTTGCCGCTACATTGATTGATTACATTAGGTATGTTAAGAATGTACATGTTTAGAAATAGCAACAAACGCAATTCAAAGTAAATATAACAAAATTAATTGGAAGTACCGATGAGAAAATTTCCCTCTTCTGAAACTTCAACAGCATTCCTTATGTTTTTTAAAGTATTCCCCCAAAAGCATAATGAGGGATAAAAATACAAATACACTTATGTTTGCTTTTAGAGGAGCAATTTATACTACTGGGTCGAGACTGCTGTTAAGAACGCAGCCTCGAATCTCGACAAAGGACGCTCGAATCCTTGATATGTTTTCCTAGAGGGATGGGCACCGAGTGAATCCCTGGACAATGCCAGAGTACGAGAGGAGTGAAGCCTAGGAGAAAATCTAAAGGAAAGAATATGGAGGAAACCACGGCGAGAACGAGAGGGCTCAATGAAACATTTCAAATGTATACGTGCCATTCTATTCGTGCCTCATTTCTGGTGGACAGCGCTAATTACTCGCGGGGCGTACAAACGGTGAGTACTCCCAAAGTCCGTAGAATAGACAGGTTGCCTCAAATGGAGTTGTTTATGATTCACCAAAATGGCTACTCGCGCAAGCTGCTACTGTGACGTCACTGACGTCTTCAAAGACAAGCCCGCATTGAAGTGTATTGAAATATGTATCATAAATAACAATGTTTTCTTGATCATTCCGGTGATTTATCTTTTGTAATACCATAATTGTAATAATTTCAATATTTATAAAAATGATAATCACTTGAACTCTTAAAAAGACTCGCTAAGTATAAATCCGATCGTCGCGTGACGTCAGTAAAGTCGCGTGATTATAGCGTGAAGGCTAGCAAATAGCGGCGCCGATCGGAAAATCACTTTATACATGTTTTGAGGCAACCTGTACAATCTAAGGACCCTGGAGTACTCCGCCACTGTCTTGGACGCTGAACCCACCACCTTCCTGTCTTAGAAATTCCCTCGTCGTGGTCGAGATCTAAGAATAATATGCCATCAAAAAGAAAATTAATATTTCTCCAGAGTGAAAGTGGCGTCACTCCATTTGTTTGGAAACCTTTTACCCCCATAGTATATTTAAAACCTATTGCTATAACGGAAATTTGGTCAAATTAGACAATAATTTTTCTAAGTCACTCTTACTTGTTCTAATACGTGAAATCAGCTGAGCGCTCTCCCGCACGTTCCAGCATACTTTAGTTCTCTATCTACCGTGCGAGTGAAAGCAAATAATAAATTCTATTTTTTCTTTAAAACATTTCACTTTCACTGATAACACCCTGTGTTATTTCCCAGAAAACAGAATGAAGGTACAAAATTGGCAGGTTATTCGACAGACGTATTTTTATGAACATTACCTCCTGCCTTTTAATGCCGTCTGAAGCGCCTTTTTCATAAAATTAACGCATTTTGACTCAAATTATTACATTAGCTCATTACTAACTCAAAAAATAAAATATGACATGTGCCAAAAATTAATTATCATTGAATTATATGTGAGGATTCACACCTTACAAAGGCTCTTTCGCAAAAATGGTATTTAAATCATATGTGATAATGTCATTATTTTCCCTCGTTTCATGGAGGAATTGGGGGGGAAATTTCGTGCAAAGGCATTAATTTGCTGGTTTTATAGAAGAGCAATTTTTCTGTGAGTCTTCGGAATGTTGATAAAATGGCGTTTAAGTCACGCTTCGAAGGAGCCAACTCAAAAGTCGCGTCACTTCAAGAGATTTTTCCACCAAATTCGGACTGCTCGACGCCGCAAGGGAGTTGCGATGGCGCAAAAGCAAATTATATGATTATATTCTATTTTTATGGTAATTACAACATGAAAATAATTTGATATGAACGGGTTTCGAACTTGGATCACCCGATTTTTGATCTGAATATTTGTAAAAGTTACATTGAGGTCGCGAAAAAGTTAAGTTTCGTAATACAGAGATTGGGAAGTTATAGACGTGAAGTATTAAAAAGATTCATGCCCCTACTGGATCTTTCTTGGATATGACTCTAGAAATAAAATTTCGGAAAATTTTGAAGGCTTAGAGAATAACTTGTTTCACTTTTTTTATTTTTTTCTGGAAAATTAGAAAATTTTGATGCGCTGCACCGATCATTCCCAAAATCAATAAAAAGAAAAATGAATACGGGCGTATTCTTGGAAATTAGGTCACGTTGAACCTACCGTATCACTGTGACGGCTATAATCAAAGGCAAATAGCTTACCATTCCATAATTATCAATCATTTACGAGTAAGTGCGGCAAGTTTCACGTCTTCACCTCGAATAAAAGCCATTTTGGACGTTTGTCCGATTTTTTCCGAGTTCCGACGAGTGTGCGTAGTCTGTAGGCCCGGCACGAGACATACCTAAGGATGAGCACTTTGCTAATCTGCTGGGTAATGTCATTGCGGTCACCTATAATGTCCAATTTTAATTAGCATAACCAGTATGTATAGCCCTGATGGAATCTAAGGCTAACAGAATACCATCTTTATGTTGAGTGAATGAATATTTTTCAAATGAAGAAATAGGAACGCTATTATATTAGGATGATTCAAGCGCCAAACGCATTCATTCTCTCTTTCTCCAAAAACAATATTTTGTTTTCACATAATTAAGGTACATCTACATCAACATAATACCCCGCGAGCCGCCGCATGGTCGTATGGCAGGGGGTGTTAGGTCACCAGCCGTGTAAAGGTGTAGGTTTTTGGAGATGAAATGGTGACATGAATTATAGGAGTGTATTTAGTGAAGCTCAATTTTTATTGTGGTCACTTATTGTTCGCGGAAAGAACGAGTTTTTGTACCTATCTGTTTGGTAGTGTATCTCTCTTATTTTATCTCATTTGTCAGACCTAGAGATATAGTGAAGAGTCATGATAATATTCTCAATATCGTTCTGAAAAATATCAGTTCTGAATTTATTAAGCAACCTAAGCCTAGCGTGCAGCCTCCGAGTCTCTAGGGGCTCCCACCTGAATCCCTCCAAAAATTGTGTGACTACATGTACGCTCTAAGCTTATTTTAATGAAGCGCGCTGCTCTCCTTTGTATTTTATTAATTATTTTGGCTGAATCTATTTGACCAGGGTTCCAAATGCTCGCGATGTATTCGAGGCGTGTCCTAACCAGAGCGAAGTAGTATCTCTTTTTGACTTTTCATCCAAAGACCTTCCAACTATACGTTTTACAAAACCTAGTGTCTTTAATGCTACGCCACATATATTCTGCATGTGTAATCCCCATGGTATATCAGAAGTTAAGGTAATTCCAAGATATTTTATTGTATCTGAAGATTTTATGTTTACTCCACCCATAATAGGTATGTCAATTTTGTGATGACTTTCGCAGGAAGTGAACTGAAGTGCATTTGCTGATATTTAATTCTAACCCTCACTCCTGGCACCACGAATGAACGTTGTTAAGGTCCGATGACAGAGCTTCAAAGTCCGCGTCTTCGCTTAAGGCAAAGGTAAAGGCAAGACACGCGATTCACCTCGTTTGGGAAAGTCATTTCATAAAACTTTGTCAAATTGTGGCTTGACGTTTGTAGTCCGCTAAACTTAATTTTTCAAAATCAAAGAAGCTTGATCTTTTTCTTAGTGGATACTTAGAACATGTTGGTTGGAACGTAGCCAGCCAGGACCTCAGAAGCAACTGGGCCTGCGAAAAAGCCGGGAAGTGAAACAAATGAATTCGTAAAGGTTAATTGGGCACTATGAAGTGGATATCGTTTAAATTTTGTGTGCTACTAAGATAACTTCGATAAAATTGAAAATAACGAGAGCAATTTTTTTCAACGATGACGATGTTTTAAACGATGATGATTTTTCAATGATGGAAACGAAATACAAGGTCTTTTTAGTACTTGACTCCTATCGTTCATTTCTCTCACCATTCCACGCGCCCATTGAATATCAAGCGATGTCGCTTGCATGAAAATCGCACCTCACCCGTTTCCATTTCGGGCATTTCCTCCGGGAACTGCTGCCGGGCGGGGGTTTCACAAACACGGAGGGGCCCGGAGACTGACAACGCGTCCGGAATTTTGGCGAGCGGCACATCGGAACGCGGAAAAGCGAGTGCATCCACGCTCGGGAGGAAGGATGGCTGGGGGTCCAAATGTCCGTCGGTGGCCAGGACCGACAGAAGTAACCAAAGAGAGTGGGATGGGGGGAGGGTGGATAATCGTGGACGCACCAACCAATAGGAGCCACGCAGTATATTATCTCATGCTCTGCAAGGCGGATCGGGAACACTTGGTAAATAGGATACTGGCTTTCCATTCCCAGAACCCGGGTTCGAGTTCCGACTGCGGAGGATATTTTTCATAGCAATGCTGATTCCTACAAGGGTGTTATGTGTGGAGCTATTATAGATCGTGCACAAATGAAAAATTTGCAATTATCCACATGAAATAAATTTTACTGCGACCGAGGTTTCGATGTTCACCCTAATTTCCGTGCCTGTTTTCCTCCTTTTTTTCTATTTTCGAAGTGGTTATTCACCAATGTCTACTCCAGAAAGTTACTCGTATGATATGAGGAGAAAATATAATGTATATTAATGAAAACAAAGTTAACCATATTTAAATGATCACTTTTGTAGATGAGGCCTAAGGTATTCAATATTTTTCCAGAAATATAAAAATGGAGAGTTATTCCCGAAAATTTCTGTGTTATGTGAAATCATGGCTATTCACTCAGTACAATATTGAAAACTTCTTTAAAAACAATGTATGAAAAGTTGCCATATTTTATTAATTTTTATTGCATTTATTGTTTTATATACCCTTATCTAACACTTACAAGGTTATTGTTGACTTCACTAGTTTGTTAGTCGGGGATTCAAGGTTAATTTCTTGGACCAATGTATATATTTAGTTTTACTCTTTTCGAGAGCAATGTGTGTTTTTGTTGTTTCAGAAGGTAACTTTTAAACAGGTAATAACCTTTTAAGGATACCTAAGCATCCCAATTCATGTTGTTGATAATATTTTTGTACCATTTTTGGATGCAATAAATATCTATATCTATATCCCTCCTCCCTCCCTCCGGTCACCTCTCCCTTCGGTTTCTCACCAACTCCCCCCCTTTCTGCTCTCTGCTTCCTTTCCCCCTCCTTCTTTTTCAATGAATATATATTGTGTTCACTTAACTTTATTTGTTACCTGATGATGACGTAAAAACATCGAAACCTAGGTCGTAGTAAATTTATTTCCGTGGATACTTACAAATTTTTCATTTATGCATCATGTATAATTCCAATATACATAGCAGGAATCTTCGGATTTTACAGTTATTGATCCATTTTAATAACCTCGGTATAAAGACACGGTTTGTTCGGTATAAAGACATCAGGTATAGTATTTTGCTATCATTACTGCTCACGTTAACTTACAGACAAAGTGATGATATATAAAACCCACAATTCTTAGTTACAATAAATTCTAGAAAAAGCTACATCTTGTGGTTAACGCTAAACAGATATCATAAAATCAAGTCTTAGGGTAGCAGTTCATCTATTCCAAGGCTTATAAAACTGTGCCCTGGGTGTCTTCCGTAAAGAGGATATCGACGCCAACGGGTATCAGTCCACTATAACTCCTTTTCCCAAATTATCCTCCCTTAACCTACCAACTCATCTCCTCCTTAGTGATACTAATGGCGAAATTCATCAGTCAACTCCGCAATAAATTAATCAATCCATTCAGCTTCTAAACCCTCATGTGCAATGCAGTTCCTCCTATCTCTCTCATTTGGCTGATAATTTTATTGTTTGAAGGGATGGCCAACAAATGATGTCATCGGCTCGAATCACGACTGGAGAGTTAATTTACGGAATGTTTACAAAGGAGAGTCAATTTTCGGGAATAGGTAACATGGTGGAGGGAATCCCTGCGGCATCATTATTACACTAGTAACGAAAGAATCGAAATGGTCAGTGCTTCATGTCATTTTCAATAGGTGAAGTAGCACCCTAATAGCTTATGACTTCAAAATAAACAAAGAATCAAAGTTTCATGGTAAAATAATTAGTAGGGACTAGAGTTGTGAAATGCCCTTACAAAGTGGAGCACAAACTCCAGCTACCACGCCTACACGAATATATCGCTCAAGATAAATCGATTTGTAAATGCCAGAGCCAGAACCTCACCACACATTAGACTTAAATGGTGTTGTTATGGAGCCGCAAACGCTCGTCGAATTTACTCCATTATTGGATCATGTAAATCATGATGTGGGCGTATTTTCTACGATATTTCAGGTGTTCAACTTCAAACCCGAGTAGCACATTATCACCTACCTCACCGCATAAAATCCCTTTGTTGATTGAGAGAAAAAATATAATTTTTAACCAAGTTTCTTCGCGAAAAACAAAAAAATCTTTTCATTGACTCAGCCTGGATGCTAAGCCTCACCGTTGGTAGTGGGAACTTGGAACTTACATTAGAGCCACCAAAACTAGCATTCACGATATATGGCTGAAATTTTTTTCCTGGGGTTTCCCAGTCGACAAAAAAATGCAGGGGGCCTCATTTTTACGAGCACTCCACCGTCGAAAATCGCGAGTTTATAAATAATGTTTGCAGGAAAAAACAAAGGAGAGGCCCTGCGCGGCGACCCGTCGGGAAACAGAGGAAGGTCTCACGGCGGGAAATCCCGCCCTAAATGATGTAGAACGAACGTATGAGCAGTGTGGACCATACATGAAAACGCTTTTTTTGGCTATAAATTTTGAGCGATGCCAAATATTTTATTCGCACGATAAAAAAAATCACCAAAAATCCTTGTATTATTCAAATCCCAAGTTACACCCTACTGTAAGTAAACCCTTTAATCAGTAACTCACGTACATGCATAAATGGCCATAAGGGTGGCCACTTTGACTATTCTTGCCCTTCCTTGGAGAGCAAGCATGGTCAAAATATCTTATAATTGGCGGAATTTATGAATAAATTGGCATAAATCGCGAGTATATTAATAATGTTAGCAGGAAAAAACAAAGGCGACGCGCGGCGATCCGTCAGGAAACAGAGGAAGGATTCACAGCGGGAAATCCCGTCCTAAATGATGTAGGAGAATGAATACACGAGGTGTATAGATCATATGTGGAATCGCTTTTATTGAACGAAAAATTTTAGGCGATGCCAAATGTTTTATTAGAAGGCTTAAAAAGAACAAAATATCCTTGCATTATTCAAATTCCAATGTGCTCGCATTAATAGCCATGTTACACAAATCTATTAAAAAAAAACTTTAATCAGCGGATCACGTACATACATCAATACCCCTAGAGATGACTATTTTGACTATTTTTGCCCGCCCATAGGGAGCAAGCATGGTCATCACATCTGAAAATTGGTGGTATATACATGATTCGTCCATAGCGTAGGTTTTGATGGATAAAAAATTACAACTTAGTTCCGTTTGTTATGATTCAAAGAGATACATCTCAATTTTTCCTTCCTCAAATCTTAATGCAGCATTGTACCCTCAAATTCAGCCAAAATGACCTTTTTTTCCACCCAGTATTAGCTAGTTTCTTGCACTTTGTTGCTTTTAAAATCCCGTTGCCCCTGTCAACTCGTTAAAGGCAACTAATGTGTCTCGTTTTGATATTTCCTCTTTCCTGCTTCCTTCCTCACCAAATATTTCTCTGTACTGATTCGAGTTTTGGAAATTTTCTCCATGTGTATGAGTTACGAAAAATGCTTCTCTCATATCTTCCGCATTGCGCACTTCAAACATCACTAATATTATATCTGTTGACATGTTCGTGAAATCTCTCGTTTCTTAGAAACCTGAAGTCCTTTTCATTTCCGCTCCCCGGCGCTGTATTTTTGCCATGATCTCGATACACTACTTCTCACTATCTTTTCATATTACTCACTTTTCTACATCCCTTAAATCTTCACCTTTCCCCAGGTGTTAACATGAGGTCTGAATGACCTTTCTTTATTCTCGCTTCCTAATCCTCTATGTCTACGTCGTTCTATCTCAGTATAAATACAAAGAGGTCGTCTCTCCAGCTTTGAAGTGTGTCTATCTTAGAAGAGCATACTCCAAATATAGGTTTCCATGAAATGCATCCTAAACTCGAGCTTTTGACTCCGTCTGAAGTATATTCTGATTTTAGTAGAATGTCTACTTGATTGCGCTGCCCTGCTCATTATAACTTGGGCTTTACGCTGCATAAAACATTAACCTCTGCCCTGGAATCAGTTTATGGATTATTATGCGTGATTTTTTACTTTAAATCGCTCTACATGAATTTAGCTTTAAAAATAACTTTAAATCAAGATACAAGATCTCCCCTATTGTATGGCATAAAGAATCAAATGTTAAATTCTTATAATGAATTTTGCTAAACACTTCATTTTACCTAAAACATACAATTTCAATTCCAAAATTATCTCTGTTTCTCTTGTTTCAGCACCCTTCCTTGGAAACTTAGGCAATAGCTATGAGCGGAATATTTACCCAGATCTTTGTCGCTTTCGTTTTATGACCATTATGAGCAAATTTGAGAGACATTCCAGCGGGCGTATTTTATACCCAAACCTCTTCATTTGCGCTCATAAGCTTTTACATAGTATCTGTATTTAGTACGCTAAATTGATTTTTATAATTGAGGCCCATCGCTATGCATTGTACATCTCTTAAAACGGAGAACTTTTTTATTTGATGTAGAAATTTTGCATACCAATAAATACTTAAGATATGTTGATTATTGATGGAAAAAGGCTAGAAAAGATATCATCCTTTAGATTCTTTGGAATGATTATCACATGGAATGGATGTTGCGCGGAGGAGATAAGAAGTAGAAATACTCATGTAAAGACAGCCTTCAGTAAAGTTTAAAAATCCTTAACATCCTAATCAACTAACATACGTTTAAGAAAAATATTTTCGAAATGTTTGACTAGGAGTGTATTGCTTTAACGAATAGAAACATGGACATAGTTATGATGGAAGACGAGATATATCTCTAGCGGTTTAAAGTTTTGCTATGGAAAGGAATGGAAAGGCTCAAATTGAATGACGAAGTGACAAATTAGAAAGTGCTGGAAAGTATGAATATGAAAATATATCATTATGAAAAGAATCAGAAAGTGGAGATAAAACTAGATGGGACCCATCTTGAGAAAAGACTCCCATTTAAAAAGAATACTGTATCGAAAATCAGGGGAAAGACAGAGAGAAGAAAACGAAGATATAACATGACGGACCTAATGATGGGTATGAGATATGAAGAGCGACAGAGGCAGCACAGAACAGAGCAGCATAGAGGGACTAGTTCTAATCAAACCTATC
The DNA here is from genome assembly GCA_963169105.1 of Ceriagrion tenellum. NCBI lineage: Eukaryota > Metazoa > Arthropoda > Insecta > Odonata > Coenagrionidae > Ceriagrion > Ceriagrion tenellum. Next base: position 22,702,921 of record OY720635.1, read on the forward strand.
GGAGGACAGTTCCACCACAGAAGAAGAAGAGAGAAAGTACTGCACTTATTAATATAGTCTTGGAGCATAAGAGGGATGGCTGGGGGCTAAAATGGGCTTTATTGCTTCCTGTTAAGTCTCGGAAGGAATGGAAAATATCAGCTTTCAAATATTAAATTTAGCGATTTGATCGATATTACCCGCGCCCCTGCGCGAAACTGTAATGTTATTTTATTTTGCTGCTTGAAGAGTTTATTTCAGTGAAATAGCTTAATTCTATGAACCATTAAGGGACACAACAGTCACTTTCCAACAAGTAGAAAGACAAATATGAGAAACAAGAAGTCAGATTCTATTCTCTGCGAATACTATATTATTTTAATAAAGATTTCTTAGTTTTCAGACTTGGTAATGTTCATCAAAAATATCCAAGTTTCGACAGTATATTCAGGTTTTGTCATCGGGATAGTGAGAGTCAAAGCAAAGATAGTGGAGGCTATATATACTCAGTCAAAAATCTTTATTTTTGTGGTAGCCATTATGCATCTATTGAATGATATTTATACACTATACTTTTATATCTTCTATATAAATACCTTATTATCTCTTAATTTATTTATAATTAAGTTAGTAATCAATACGTAAGTAAAATAACAAAAAATTCAGCGTCAATTAAGCAGAAAAACTGCGATTATGAGCGTCGTACAGCGTGTCATTTATTTCTTTTATGTTCCCATCATTTTCCTCTCAGACCCATAATCCATGTCCAGCTCAAAAAATTTAGAACTATCGCATAAAGTTCTGAATCAGTGTCACGCACATGGCCGTCGGAACGACAAAAAAATGGGAGACACAATCGCAATTAGATTGAAATTTAAAACGTTGCGAGTTTTTCCAGGATTTAGAGATAGGATCCTAATTTTTCAGGCTGAATCCGTACCCTCTTTATACAACAAAGCAAGTTGTCGCAGTTAACTCGAGGGACATATTACCAGTCATTTTTACAATCGCACTCGTTCACAACGCTTTTTAGGACTCTATTCACAGGTTTCTTTTAAGGCGGACTGAATCATTTCAAATAGTGAATTTTTACAGTATGTCCCATTAAAATCCTCGAGTTCGAAAGATATAGACGCATAAAGATTATAACTGTCGTCGAAATTCCGATAAATGCGAAATTTACGATCCTTTCCTTTTATGATTGCATCGAGGGTATTTCGCAAATTTATAGAAACACATGTGAATAATTCGCCTGGCATTGACAGGAGAAATACTAAATGAAATACGACGACTATAAAAACATTATGGACTTCAGAGTAATACCACCTATGACTTTTTCTAAAAATAACTTTCATGTTCTATTGTAAGGAGCTAACCTATCTGGTCCTGAACTTGGCACTAAATAAATATATTTCTCGATTGTTTTAGAAACATACTAGCAAAGGTACCCCATGAAATTCAACGGGGGATGAATTTTTTCTAGGCAAATCAGTCATAATTTTAGTTTTATTTTTTAATTCAGCAGATGAAAACCGAATTATATTATGCTTACCGAGTTTCAACATTCTTTTGCTTAAACATATGGAAACTAAACTACAGACCATTTGCATTCCAGAGGCTTTCCGCATTAATATGACACCGTGGCATTCTCCTGTTTTACATGGATCCAACTTATATTAGTCCACTTGAAATGAATTTTGCCAATTTTAGGCAAAAATATCCCTCAAAATATCGTAATCAGTAACATTTGAGTATACGGCTTAGATTTTCACTGTATTACCTATCCCTAGATATAAAACCCAGCCGCCATTGTAAAGATCCCATTTCCCTTCCAAAGCTAATGCTAATTCCACGGTTACAAAGGAAATATCCTATTGTTGACAGAAGTAAAATTCATGATTTTGACATTAAAAACGCGATTTCTAGGGAAATTTTTTTGTATAAGAAAATTGAATGCAAAAATAAAAAACTGCAATATTTTATCCATCTAATGGCGGAAACTATAGCCTCCTGTCTTTAGTATAACTAATTAAAATATGCAAAGAGAGAAATCTCTGGACTTGAACCAAAATGTTTAGACTTGAGTTTTTCAAGACACCAGACGGCCCAATATGCTGCCCTTGGAGCCCAGGGGCCTTCTTTATAGTCTCAATTTCCTTAAAAAAAACTTTACTGATCCCATGTACGAAAATTTCACTTAAATTGGTTAAACTCCTTTGTTTGTTCATCAAATCTTCATTTGCCTTTGATGCATTTGACTTCGACACTAGCCCAATTACCCTCATTTCACACGGGTACAAATCTAACTTTTCACATTATCCCTCCTTCACAATTCCATAATATCCAGCTTCTTTTCTAATCCATTTCTGAGAGCCATAACAACTCGCTTTATAATTCCTTCGGACAAACTTGTCTAATGAGCATTCTCATATTTTTATTTTATGCATAGCCTCCTTACCTTACCACCCCTCTAACACCCATTTCTGTCCTAAGCTCTTTCCAGAGCCCGTCCGAAATAGTGCTTGTTCATTTTCCCCATAGTGAATGGAGCATCCTTTAATCTATGTTGCAAACGCGACAATTTTAAGACAATGCAGCTAAAATAATCTGCCCCTTTCCTATACCCAGCGTTCTAACCCCTCTCTTAGTAGTGTGTTATTTTTCAACTGAATATGACATGTTTTGACGACAACACGTGAAATTAGCAACTTTTTTAGTAGTTTTGAGTCGTACATTTCAAGGCTACAGTTGGAGTAGAGGAGAACAGCAGGGTCAGTGAAAGAGGCCACATGTCTAAATATTTCACCCATCAGCGATATTCTTCATAGCGTGAGAAACATCAACGTGCTTCGCTGGGTTTTATACAGAATATCCAGCAAACCCAACCTACTACCATGTTTTACGTGGACAAAATTAAACAAAGTAAGAGCATATTTGTGTATCGTTATTATAAATCTATGAATTTGTCACATAGATGATTTCCAATAACTCAAATACTATTTTCTTTGAACATATTTTTAGAATAAGCAGATGGATGAGAGAAAAGACACCATGAAAACTGCCTCGGAGATATTGGCTGCTCTAGAGGAAGAGTCAGAGAACTCCAATACTGAAGAGCTGGATTGTGTTTACATTCCTCCACAAGTTGATATGCTTACTGATGAAGAAAATATAGACGGTAAAATAATGAGTGAGGGAAGTATCGAAAAGGACATTGCAGGAACTTTTGAAGTGCACAGGAGATCAAAGGATTTTAGTGAAGAGAACAGACCTAAAGAAGAGGCCAGAAATCAAGAGACAGAAAGTAGGGGAGAAAAATATTGACAACAAGCTGCCAGTGTGAAGAAAAAATGGAATGTTTCGTTTCCCAAAAGTGCCCATAAGCAAGGAAGGTGAATATCGTGAAAGTATTGAGCAAAACTTACAAGGTAAATCACCAATTGATGTATTCCTGTTGTAATTTAGCGAAGAAATCATGGGTCATATGTTATTTTTTACTAAGTCATATGCTGTTAAACGAAACATTCATAATTTTGGGTTATCTCTGGTTGAACTAAAAAAATCATAGGCATTCTGATTTTGTCTGGCTATCATACACTGCCACAATGTGATATGTACTGGTCTCTTGATGAGGACAAGGGATTATCTTTAGTCAGGAACTGCATGACCCGCAACTGATTCCGCGCCATTAAGAAAAATCTGCATTTATGTGACAATTCTAAATTACACAAAAATGATCGGTTCTCAAAATTACGACCTATTTTTGACAGGCTGAATAAAATCTATTTACAGTTCGGAATATTTTCTCATCATATATTTGCAGATGAGCAAATGGTCCCATATTATGGTCGTCATTCAACAAAAATGCTTATCAAGGGAAAACCAGTAAGGTTTGGTTTCAAATTGTGGAGTCGCCCATTTTCGTCTTGTGAGGCAGTCTTAACCACGCGGCTACCGCGCCGCTATTACAGAGTGGGTCACTCGTGAGCACAAATGTGAATTTCGAGAGCGAAAATCACACATGTCAGAGACTTCCATCGTCGCGTCGCAACCGCATGAGCGCGAATAACCTTCGGTGCATTCCGATGGGGCTCTCCTTTCTCGTGTTTTACTCCGCCCCCGTCGATCCTTCCGTCGGTAACTCATTCCCCAACGTCGTCTCACGACAAGTAAAGCTAGCCCATCAAAAGACGCAGTTCGCAAGTAGTGCCAAATTTCGAACTTTTTCCCACTGCACAAACCGTAGAATGGGGCAAAGTGGATGCATTCAGACTTTTGGAAACGAGAGTACATCAGTATAGGTATATTTTACGTGTCTCTAATACAGGGAAGAATTATCTTCCAGGGCCTATTTTTGGCGATGAAAGGGCCCACTTGAGGGCCTTCTAGGGTCCCAAGGCCCTTGTTCAATAAACTATGCGTGAACCAGTTGTATGAAGTATCTTCCTGTCAAATTTTGTTTCAATCGATTGATTGGTTTATGAGTGATTGAGTAACAGACAGACACCACTAGATTTGACCACGTTTTTATTAAGTCGCTTTCTTGTTTGTCCTTCCGGGCAAAATCTTGCAACTCAAATTTAACCCACTTCCCGATTAGCTATCGACCTAATATTTCCAGTACAGATCAGATCCAGATGAAAATGCATTCTTACGCTATATCTAGCTCTTTAGAGGCAATATGAGCCGCTATTTTTGACAATTTACATTTGTATTAATCGCTCAGCTGTTTGACAGCCATTTCCTTGCATTGCGAGGTGGCCCAGGGAAAGGAACTGGCCCCCATACCCTGCATATGTGAAACTCACACGCCTTTGGCTTAGTCTGAGGTGAGCTGTACCCTCACCTACCCCAAACCAACCTTCGGGTTGAAGCACTGAGTGAGTGAGTGAGTGAGTGAGCCATTTTACCACGTTTTAATTAAGTCGCTTTCTTGTTTGTTTGTCCTTCCGGCTTACCACCCGACAAAAAGGTCGCGAGCGGAAGGCGTCTGCTGCTCGAAATCGAAATGAAAGCGCTCAAATTTCTCACCTTGCTAAAGACCGAAAGCGAAAGTTCTTAGCTCGAGTGAATGAGTCTCCGGATGCCTATGTTTCTCGCCTTGCCTCTCAGCGAGAATACGCTGCAATAATCCTTTGTACAACGACTTGACCTATCGTCCACAGATTAAATTTTTAGATTAAAAAATTAATCCAAAAATACCACGTTTTTATTTGAACGAAAAAGAAGAAAAATATATAATACAATACATTAAAAAATTAATTTAAAAAAACTGCTGTTTTATTTAAACTAAAAAAAAGAAAATAAACCACCCTGCCTTGGCCCAAGGCCCCACGATTAAATTTTACAGATAAAAGACTACATGTTCAAAACCAAAAACGTGGTGCTTATCAATTTCAATATCTTGAATCAAATTCTTTCTCTGTAAATATTCATCACAATAGTATAACTAAAATCTCAAATATATGATGATGAATTTATATCACTCCACTGTCAAATGTAAAGCGTCATAAAATTTTCTTCAGAGTTGAAGCATAATGCTAACACTTATGACATTCCATATACCTTTACGACAATACGATTTTAATAGAAACAGGAGATGAACACGAGAGAAAAAACAGACAACTCAATTCCTTAAAGCTACTTCTGGGGCAGTCACTTAATCATCAAGGCAGCTCGGGGCTCCGTAATAAATAGATATTGAAATTGATGTGCAACACGTTTTTGGTTTTGAGCATGTAGTCTTTTATCTGTAAAATTTAATCGTGGGACCTTGGACCAAGGCAGGGTGGTTTATTTTCTTCTTTTTAGTTTAAATAAAAACGTGGTTTTTAGATTAATTTTTTAATCTATTGTATTATATATTTATGTATTAGTAAGATGGGCCAAATGAAGGCATGCATAGTGAATGCATAAGATTAATAAATATAATTTTTTTAATTTTGCATTTACAAAATTTATCAGGGTGAATTACTTCTTTTCAGCGATAAAATGAATACATGTATCTCAGATGTATGGAAAAGTGTTCTTAGCAATGTATTTGATAGTTCCAAATTCCAAATAAATAAATTAATTTTATCATCAAACACAGTTCAAAATATTTTATTAATAATTATTATTCAATTAATTTTAACTGTAACTATTATCTGTATTTACCTGTATAACGTTACTTTTATTCTGTTTCTGATTCTGAAAGTCTGGACCATCTGAAATTCAGGATACATGTTTTATTCTTCTAATAGGATACACTTTCAACGTGGAGTGAATAGTTCAGCCATTCTTACATCATCCTCGCTTGAATATTCACGGATATATCATCGTCACCCTTTGTCTTGCATTCCTCGTTTGTCGATATTCATCCGGAATATACACTTTCCTATTACAGGTCTAAAATAGCATCAGGAGACAGTTCTAAAACAAGTGCCACTATTAATGTTAACCTGAAGTCCACACAGGAGTACACTGACTCCTTGAAATATAATAATATAGTGACGAATCAAAAGCTAAATATGGTAAATGCAGACATACTAATCATGCCGTTCCCCTCCGGGGTATGCAGAGTCACAAAGTTTAACTCATAAATACGTATTTGTACACCTAACTCTGCTTAAATAATTTCCTCCATACTGACCTATCCTCGCAAACCTCTTTTGTCTCATTTACCCCCAAACACTGCTTCGTACACGCCCTCCTGTTCTTAAGACTCCTAAAATTCCTCCTCCAAAGAATTTTCCGAAACGCATTCAACCTTAACTTTCTCGGCCTACCTCTCCCTCTTGCACCATTTATTTCACTCTTATATATCTGTTTCGGTAGTCGACTCTCATCCATTCTGTCAACATGGCCAAACCAACGAAGCACACTCCTTTCATATATGTCCATTACTGGAGCACCTAACCCACATTCATTTATTACCCACTCATTCCTGGCCCTATCCATCCTACTTTTGCAGCAAACACTCAGATAACTCATACCGACGGCGTTTACTCTACTCTTATGTGTATCCTGACATACCCATGTTTCACTACCATACAACAAAGTGGGGAGAATTAAACTTTTGCACACGGTGATTTTTGCTTCCTTAGACAGGCACTCATTCCTTGATATGCTCCACATGCACCTACTACTTTCCTTCCAGCATTCTCACGTCTCTTAATCTCCTCATCTATCCGTCCATCTTTTGCAAACATCTTACATAAGTACACAAAATCATCAACTTGTTCAATTACTTCACCATTTGCCCTCATCATACAGTAATTCTCCCAATTCTCCTTATCAAAAACTATTACTCTAGTCTTGCACGCATTTACCCTCAATTCCATTCTTTCTGTTGATTCACAAAACTTAGGTCACAAATGGTATATAAAATACTTTTTTCCTGGAGTTCACAGCAAATATTACCCCGTAGTTCAATGTTACCCGAAATATCTCTTCCTTGACTTCCATAACTTTTTTCGCCGCCATGTTGATATTTGAAAAACGGATGTGGATTAATTATGATTTGTTCCACCGAGAATAGCACTGTCTTCACGGGAAAAGTGAAAAGAAGATATGCCCTAAAATGAGATCACCAGGACAATATTTGACTACAAAGAGCCTCATTCCCAGGAGCCATTTATGTCCACATAAAATGAGAAGAGGAACGAAACGGTTGATGAAGATCTTAACTTAGCTAATGAATATGTGACAAGAGAGAAACTCCAAATGGAATCCGTGAAGAGCAAAGAAATAATAGTAGAAACAGAATTTGTTGAAAAATTATAAATCCATTTGATCAGTTCCTTCCGTATTTCTACAATTTATACTCTTTGACCGAGCCATAATTTTGGAAAAAGTTACTATTTACTGCTCCACTGACTTTGACAAATTTTCTGGGATTTTTATTGTTTATGTGATTTTAATCAGTAATTAAATGACGAAAATATAAAATTGGACTCAAAATTAAAGAATAAAACATCATCCCTCAAGTTATAACATATCGAAACTTATCATTTATTACCGTTAACTTACCATCGGAGAATGAATGGCATGCTTTCTCTAAAACGGCAAGAATACATCAAATGCGGTTACTGACTATTGGACAATGGTAAACCCATGCAGAACGAAGACAAAGGATTGAGGAAGGCGTCAAACATTTCCCCTCAAACGTTATCAATCACCCACTCAGGATGCAACGGGGCGAAGCAGGCTGCAGGCGAAGCGGGAAGTGGAGGATGAATGCCCGGGGCCCCACTAATGCTATTGATACTAATGACTCTCTGATTTGATGCTCTGGTCACCATCTATCCCCCTTTTGGTTAACTGCAGGCCACAACCTCATTGGGTAGGATAAACGTGTCAGGAGATAACTTGCATGCCAATCAATGCAAAAAGGATTTATGCTGATATTACGAGAAAATACCAAATAAATAATGAAGAGGTTGATCACTGCTACACCAGCACTTTGTTAGGAAACCACGGTCTTTTGTTTTTTTTTTAGAAACGATTCATGGTCACGCCAAGAATAAGAGGACAATCAGTCTGATCGCTTGATAAATCAATAAATGATAATATACAAAAAGCTAATTACGATAAAATTAACATGTAAAAAAGACTAATATTCTTATTAAACTTCAAGCAACATATTTCATTTTCATCTATTTTTCCTGCTATTATTGACCTAAGGAAGCTAAAATGCGTTGCCCACTGAGGTATCGGTTCTAGAGTCGAAACTGTATCCAAATTTTGACTATTGTAAGTTGTTCTGAAACAGATGTTTGCGTGAAAGATACTGAAATTGGCGCTATCTCTAGAAAAGAGTGCAGATGGATATCTGGGAATAGTAGGTCATGAGAGACTTGCTTGAGGTTATAAGAAGTTAGCATGCTAAACGAGTGGCGATTGTAACAAGGTTCGAACTAATCAAAAAGTTAAAGATCGAGGAGAGAAGTACGCGGGAAGCACAAAAAAATCGGCTTTCGATGAAAGGAGGTAAAAATTGTACAAAGATTAATAACGAGAGAGAATAAAAGAGCTGTTATCTACACGAGAACTGGTGAGCACATACCAGTGAAACAGTATTCTTTAAAACATACCACAATCGGTGAATTTCCTCTATACAAAACATTTCTATCTGTTATAAATTACCATCTTTATAAGTGACCGTATTCTGTCCGGGTTTTTGCCGCGTCGATCCATTTTTGGGGGACAACAGTTTCGCCTGCCTTCCAGCTGGCTTCGTCAGGTCCAGAGTTTTAGGACCTGACGAAGCCAGCTGGAAGACAGGCGAAACTGTTGTCTCCCAAAAATGGATCGATGTGGCAAAAACCCGGACAGAATACGGTCATTAAATAACCGCAGAAGCCTCCGTACCAATTTCATCTTTATAAGTCTTTTCAACTGGTTGGGTCAAGTAAAAATCCCTAACTGCTCATTAGCGTACAGCGAGTTCATAGCTATGACAAGGCTCATCAGCGCTCCACAATTTTATGCGCCAGACTGGAATCAAAACGCAACGAGGAAACGCAAAAACGACCGTGTTTTAACGTCATTAAAAATTTTTGAATGGAATGAAAAAATTAAAATCTAAATATTTTGTAACTCTCTAGTATTATAATTCAGAATTCCAGCATTTTTATCGAAACAGAATATCGACCATATTTAATTTCAAATGCAAATATTTTTCTCGGATTACGACCTTCCAATTTTCTTAATTAAGGAAAAAATTGGTTATTAAAATCAAATAACATAATAATTAACTTTACGAAACAGAATACGAAGTATTGGTCATGCTCGTATGACTAAATTACGGAGGAAATCAAAGGTGACGATAATTTTATTTTTAACGCAATTTGCGATTTAAAGTGCCGATATTCAGAGGGAAAATGAATGGTAACAGTCCAGAGCACGAAGGGGAAAAGTGACCGTGCTTTTGATGAATTTGAAACAAAACGATCAATTTTTAAGCTGTATGCATTGATTAATTGCTTGCTTCATAACAAAATGGTCCAGAGGTGATGAATCAAATTTTCATTCGCTTGGAAGTGACCATTTCAATGATATTTTATTTTCGTTTTACCGAAGGTAAAACTATAATAATAATAATTATTACTGCGTAATATCCCCGGGCAATTTAATGCCAGAAATACTGGGTTTTGTGAGGTTTTGATGTAGTATGGAAAAAAATGAAGGTATGTCTCCCCTTAGGAGACCTGCCATTTCTATGAAATTAATGAACACGCAGATTCAGGTGATAACTTGAACACGACCAAGTTGCTATATCTATTAATTACAGTAAAGAGGGAGATACTCGACTTTGAAATCGATAAAAAACTTGTTACTTCAAATTGTTGCTTCAAATTTAATTGAGAGGGTGGGAGCATCAAAATTCTATTTGTGGCATAACAAATATTTTTAAAGTGAATTCGTATATGTTACAGCAAAACAGAGTACTTGCAGATATGGAACCGTTGTATAAGTTCTTTTAACTGCAAATATAAAACCTCTATCACGTCGTCGTCGCTTTCGAAATTTCAGTTTGCATCTTCAAGATCGTGACGTGAAAAGAGGAAACATGAGAGCAAGTAATTAAGAATTTACAATACATATGGGTTAGTTTTCAAATTCTAGGAACTCTATCCGTTATTTTACTCAATATTTTAGCATTAAAATATTATATATTTAAATAAATACAATATTCATTATGCACCCACAAAGAAGAATAATTTTTGTGGCCTGAAAGAGTAAGCAAAAATGTAAAATGTCAGTTAGGATTACTGCTAAATGAAGTTGCCTGTTTGCGTCAAAAATCAAATCGGATAATTAAATAAAAACTATTCAATTGCTCTTATACTGGATCTGCATGACATAGGAGACAAAATATTACATTTGCCTTCATATAACTTTATGGGAAGCTGATGATCATTGAATTTAACAAGGGAAAACAGAGGCAGAGACCCAACTCAATTCGGGTGGATCAGCGGTTAAGAATTTAACAAACTGTAATTTTCTATCACGATTACTGTAAAATATTAGCATTGAAACTACTAAAAAACACTACAGTTCCGACTATTATACCAATAGTAGGCTCCTATTTCCTTTGCTCTTCAAGACTAAATTGAGCATGTACATTTACTATAATGTACAAGAACCAATCGTAAAAGTTTTTAAAATGAACTCATTCATTCATTCATCAAATTGTCTGCCGACTGATTGTAGGTTTCAATAGAAGTCATAAAAACTCCTGCAGAAGTGCAGAAGTTTTTATGTAAAATTCCTCTCTACCTGCAAATGTACCTGCCTGTGATTTTCTTTCTTCATCTCAGGGTATCCTTTGTCATCCGTCTTTGAAGGTAATCTCTCTCTTCCCCATCCCTGGTGGCATATTTTTATTCTCATTACTGTGGCCTTAAGCAACCTATCCCAACAGCATAGTCACCACCGTGGCCTTCAGAAACCTATCGCCGCTCATCACTTCTTCCAGTCACCTTCGCTGCCTCCCCCTGGTTTCATTTACTCCTCACCAACAATGTCAAGTTCTTCACCATTTGTCTCCCTTTCCATGCACCACCCCTCTCTCCACCCTCCTCCACACCCGCATCTCGAACGCCTTCAGCCTTTCTCTGTTTACTTCCTCAGAGTCAATATTTCTGCCACATTCAACGCTACGCTCCATATCAAGCTCTTCACCAGGCTCTTCGTTATATCCTTATCCAAGGTCACTGCCATCTGCTCCCTTCCATTGCTAAATGTTTCTCCCCTTCATGCCTTTGCTGCTATTTACTCATAGTTAACTACTGGAGCAACTAAAATGCTCTATTTGGTCCTATTTGTGCCTTCCTACGTTTACGACAAGCCTCGCTCCTTTTGAATGAAAAATATCTAATTACAACAGTTTTATTGAAATTCCTCTTTATTCAGTTTTTTCCGCAATGGCATTTGAATGAATCAATAAGAGCTTGAAATCTCTCCAAAGATCGATTAACAAACGCCTGGTTGTCTGTGAATCTAACCGACTTTATCAGCAGGCCTTTTACTTTGATTCCCACATATAGGTTGCCACTTACAATATATTGATTCCCACTAGCTCATCCTATGTCTCTAAAACTATACGCTTAGTATGAATGTTAAAAAGCAGAGGTGACAACAGGCACTACTGCCTTACCTTGCGATCTATGAGAAGGACCTTGAGAATAGCATAAAGTGTCGAAACCATGGTCGGTACTCATTAAATAGTGTGGAAATTTACTATCGTCTTTTCATTATTACCAGTATGGATATTGAATATTTCCCCCAAGTTACGCCTGAAACTCTTTCATACGCTCATCTATGGCCTCTGAGATATAAGTTAGTTTCGAGTAATGTTGTTACTCCATGTTCCTTTCTGTTTAGAGTTCCCACGCCCGCAATCGTATCCCGAGTAGCCATTTGCTTTCTGAATCCTAACTGGTCATTGCCTAAATGTTTATTTGCTCTATTATCCAACCTTTTATTAATCACTCAAAGCAAGACTTTTTTCGCTAGAGAAATTAAGACTAATTTTTCTCTACTCCTTGTATTTTGACGCTTTCTTTTTCCTCAAGATGGCTGATGGCGTTTTCATGATATTCTTTGGCCGCGTAGATTCTACAATTGAACTAAAAAAAGATCGTCTCCCTTCATAACAGAAATTCTTCACGAGCCCCGAGGGAATGTTATGAACTTTTACAGCTATTCTTTCCTTTGTCTCATGCAATGCCCATTCTATTTTCTGTTTCGCAAATCCAGACGGCGTTATCCTTGTCCACTTTTCTCTCAAAGAAATATATAGGTTTAAAGGTGAATTATCGTTAAAAAATAGCTCTTCCACGTACTCTCTCCATCAATTCTGGATATCTTCCTCTTTCATTAATATTTTTCCTGCTTCGTCCATAACCTTTGGCATCATTTAGTCCCCTCCTGTCGCTCAATAGTATTTTTTCCTCATTCATAGTGCACACACCTCTCCCTGTAGCTTTCCCGTTCCCTTTCTCCATTTTACTTTCCATCAGTTTTCTTCTCCCATTTGAGCACTCGCTGAGGGTTATTTTTTTCGTTGTACTTCCTCTGGCCGAGGTTTAAATAAATTGGGGCCAAAAACTTCAAACGTTATCTTTTTCCCGAAAAAATCTCCCACAGAATTAGTATTTTCCAATTACCATCAAAGTTTTATTTATATCTGAGTCGACTACAGTGTTTTTCCTTTATTAATGACAATCAGTTTATCTCCTTCTCTTTCGTAAATGGCCGGGAAATATCGATTAAAACGAAGTCCATTGATAGGCATTTCATCGACAGAAATCCAATTCCCGTACTAAATTGACCCTTACGATAACTAGACACTCGATTCAGTTTACCAGCAATGCTGGTCCAGCATACATACTGTTATGTAATATTCTTTACGCGTAATATTACTTGATATGAAATAGTAAACTATTATCCGGATGTCTACGGCGTGAATATCAATTATTTTGAAGTGGAAATAACACGGCATTTTTATGAACTATTCCATGAGCTGTGAGACTTCCAACCGCAATTGGAAGATGACTGAGGGAAATTGATTCGTAACTCGATTACTGGCAGCGCAAAATATCTTTTGTTCTTAAAATTGCTTTAGCGAGGTAGAGAATTTCCCTAAATATGTAAATTCACTTTCGACATTGAAAACAATCGATACATTCAAGCAACTGAGAACCATTACGACAAAGTGAATTGAAATTATTTTAAAGCCTTTTCACTTTGTGCACGTTATTGAAAAGCGGTCGTAATGCTCGCCGACACAGATACTGACGCGCGGTGCTTGGAAAAAAATGTTGAAGCATACTAGTGAAAATGGATTACATTCAAATTAAATTAATCCTCTTCTATTGCATTACCGAAAGTAATCCGGCTTTAAACTGGTATAAGCGTATGCATTTCAATATCTACGCAGTTTTCATCAATATATTTTCATCCTTCATATATCATTAGCACTTATTTTTCACAAAATATGATTTAGAATTAAAATCAAGTCATTTGTTTCGAGCATAATATTAAAATTATCAACAAAATTTCCACAGTTTTACCAATCTATGGCTCCTGTTCTCTCAGGTGATCAACATAAACATTTTTAGTACTCGCGTCACAGCACATTTGATGTTAGTCCACGCAAAGCCATCAGAACTTGAAAGGCATTTCCAAAATAGTTATAAAAACCCTTGCCACCTAAGAAACTATCATATACTCTTTGTTATAACTCCATAGAAAAATTCATGATCAGCGCACATTTGCCAATATACGTGCGAGGTACAGAGCTTAATGTTAAAAACGAATACTTGGTATTAACGCAATACCTAGCTTTTTCAGGTTTTCTTTTATTGAAATTCATATTAACAAAGTGGTATTTCGTTTTTAAAGGCGAAGTAGGTGACCATTGAGAGTGAAGAAAATGCGATACTGGAGGTTGAAAAATTTATAAACTACCCCTTAATGAACTTTATTATTAATAAGAATTTAAGTTAAAATGACACACGGGCAGAAGACAGCCTTTTTATAGGAAAACGATCACCCACCATCGATGACGCACACATACTCCGTACCTAAGCAATTTATGCACATTATTAATTCAAACTTAACCGATTTCTCGCTCGCGACAGAGGGGCTCAGTCCTCATGTATAAAAGATGGGAGGGCTGGAGTATTGGATATTCAAGCATATAAAAAAATACATCGCGCGATGTCTGAAATTCTTTTCGGCTTGAAAGTTGGGGAACCGTAAGGGGTGATATTTTTCTTAATTTTAGAGGATATCATGAGACCATAGCTAAAATTACGTCAGGAATTAAATGGGAAAATTGAACGTTTCAGAATCGGATGTGGTAAATATTACCACTTTCACCAAAAGATGGGACTTTTGTAGCGTATCTGCGTGAGAACTTCTCAAATTACCAGGTTTTCAATAGAAAATAGAACTTTACATACGAAAGGCACACCACCTGCCTAATGCTGCTGATGTTTGGTGTCATTAGCTACCCAAATTAAGAATATGTACCTAATGCTAGGATAAATAGGCTATTTTAACTCCTTCCTTGTTTCTCAATATTTCGATCCGGGAATCACAACCTATCCTAATGCCACAGGTACTTTTCAGTTAATTCGTTATACTATTTCACCTCAAATGCCCCTGAAAAATATCAATGAGGTCCAAGGATGGCAATCTATATAGGTGGATGGATGAGTCTTTCATCCTCTATTCTGGGTACAAAATTATAGGCAAAGAAATGATTTTGTTTCGGTTGACAAGCTATATCGCTCCATTCTGGACAGATAGATGCTCATAAATACAAGGGGGGCATTGTCTCAACCCAAAAAAGCAATTTTTAAATAAAGAGCGCAAAATATAAGACAAGAGTTGAAAAAATAATTTATTGAAACTTTGATTGGTATTATAACTTAGGAGGCCTCGAAGGTGATAGGTCTCTAAAACAAAAACCAGTCGATTGTTTGCAACGTTCACAGTAATTGCATCGCCCTGAAGCGTGCATTGAGATATTGAATCGTAAGTTTGCTTGATTTCAGCCCTCCTTTCTACCATTCACTCTGTTCACTCTTTTATTTACTTGTAACCATTTTCTTTCTTATCACATTTCAGCTGGCCTTTTACATTGATCTTCAGTCTTTCTCGCGGGTATTTCCAATCTTACATACTTCTCACAGCTTCTTTTAGTGTCAAAATTCAGCCTATACATCTGGACTCATACATCGTCTCTAATTCTATCTATAATATATCCTTGATGAACAGGAGTG
This sequence comes from Ceriagrion tenellum, assembly GCA_963169105.1. Lineage (NCBI taxonomy): Eukaryota > Metazoa > Arthropoda > Insecta > Odonata > Coenagrionidae > Ceriagrion > Ceriagrion tenellum. The sequence goes on from OY720635.1 coordinate 22,718,679, forward strand.
TCATTCCCTAATGTCCCAGAAGGTATCCTAATAACATAAAGTAAGACTATGAAGTTTATGGTCTTTGCAGTCAACTTGTGTTATTATATTTTCATCAGAAAGAGGTGCCAATTGTAATATATTCCTATAGATCGATGATTAAAGTAAATAGAACTGGATCCGTGCAAATCATGTGTTTGCTTTCCACTTTAGAAGCATTTTCATATTGATACTTAAAGGACCCACGTACATCCTTAGTTGCTGTTTTGGCTTAATTTTTATGTTTTATATATATATATATATGTTTATATATAAATCATAAAAATTAAGCCAGAACAGCAACTAAGGATATATATATATATATATATATATATATATATATATATATATATATATATATATATATAATGCAAGCGTTCAGCCTATTAATGTAGGAATGCTCATCTTGATCAACCAAAGGTAAAAGCAACATTGCAATCCATACATGGAACACACTTAGATGTCTTTTCGAAGGGCTGCATTACTTGAAAGTCGTCAATTAAGATAATAAATTCAAATATAAGATTTTTTGATTCAACAGAAAGTTTCAACCATTCAATCACCTTCAAGGTTCAGAAAGACTCCACAATCGAAACCTTGAAGCAGCTCTACGAATTATTACGAAAGCTTCCACGGGTTTCTTGCGTATTGCAATATTTTGGGTTCTACACGCGCCGCACTATTTGTGTGGACGACCGTTTCGCTGGAATTCCAGTTGGTATCGTCAGGTCCTTATGAAGCCAAATGGAATCCCGGCGAAACGGTCGTCCATAAAAATGCGGCAACGCGGTGAGAGCCCGAAAAATTGTAATACAGCTTTACGAATGTCTTAATAGGCAAAATTTCGAATCAATACTAAAAATGTGTAATTTAATATTAAAAATGAATAATTCATTAAATAGCATTACCTTACTTTAAACTGAAGGCCAGCTCAGAAAAATTCGTAAATGAAAATCCTGTGAGCTAGCTCAAGAGGCTACAAAGTTACAGACTTAAGGTGATTCAATTAGTTTTGACAAAATATTAATATAACCATTATTGAATCCATTATTTATATTTCTGGCACATTTGTTCAGGGCACTGGACTCATAAAATGACCTCACCATCGGAACTCACGGCACAAAAATGCTCTCCTTTCGTCACTCCATTCTCACTTGTACTCGCCAATGAAGCCTGTCAGGGCTCTTCCACCATATCGGTCAAAAATCACCTAATTCGTCACCATTAGACACCATATCTGTTTTTCGCATGGATTCCTATTGATGAATCCGCCGCGACTGAAAGGGCTAGGATGCGGCTTTGCCGCCCGTCATGAGTCTCCTCCCGACCCCTCGTATTAGGCTCACGAGAGATTTACAGCGAATTAATTAGTGCGCACCAGGCCAAGCGGGAGCAGTGTGACTCTATTTCCGGGAAAGACGTAATACATGCGCAGTCAAATTGATAGATGGCTGTAATTTGTTCGCGAAACTTCCTCAGTTACTCTAACTTCGCGAATCGAATAACACGCAAGAAGAGGCATTAGCTGAGGAGAACGCGGCATCACTATATGAATGCATAAGCATGCACCTAATGATCGCTCGGTGAACGAAACCATACAGGAAACATTTTTGATAAAAACTTTTCAAAAAGGTTTGAGCTAATGTAGAGGCTTCAGAGAGTATAACAACTCAGTAGTATTATATAACTTTTTATCTGGGCTGAAAGGAAAAAATAACGGTAAACCTTCCAACCCTACTGGCAATAAAGCTTTCAATGCTGACCTTTGACTATAATTTGGAAAAGGCATGATTATTTTACCAAAAAATTGTAAGAACATTAGAAGAAATGCTTGAAAACCATAGCTCTGATATGTTAGAAATACTATATCAAATAGGATATTAGGATAACTGTTTCATTAGCCATCAAATTTTGAAACCTTCCCAATTAGTCCAACAATAGAAATGAAATCAGTTATCGCTGTTGATTATCACTACAAGCACGTGGCAATGTAATATCAATACAGTGCTCATTAAAATTGACAAACTCAGTAGTGACATTCATGATGTGACTTACTATATACTCGCATCACCAACTCAGGTTTCAGTGCGTTTACAAAAATCGACTACCTCTCACCTTGCCACAATTTTAGGAGCAAAATTTACGTAGATCTCGATTGATGCCTTCCTTAGAGTATGGTAATATTAAATATGCTATATTATAAACTTTTGAAATCTATTTTCCGGAATCATTTTTAATCCGAAAAGTAGAGTTCAGAAAATTCAGTCTCAAATTCTGAGTTTCTGGAATGAATGCTGCAATAAAAGGAGTTTTTGTAGAAGAATTTGCATACAACGCTTTTAAATAATTAAACGAACGAGCGAGGAAACAAAATTTTGCGATTTCATTCCAATATCCTTAACTCTACCATTTTCTCACAATGCTACATATGGCACCACTAGCAAAATGGCACAAATGTAAACATCTGAAAAGGTCAAAACGGGGCCTCAAGATCTTGTGCACTGGGCGTATTCAGTTGTTTTGCTATTCGTTCCCGCCCACTCATACATGTGTATGAGCTCGGTCGAAGGAAGGCACCGGATACGGGCAGGATGCGAGCTCACGGCATGTATTTGTTAAGGTTGGGGGATAACCGCAAGTCTGAAAAGGGCAAAATCTCCCCACAGTGAATACCGATGGGATTTCAAACAATCACGAAGGCCCAATCCAATCATATTTGATAATTCAAGGAGCACGATCCAAGTTATCCCGAAGATCAAGGTATTGTTGACCGCGAAGTTAATGATCTCGATTTTATTCCAAGTAAGCAAAATCCAAGCGAGTAGTTTTGGATAATAGGGTTGATGAAACTTCCCACTCTTGGGGTATCACTGGTTATAATATAATCACAATTAATAAGAAAAAAATGAAGGTCGGGTGTTTTGACTTTTATGAATAAATATGCCGTTAATACGTTTTCATGGGATCACAAAATAGTCAGAATATCTGGGAACCTCCCCGCAGTACGAGGATTTTTAAAGCGCAAACTACCTTGTTGTAAGATTTTCCTACCACCTTGAAATTTCTTCTCAGACAATAAGAAAAAGGGTATTCAGGTCCATTTAGAAGCGCATGTCAATCGATAAGAAGCATCTCATTTCGGTAATAAACGAAAATATCTGTCATCGCTTAATCAGCACAAGCAAAATGTAAATACGATAATTATTCAGGCAACTTTAATTGTAACCTTAGTTTTTCTATTTTAAACATACAAAATTTCATCGACACCAATCCGTATAGTACAGATTGATGAAACAGCTCACACTCTTGGTGAAGGTAATTGAAAATGGCCACTAATCCTTAAGACAAGGCAAAACATACAAGTATTAAATATTATCAACAACCATTCCCTCGTGAAGGCAACAAAAGTCACATCAGTCAGGCAATGAATTGATTTATCCCTATCAGACTACTCACGCGCGATTCTGAATTTCTGGTTATTCCCTCCTTAGTTCCTTCATATGTTTTGGGCAACTCCAACAATAATTGTATCATTTTCAAATCTAAGCAATTAATTTCATAAGCCGCTGAGTTTACGCTAACAAAAGCCTTTTCAATTACTTTTAAGAGAAAATTGAGCCTTTAAAGGAATCCTACCAAATTAATACTTCATAGTTTTCAACAGAAGTGTATCGAATAGATTTAAGTTAACAATCGTAAATAGCTTTTAAAATAATAGAAAATATTATTAAAAACTAGTCATACGGTACAAACTAGTCATAACTGATCTGATAGCTAAAAAAAGTTGCGCATAGAATCAGCCATCAATACGGATTAAATCTATCGCCTATATTATTCCAAGTGCTAAGTATGAAAACGGATTTAAATTCAAGAATACATTCGTTATAGTCATGCTTATCAATGAAAATTATTAGCTTGTTTTATCCGCTGTCTTCACGAAAAATATAGAGAATCCAACGAAAAAATAAGTAGGTAATTGAAACTGAAATATCATTTTCCGCATGTAAAATAACAATGTGAACAAGACCGCTTGCTACACCGTCGGCCTCTAATTTGCCAGGAAAACAATTCCTCGCTCTATAAGCAGCTTTTTAACGCGATATCATTCTTCCATCGAGCGTGAGACTTAAGTCGGTTTCATAGCTTTTGTTCCGAAAGAATGAAAAGAAGAGGAATTCGTATTTCTTCTAAATGGGGGCCTTGGGAGTTGAAATCCTTGGCGGCATTCCCGCAGCGCCTCCTTTGTTCAGAGAAAGAGTGGAAAAATTTTATCAATATTTTTACTCTAATCCGTCTCCTGCGAGTAAATTCCGGAGACGAAATTTCCTTCTCAGAAAATATTCTCACGGATACACAGAAAATTATTTTATCCATTGCTGCGAGAACATTTCAGCCATTTTTATCTCCACTACCTCTATATTTTTCGATGATTTTCATTTACGGCCACTGAATTTCAGCTTATTTTTAAGTAGGAAATCTCGGAAGTTCAACAGCCCAAAGTAGCTCTCTGCCGACGACTTTTTTATATAAAGCTTTCATATTTGGTGAGTGCTACAAAAAATGTAAGTCATTTTAGTTGGTGATGACTCTAAAGCTTAATTTACTCTTATGAGAAGGCTGTGACTAAATATGAATGCTGATAGACCGATCACTGAACAGTAAATGGGTATCTTTTAATGTGGTGGAATCTCGTCAGATGAAAAATTGAAGGCCAATAGAGTATACTTAAGCTTTTAACAAGCAAATATCTTCGCTAATATCCAGGCGCTCTTAAATCTGGTAGTGATGAACGTGCAGTTTTGATTCTGACAATCTTTCTGATGTACCTCATAATTCTCCTTGAAATTTAACAGAATTGCACACTTCGCCAAATATGCGCTAAAACCATAGAATCAAATGAACATCTTAATAACTATCAGCCCAAAAATATACTCTCTTCTTATTGAGGTAACCTTTAATATTCATGTTAAAAATTACCCTTGAATGCTTGACGAGCAAGAGTAATTACTTTGAAGTGCAACTAGGATTTAGCGTTCTGATATTGTTGCAAGTCCACTATGTTCCCTAATAATTTTGTGCTGAAGCTGCACAAGGAGATAAATTTCATCCATTTCCACCTCAAACAAAACAATATTATTATTTACATTAATCTAACACACTGTGAATTGGAACAATGTGGAAACCAACACAGTATTCTACATGTCATTCAAAGTTGAATTGAATTGATAAATCCTATGGAGGGTACACGTGTGGTGCAATTGGCATTAGGAAGCCAGAGTAATGCGCGTTCCACAGATGTGCCTTCCCAAACAAGGGACAGATGTGCACAAACTGGATGTAGTCGTAAACTCCAAAGTGGGCCAGTTAACTTAAACGATATAGCCACACTAATTTTAAGACCTCATTGCATGGTTGGACTGAAGCATTTGAGACAAGGTAATTTCCTCCCCAACATTTCAGAATTCAAAACAATTGCACTTAAAACCTCGCCTAGCATGTTGAGAGTCTTCAATTTACGATGATTGGTACGTACACCACAATTGTAGCTTGTTATCTAAGCGATATCAAGGAAATGAATCACAAATATATGGTTTCTAACGATAGGTTGCGGGCAGAAATTACTAGATTATAACTTAGCCATACTACTGAAATGTTCCATTCTGCGAATTATATCCTGTACATCTGAAATAAATGAAATCACCTTGAGATGACCATACTCGCCCCCTAATACTAACTGCATTATTGCTTTTTTGATCAATAAATATGGCATGAGATGTTAAATAAATATCACCATTCGGTATTCTACCAGTTAAATGACAAATTTTCGGACAGTCTCGCATTATACTTCGAATTTATGATTCTTTCTCCAACTTTCACATTCCAGTCATTCTTTCACTTCTCTAAAAAAAAGAACTTTCCACTCTCCAGTAACCTTAGTGTCGTCCAAATGTTTCTTTCTCTTCAGGATTTTCTCCTCTATTACTCACTTTAGGACGACTGCTCCATCTCAATATGATTCTCTGTTACTGCTTTTTCTTTGTCTTAACCATCTGCACCCCTATCACAAAGGCATAAAGTAAAAATATACTCCACTATATTGACCAAGTATTTTACGAAAGATTGATCAAAGTTCAATACTAAAAATTTAACTGATAACTTCTCAGTGTCTGGACCCAGTGTCCCTCCAGTCCATTCCTTTCTCCTGTAAAATGTCTATATGATCAGAGTAAGTCCATGTTTTGCTCTTAATGAAAAAAGTAATCAAATCACAGTAAACGACATAGAGAAGGCATGAAATATTTTTCATTACATCACTCCCTTCAAATACACCCTTAGATTAAGCCGCGTCGCGTGGGGGCCGGATAGGATTGAAACTTGAATCCTATCATCGATCCGATCATAATAGCAAACCAAATATAATAAGCTAATAAATAATCGCTAAATTTTCACATGGATATGAATTATTATCTCTTATTATCCAAGTAACCCAATGAAACGATAATTAAGTATAAGATTGGGGGCATCAACCGTCGCTAGGTTTACAGATAAGGCCAATAAATGTAATTACCTCTTTTTTACTTTAGAATAGATCTACTGGCTTCTGTAAGGTAACTTGCTTTGTTTGAACGCGAAACGCGGCCAAGATAAGTTTCCCCTTGCCAAATGGATTCCAAGGACACATTCAATGTAGAATTGGTGATTCTTTGTACGTATACCGTTCACTGATATCCTCGAAACAAAAGTGAGACAGAGCCATTCAAATCTCACTCTCATGTAACGAAGAGTTAAATTCTCCAGGTGAATATATCTCATTACAGAAGCATAGGTTTAAAACAGTCAAATAAGGTTTGCAGGCCGAAGACTCAGGTTCTTCTTCCCAAATCATTTTCACTAAAATCCCACATAATTCATGAGATGCCCCATATAAGACATCTGGTCCTTAAATAGTTTCCATCGCCATCATGTGAATTCCTTCCCCTAAGTCACCAAAAGATTTGATTAGACTGAGCCTCACGTCACGCATATAATGAAAAAAATATATTTAAATTATATCTGGCTAGATTATTAGGTATTTAATTATCATAATATCACTTTGACATATCATGCTGTTAAAAGCACAATATATTCTGGAAAAATACAAGGTTGATCTTACAACAAGGATATGTACGAGTGAATTTCTTGGTTCACACAATCCTCCTAAAATATTCTCATTCAAAATATATATGTACTTTTAGAAAATGATATGACAATTTTCACTTAACCAATCACAACAAGACGGGTTTTGACTTTAAAATTATGCAAAAATGGAAAATAGTGACGGATATTATACTTTCTGTAAGCAAAATATCACTAAATTATTTTTACGTAAAACAGTTTTACTACATCAAGTCGGTGACAACACCAAATATCTACGCTCGATATTCCACCCTTGTCTATTCACGCGGCCCAACAAAGAGGAGCACCGTTATAAATACTCGTCCACTATCATACCTTGAAATAAAATCCGTATTTAAAAATTATTTTTTTGTCCTACCACCTTCTGTCCTGTACTTAACTATTAATATTAGCCTAAATTTTAATTATATATCACCAAACACCTTGTGGCGTTTTCTAACTTTATGAATCAATCATTGACCACAATACGATGACGTCTTAATGGAGCTAGTTATTGCAATAACGGAAATCTATTATTTAACCTATGAAAAATACTGAGATACATTACATTTCCTTTATTAGTTACAGGAGCGCAAGGATATCAAAGTCTATCATTCACATCTGGCTAAGCTCTTTCTAGATTCTGGGAGAAGTTTTACCAGTGTAGCCCCAATGCTTATTTGGGTGCGACGCAGAGAGCACTTCCACTATGTTATTCCGTTCGTCTGGTAGCACGTTGAGCTGTGGATCTCTAAGCGCCTTTCTCAGAAAGTAGGCTAATGCAGACGTCGGGTTTCTCTCCGTTCTCATTTAATATCTCCCTTAGCCAACCTACCAACCTATCCCAAAAATCGTAAATGACTTCCGTTGTCAATCGCCTATCCTAAACAACCAGTCCGGCACCAGCCTTTGTAAAACAAACAAACTTATCCCTTGCCGTAAAAAAAACTCGACGATACCTATAAAAAAATTCCTGAGATACGCTCATCGGCGAAATCATGTCACAGTCCACCGCCATCTCCGCCGCGCGAGCGAAGAATTTTTTTGCCCACGATGCACCAAAGTCTCGGCGTCGGTCGAAAAAAGCAAAATTGCATATCTCCCCCAAAGGGCAATGTTGCGAGAGCATAAAAAAACGACTAAGTGCGGCATAATAATGGGGATAGTTCCACGGCGGCGATGCGATGGCGTTGGCGGCGGCATAGATGGGACAGCACGTGCATACATTCACTCGCGACACACTCGCTTTTTCCCTCGAACTCGGATCTGCCGAACGGGACACGGCTCGTCGAACAGATTCGCCGGCGTCGGGAAAGTGCGGGGAAGAGGGAGGAGAAAAAAAAGGTGGCGAACAAAAAAAAAACGGATTATCCGTATAGTATGGCGTGGGGCGGGTGGATTTATGTATAAGGGAGCCTAGAAAGGGAACTATGTGCGGAGTGTAGCGAAGGGGATAGGCGCATAAGGGGGTGGAGGTGGCTAGAGCGGGGGAGGGTAGGAGTTTGAGGGGATAGGAGGAGGGTCGGCCGTCCGCATTGTGCCTCGGTTATAGGCATCGCGGCGTTGCGAGGCGATATTTCCACCATCGTCGTCGACGGCTCCGAAGCAGTTCCGCGAGGGGATCCTAAAGACATTCCTCGCGCAACTTTTCGAAGCACCTTCCCTCAAAATCCCTCCACTATTCCATCCACTCTCCCCACGACACACGCCCGCTCCCACCAAACACCACACATATTCATCCCCACACACACTTCCACCCCAAACCCCCCCACTATACATTCACTGTTACAAACACCACATTTTCGTCCTCAAATCCCTCTTTACCTCCCCCACCTACCTCCATACAAGCCCTCGTACTCAAGGTACTATGTACTACTTTACACCACTTCTCCTGACGTTCCCATGCTACACCACACTCACCTACACAGCTGGGAAAAACCACCCCTTCGCTAGTCCTCAACACACACGCCCCTTCACATAATATCCTCCCCAAACCACCCATACTTCCCCCGCCCCCGATTCCCTCCAGCAGCCGCACGACTGGGCCGCTTTCGGGGGGAGAGCGTCCCCGGTGGAGTTTGCACCCTTATCTCGCCCTTCCCACCTTACCTCCTCTCTCTCTCTCTCAGCCAATCTCAATTCCGAAAGGCACGAGGAGGGGGTGGGAGTAAGGGAGAATAGGTGTTCGAGCGGAGCGGTGAGGTGTGTGAGGAGTTCCATTGAGGGGATAGGGCGGGAGAGGAGGAAGAAAAGGGATGAATAGACGGATAGGGAGGGGTTAGAGATGGGAGGAGAGTGAAGGGACTTTTTACGAAACGAAATCCGAGAGCGTGCGCTCGGCTCATAGAATAGATGGCTCCGGGGCGCAAGGAACCGGAGCCTGTTTTTTTTTCGTGAAAAATGATCCACTCAACATGGGTATCGCGGACAATTTGTACGGTAAAGCCTTAAAAACAACTATCATTTAAAAAATCATATTTGGTTCATATATATGCTGCAGTCTCCCTTTAAAAACCATCACATTAAGGTCACAATTCATCAGCTTATACCACTTTTTTCGTCATCTATGTATCCAAACATATCCACCGCAGGTGGATATGTTTGGATACAAAGGTCAGTGCGTGACCTTTATCTAATTATATAATCATTACGTATCCTTTGATAAATGATAATTTGTTACACATCATTGATTCAATTGACTAATGAAATTCTATTTTTTTTCAACTATTTTTACACGCCAAAAATTTAACCCGGTGGGAATCCCGAGAGAATTTCACTCATTTTCACACGTATTTTCACGAAAATCCTTAGTATATCGTGACAATACTTTGACTAATGCCTTTTTTTCAGTGCATGACCTGCTGAACTGAGGAATGGATATCACGGTAGAAAATGCGGTTCCAGAGCTCTGGGGTTTTTAAACGCCAGTGTTGTATTCTTGTAGGTAGGAGATATTAATTTTACACTTTGATATTCATAAGTTACAGAAAACAGTTTAGAATACTTATTTTTGCTTACGGAATTGGTACTATTAATATAGGAGATAAAAAATTGCAACCTTTGCAAGAAATTGTCCGTTTTTAACAAAGTATTAATTGATAATGACAACGAACTTAAACATTTCGCATGTACTGACCTGACCTTTGAATTCGTAATTTCTGGAAATGTAGGTTTCATAACATGGTCAAAATTGTGATAACCCAAGAGGGTATCATGCTCCTTCCTCGGTAGACCGCCGTAAACTCAGAGCCTTTTCCCACCAGAGAACTGCAGTTCACCATAATTGCTTTCTTTGATCTACTCATGAGCACATTAGCGAAAAACATTTATATTTAGACAAGTGTCAATTTGTATCATGGAAAAGTATCCAATCCAGTTCTCTGTTCTATACGATATGAGGAGTTGTGTATGTAGAAAACTCAGATGTCACCCTGTGCTTTCGATACGAAAGACTCTTCTTCTTCTCTCCATGTCTCTGCTTCCATCGCGAAAGGCACCGAGTTGAGCGAGCATTGAAAGGGGAAGAATTTCCACCTCGTCTACAACTCCACCTCGTCTACAACTCCACCCCGCCATTCTATCTCGCCTCCATCTCCGATTCTTTCGATCCTTTTCGATGCCGATTCTTTCCATCCTTCATGTTCACACTTTTTCTGACTTGCGATACGGTGATAATGCTGTATTCACCTGATATATTATAGCGATATAAACCACCGATCAGAGACAAAAGATGTATCGCCCACTGATATCATTCTACATACGATATCCGATGCAAATGCGTAAATGAAAGAAGTACCACATGCAGTTTTAATGCAAAATGATGTCATATGCATAAACGAGCTGCAGTCAACTTCTCGATTAGAGAAAATGCTGTCTAGAGTTTCCATCTAATGATTGTCCGTTCATTCAATGTTTCCAACTTCAATTTGTTCTGTGAATTATTTCATGCCAATTAAAAGGTGAAGTCAAACATTCAATTGAGTGATAAAAATTTCACATTAAAGAAACTTGTAAAGAAGAGTTGTTACTCCATAGCATGCCACATATAATACCTAACCCAAATTCCATTTCATTATAAAAAGACGCACTTTCCCGAGTTAATACATCATGTAGCACTTTACATCATGCAGAGTATTGCTCCTTTTGTAAGGCGAAATAATTATCAAAATGTAATACCGTGACTCAGATATGTCAGAGCTCTCTATATCGTAGCTTCTCCTTACCAACCCAAATGTGATATCCCTCAACATGCTATGTCAAATCATCCGTGACAGGCGATTCCTTTCACGATACATAAAATAAATCGATAGTCGACAAAAAAATATCGTACCCCTTTCCAAATTCAACACTCATCTTCCCTTCCACACCTCCCTAAAGGCCTCCTTATACACCTGCCTTTTCCGAAACTATCTCCGGGACTATTGCCTTGGACTCAAGTTCCTTCTTTTATTCCATTTTCGCACGTTTTTTTATTTTATTATTTCCTTCTTTTTTATTGCCATTCTTCTTCCCCTCCTTCTTCTAACGTCCTTCCTTGGCAACGCCCTCTTGGAGATCGGAAAGTCAAACAAAGTTGACTGCAAAATTCCGGAAAAAAATTCCTCTCCTACGAGACGATGATGATTTCGAAATTGCGATCTTCAACTTTTTCCCGCCCTCAGCGTTTCCTTTCGCATATTAATCCTCGGGAGTAAATTTCGCGGTGTCGCGCGGGCAAAATCGTATTTTCTCTCAGCGGCGCTAGAGGAGAGAAAAAGAGACAAAATGTACTCCATTCTTATCTTTTTTTGCTCGTATATAATAAAAAAAACAGTCGGGGCTTGTTACAATAGTTTCGAAAGTGAAAAAAATTACGCGATTGTCAGTTGAGATGAGACCTGGGATGACCTACATTTTTCAAATCGACGGGATTTCGCCAAACGCGAATTGCTGTTCATTTGTGCCTTGGCCGGAATCCCTAGGCAACGTGAAATATCCGCTTTAAATTTCGAAAGAAGGGAGACAATTTAAAAAGTTTATATCAGTAAGAAATCGACGCATTCTCGTAACTTGAGAGACAGGCGCGATGCTGTTTTTATTATATGCGCCGCGCTCGGAAGAAGGATGGAGTCCTTTTTTTAGATTTTTTTTCATTTTTGCTGATTCCCAAGTGTACTTTATCCCCTTGAGGATTCCCAAAGAAATTAAATTATGGAAATGAGATGAGAACATTGTTATCGTCGTGAAAACTTTTCATATTGGGAAAATTCGAATTATATCCTTTCTCCGGAACGTTTTCTGTCCCGATGTAGAAATACTCAGCGGAATATTGCAGTCGCACCCTTTGCACATACTGACACAAAAGCTGTATTACGATCCCAGACCAGGCTCTTCTTCAAGAGAACATAAATAAATGAATAAATTTTACAGTCGAATTATTTTAGATTGAAATGGACTGATGTCACTATTTTTGACAGGCGTTTCCACAGATTAAATAATTTATGAGAGAAATTAGTTTAAAGTTTCAATAATATGAAGCATCAATTATTAACTTTTGAAAGTGAACATAAATAACTCTTCTCATCAATCCTTTTTCATTGATTTTATTACTTAAATAATTCAGCCACCAACCAATTTGGAAAATTTAATTTTACCATTAAACGATATCAAATAAATCCAGCATAAAAATATAAGATATATATTAATTTACTGACTTGAATTTTGCTTCACCACCGATCACGTATTGAATCAGCTCATGCAAAATAATTTTGAATAAAAACGGACAAAACTGCAAGTACAGCGGATCGAAGTTACGCCCAAGTCAAATTTTCGTTGCTCTGTTTGTACATTTTTGTACGTTTTTGAAGGAGAGAGTTTAAATTCTCCCTTATTAGATTATGAGGCTTTTAATAAAATGAATACAAAAATTTGCCATAGATGTAGCTTTATGGTGGAAAACACTGAAGATAGACTCGTTCCACTTATGCGGAAAATATAAAACGGATGGAGAAATGTTTCCGTCCGCATTACCGAAGTAGCATAGTAAAGAAACTGACGCTCATTTTTACTCTCAGCGGCTCACATACAATTAATTTATAATTAATATTCAGTATTACTGCCAGGCTAACCTATAAAAGGGATCTACGGGTTACCTAGGCAGTTGAATTCGGTTTGTAAACAGTTCGTAACACAACTCACACCAGGAAGTATTTAAAAACGGGGAGATACGAATTTTAGGGTTCGGTTTTAACCCCATTGGTGCAGAATTCTCATTTTCATGTAAAAAATACAAGGAATTGAGGGGTGAGATTTTGCAAGAATCTTTAACTCAGTAGTACCCATTACATAATAAAATTTCTGCCAGTGGTCTAAAATTAATTTTTCAATGCTTGCATTTGAGTTTCCAGCGCGTTTTTTTTATCCCGGACAGCTACGTTTACGTATCTCAATTTAAATAATAGAAGTTTAAAATTTCAAGGCCAAAGCTGTAGGCATAAGTTCATGTCGTTCAGGCTTAATTTCTCATTAATGAGAAATTCAGACATATGTTCTCATAAATAAAAACTTACATCTGATCGACTGATATGAAAATTGCAGCAAACGGTCAACATGGAAATTGATGTAAAATTTTATGCCAAAATATTTTTCGGCCCATTTTTTCCATGCAAGGTTTAGGACTCATCCATAATATTATGCCTTCTTACAACTTTCTTCTAATATGTGACTCTATTTCAATTTTTTTATCTTCCATAGAATTACCAAAATTCCACTACTCATTTAGAATCAACTAGAAAAATAGAAGAGATATTAATAACTAGGTATTAAATATTGAGTTTTCTATCGCGATATACTATTAGTACACTTTTTTCACAATAATATACTCCAAGGGTGAGAGATTAATTGTTACCACTATATCTGCACAAGGTTGCGTCGAAATAATCGCAAAAGCAACTCCTCCTCTTTACCGTGGCCGTTGTTTAGGGAGGATGGGGCCAGCAACAATTTGATGGCTCAAGTGGACCAGACGAAAAGGGAGGAGGGTTGGAGAAGGGGTGAAAAGGGCGAACCGTGAGAAATAAAGAGCGGAGGGAATGAGGCAGGCGGAGCAGGAGAGGACGGACTATTTGTCGAGACCTCGAGAATATCGAATTTCCTTTCTCATTCAAATCAAAACGACGAAGTTGGAATGGAAGCAAATAGAATGGGCAAGAAAGACCAGAAAGAGGATAGTCCGCGGGGCTGGAGCGAATAAAACGAGGAAACAGGAGAGGGACGGAGTTGGGGAGAATAGAGAAGAGAAGAGGGCTAGGTAATGGAATTGGATGAGAGTAAAAGGCCATAGAAAGCAGGGGGGCGAGGGAGAGATAAAGAAAGGGCACATAAAATGTCAAGGATTGATGCCAAGGGAAAACGGTGATGGACCAGTACTGAGAGACAGGTAAATCACTGGTTCCATGTGGCCTTACGGTAGTTTGAGCGAGACTTTTCCTTAGGCATAGTGAATATCACATTAAAATATGTTTTAGTTTCAGCATGTAAAAATAATGAAGATAATACCGTATTACTGATGGCTTAAAATTATAGTTTCATATGACTGAAATTCACAGTCACTAAATAAATGAATCTATAAAACTCTTCAACTTGACTCAGTTTCTACCACCGCCCACTAAAAACGCCTTCACTATGGAAGCTTATTTTTGCAATTAAGAGAAAATTACTGCGGTGAGAGATTGGTTTATTTGAAATTATAGATGGAAAAACTTACAAAATACTCATTGTTACAATACCGAGGAATTTGAGGCGTTAAAAAATCCTTCTTTTGTACATAAAGTCTCTTTCAAGCTCATTTTCCGACCCCATTCCACGTCTTCTGTTTTTCAGCAAATACCTCAAAAAGTATTGAAATGCTTGGAATTGGAAAATATTTGAAAAGGTGAGAAACCTTTCTTTTAAATGTGGCCAAAATCATTGAAGTCTATGTGAAACATAATCTTGCTCAAATAACCTTAAGAACTCATGAATGGCTTTAAAGTACCTTGCTTTCCAATTTTATAGCCATTCAAAGCCCTAGACTTAACCGTGGACGTGAACGAGACTTACACTTCCGGCTCAAAAATACGCAGCTCCAAATTTTATAAAGTAAAACTTAAGGGGATCGTTTATGAACACCAAAAGATTCTTCCTTACATTCTCGTTAAAACCATTCACTTATATACTAATTATTAATTGATTTTATGTCAATTTATCAGTGTAGGCTTAGCTTAATTTGGAAAAATATACGAAGCTAAGAGCAACGCTGGCCCTAAATTACAACCATATCATAAAAATTACGTCCTAGATAACGTTTTCATAATAATCATGTACTTGTGATATCGATTAAAATAAGCCGTGGTAACATGAAACACGTATTGATTCTGCGCCATACTTTGCATAGCTGAATTACTGTCTATGGCTACACTTTTAAGAACCCGTAAGTTTCAGTTAATACCTGTGAACATTTTTGGTGATTCAGTTCCTTACAATTTTATTGATCTTTACTCAATAAAATAGCACCTAAAGCTGAACTAATCACTTAAAATCAGAGTTGATTCCTAACTTCGACCTTCTCCTCCAGATGGGATCTAAAACAATTAGCCCCTAGCAATTCGACTCCCCGGAGGTGGTGATGTTGTTGAGGTCATAGGCGGGAAGGTTTCAAATGATTAAACGTTATAAGTTTACTAACAACTTTTTTCCAATCATAAAATCATGATAAAATGTAAAACTATGCTACGGTGTCATGGAATACTGTCTCCATACCAAAAGAGAAAGTGATAGCCCCCTCGATTGCACGCAAATCTCGCTCACTCGTACACGCAGTGAATTAGCTACATTATATTTTAATCACAATTAATTGCACCGCAGACATGCTTGTCACATAAAGATCATTTCCAGAAAAGAGGTATTTATAAAAAGTACACTGAAACATAAACGATTTTTGCATAAAAATGCTGAAAATTTGTCTTTCAATCCGTTATGCTAGGAAACGCTAATTGAAAAAGGAAAAACAAACCAGTAATGCCGAGAATTCCGCACAAATTGTTTAAAAAACGCTTTAGAGACAAATTCTTGAAAGTACCTGATAAACCATAGCCTCTAAAATCGGCTGTACATTGTTCAATTAAAATTTATAGAATTGACAAAGTTTCAAGAACTAGTTACTCCAAATATGTGGCTTCATTTCAATCAATTTTTTTTAAATCAATTTCAATCAATCAATTCAATTCAATCTTCATTTCAAATTTCAATCAAGTCTTGACTTCAATGGTCTTCATTAAGTCTTAACCGCTATTATTTTTTTTAAATAATAATAATGTTTATTGTATTTTAAATATTAATAGTACAAAAAAATAACAAAATTGCTACTTGCGACAAATAATAATAATAGTAATAACAATTGGCAATGTTGGCAATGATAACAGAAAAAAATACATGTAAAAAAGTTACAATGGGTTTTTTTTATATTTTTGATACAATTTTATTTTCAAATCTTGGTCCTGCTAAGCCAAAGGCTTGTCAGCAGGTGCCATCGTTATAGTGATCGGATATTTCAAATATGTGTTTTAATGTTACAAAGAGACATAGTTATTCATTTTCCAACTAATCCTTTATCCTTATTTTTACTTCTCTTTTTGTACTAAATGTTTTTAACTCTTCTGGTATTTTATTAAAAAGTTTAGGCACAATTACCGCAAAGGTATCATTACCCGATCTAGTATTTTTCACGAGTACCTTATACTTTCTACAAGTTCTTAACCTTTCAGAGTTCTGTAGGGACGGATGTTTTTATATGTATTGCAAACATAAGTATCTTGAATGATAATAAATCTGTATAATTTATCTAGTCTTAATACACCTAAATATTTATACATATCTTCCTTGCTTAAAACCTTTTTATCTATTTTTCCATTAAGGGCTTTAATAAGCTTATTTTGCTTTTTTATTAATAATCTATAGTATAAACAATTTGCATTACCCCATATTGTAAGACCATACCTTAGTAAACTCTCGACTAATCCACAATATATTAATTTTAGTACAGGAAAGGGTAATAGACTTTTGAGGTAGTACATTTGGTATACGATCCTTCTTAATCTTGAATTTACTGCAATCATATGGTTTTTAAATCTTAAGGAATCATCAATTATTACACCCAGATATTTATACAATTTATTTATATAATTATATTTATATTATTTCCACAATGTTATGACTGGCACTAATTATAATAAATACACCAAATTGATTGAATATTTAGCAAGTAAAATACAATTTTATTCGAGAACACTATTTAAATTACAGCTCATTTTAAGGAGTCCGGCCCAATAAGGGTTGTAGAAAACTCAAAGTAAGCAACTCAAAAAGTAAGAAATAAATATTTCAATATTCAAGAGACACGGCCTGCCAACTTACCCAGATTCTGAGATATCTTCCGCAGTTGAAACAACCTGAGACATTTGACGTCTCACACGTCACGGTTGCGCAGCATAATTTCCTTCTATCTGCGTGAGAGGGCTGAATCAAAGAAGGGCATATCTTTCTAGGACATAAGAAGAAGTATGACGCGCGCGCTTTGAATTATTCTGCAGAGGGCGAAGGGGTGAGGCGAGATATTTTCTGACTCTATACGAAGTTGGCGAGAATCATGAGGAGCATTCCTCTTCGCTCCATTGAAGCTGTAACTTCGGATTGGGGTCATAGGTGAGCTTCGAGATTAGCACAAAAGAAACGTTCACGCGATGCAAAATGCCAACGATTACAATCAGTCACCGGACAACGGTGTCCAATTGAATTAAAAATGAGTTTCTCTCTGCAGTGACTAACGGTTCGATTGAGCAGTGATTCGAGAAACATCCATGAAACACGATTAAGGGCAATGGCCCAATATATTGCGCAAATATTTCGACGCATTCTTATCCGCATGGCACATTTTGAATTATTTCTTTTGCGTATGCACTTACTCAAATGTCTACCCATTATCAACAGCAGTAAAAAAAACACTACATTATTTTAAGCTTCATATTGTTAATGTTATCGCAGTAGTATTTATAATATATAGCCACAGGTCAAGGATTTACCAAGTATTTTACCTATTACACTTATTGATAAATACCGCTGTAACAGAAAACCAAAGTGGCTGCTCCCATCGTCATGGTCATCGTCATCTGCTTCCATGGTTGGGTACTCCCATCGTCACATAAACCAACGCACGCAGTTGATTCCTCTGTTCTTATCGGCCTCCTCTGGTAGCTTTAGTTTCAATGGCGCAAAACTAACTTGGAAATGACACTGCACTGATTTAAATGGCAAAATTGAGCGATGTACAGCTAAGAATTTGGCAAAATAAAAAAATCATAGAAAAAATGTGTGACGAACTCATTATTTTGAACAAAATATAATACGTAATTATTGTTTGCAAGGAAAGACGGCTGTGTGCACAATGAAATATGAGAATGTACCTTGGTAGGGTAACTGTCATTCGGAGTGCGGAGAAGAGATGAAGGGAAGGAGGGACCTGATGCAGGGATTAGCCTAATCTTCTACAACGAATGACCCCAAGATTCCACATTCTTAGATATAATGCAATAAATATTAAGCACCTTCATCAAAAATTCTCACAAATAATTATGTAACGTAAGGTAAATGATAATACATTGTAAAATAAGGATCAAAAATCGACATTATTAAAATTTCTGTAAAATACAAGGCAAAACTGTGTTTATAGTTTTCTAATACGACTCTAAAGTTAACATATAAACCCTGAATGTGTTAATCGTAAAGAATTATTATTAATCGTAATAGAATTATTTTTCCCATTTTAACCTATTTTTATCAATAATTTCATTATTTTTCCATTCTTATCAATTTTGAAGCTAAATACCTTCAATAAATATTTCATCAAGTAAAAGAAAAATATTTGAATATTAATCAATTATACAATAGGTAATAAGCAATAAATAAACGATCAAAATAGGACTTCTTACTCCGGTTTGCTACACTTTAAGCCCTTTGTATTTGCCCTATTCCATCCTTATTAGATCATTAAGGTAGTTTATTTTATTGGATAACTCTTTTAAAAGCATAAGTGTTTAAAACTGTTATCCATTCGTTTTAAATGTTTCAAATGTCGTTTGAATTGTTCAAACGAATAATTTTTGTATGTATCGTGGAATTCGATCCATCATTTCACTAACTTATAATGGGGTAGACTATTACCAATTCAGTACTGTAGTGAAATTTGTCAACTTCGTTCCTTTACTACTTTCTCGTTCTTCAACAAATTCGGTAAACGCTATGAATTAGCCCAACGTCTGGCTTATTACCACAGTCTCCTACCAATTGCTCCGGATTTAGATTTTTGGAAAAAAAAGGCGCGAAAAAACTGATGGGAGCAGACAGAAAACATCTTATCAAATACGTCACAGAAAGGGAGAAAATATTACCTTAACACATTTCAACTTTCGTAAAATCTTTTAACATATGTTAGTATTGAGAAGGGCAACACAGGTAAACACAATTTTTCATTCTTCCACTTTCGCAATTGGTTTTTTTTATCGCAAATTCATATTAATTGTCTACGTTAGTCTAAGATATATTGTACTACTGCAAAAAGGACCGATAGTTTTCAAAGAGACGTGATTATCATATGCAGCAAAGCCGTGTCCGATAATTTTTATACTCACCCCCTTTACTTGAAAACCCCACTGTCAGGAGGAGCTACGTTGAGCTACGACGCATTTTTCTCACTTGCTCTTTGTTTTCACGATTTCTCTGGTAAAACTCCCACGGATGTGAACAAGATCGATTTCACATCACATTTCTCCTTGCCACCAAACAGATGAACGGCATTAGAAGACGATAAAGAGCACCACTCTCGGATAGGTTTATAATAATCCTTTTGAGGAGTAGTTTTCCTGATTTACAGCACCTACAACATATCAAATACAATTCCTCAGTCAATCACTCCTTACAATGAAAGCGCAAATGCTCCGAATTGCTGACATTACTGCTTCGAGTAACCTAAGATGTGTTGCAAGACGTCTTCTCCAAACAAAGATATCAACGTCGGTTAGAGAGGAGTGGCTTATTCGCAACTAAGTACTCAGAGATGGCAGATTCCTGCACTTTGCAAAGCCGCCTGCATCGTTTCACATTAATAATACTTGACTATGACTGGTCCGAGTACAATGACTGTTTTTCTTTGAACGCGAACTTAATAAGCTCATGAAACACGAAGAATTATGTCGCACTGATTCCCTGTTTATCTTGAATTAGGAACTGCAGTAAGGTAACGCCCTGCTTCATCCCTTACTATCCCATGCGTGAAACTATATTAAATGCCCCGTTTCGCCCATCTACCTTAGCCTTATATCGCTGCTTCCATCTATTTTGCCTATATAGAAAAGGTTTCAAGTTTTTTTTTGTTTAGTTTTCAATGCTACCGGAGAATCAAAGTACAGAGAGCCTAAAAATGCTTAAACAAATCCCAAAGATAAAAAGTATTTTGAGGATGAATGAAATGAAAGTTTTAGTCAACAACAAGGATGCGGGACAAAATATCAGGGGAAAAAATTGGACGGAAAGAAAATAATACAAGAGAAATATCCATAAAAGCATCGAAAAGAAACTTTTAAAGATCAAATAAAGGCATGAAGAGAACAATTTTTAAGGATTCGAGAGGGAGAGAGAGAGAGAGCGGCCAATTACGCTGGCCTGTTTTTTTCGTCAGCATCTGAGCTTCCTCTAAAGAGACTTTTGATGATTTTCTCCTTAATGAGACACACTCAAAAATTTCCGTATCAGCTATTCCGAGGATATTCTGAGAAGCTACGTTGTAAATGGATGAAACAAGAGAATGCGAAGCACAAGTCTGAGGATCGAGATGGAAAAGTTACCGAAACAATAGAAATAAATTCATGAGCGAAAAGTTTCCTTAAACAGGGAAAATTCTTACTCGACTCCATCCGAAGATCTATATATTATCTATCTGAAGTGCATTGAGTTTTCCAAAGAATAGTTGCGCTTCAATAATATACATGATTTTGGACACAATTCACACTGAATTCACAAAAACATTTTAATAATTTAATGAATGCTTACTCATTGTCATGTGGGAGCCCTAATCAATTAATATGTTGTCGGATTCGAGAGGACCTCAAAAATTGACCAAGAATAATTTTTCTACACATGAAAAATGCAAGATTTTTTCTTAGGTGTGGAAAATCTTATATACTAGAGCATTATTAAGGGTCTGAGAACACACACTGATTAGAAAAATTACTGCCAGGAGTTTTATAACTGTTATTCGAGGGAATCCTACGTTAACGGCTGGTTTAGAGGAGGGAGGGAGTGCCCTCAGCAATCTTTGACAGCAGAAGGTCCCAGTCTACAACTCTACACACACACACAATTATACCCTTCATCTCGGGATGCGTGCCGCCTCTCTTTATCCTACCCATACTGCCTATTCCCTCTCTTCCCCTCCGCCGCATATCCAAGACCCTCGCCACGATCAAGGCCTTCAGCATCCCTACGGATCTCATTATCTCATCGAATCACCTGCACTGCCTTCTCGTCAATCGGCAATATCTCTCTTCTCAACCACTTTACTGAAAATTCGACGAGGCTTGTTGTTTAACTCCTTTTTGCCCCTTTCAATGCCCCACGTTCCACACCTTTACCCACCCTAATTTTCTTGGCATTTGAAAACTTATATTATTCTTCAAGAATAATGAATTGTAATATAAATTCAAACGTAATCTGCTTTGCTCATTTTTAAATTTTTGTACTCCTCTGTCTGAGCAGGATAAATTTTTTTTGCCGCACCTGAACGGAATGTTCGTGTTTTCCGTGTTTTGCAGGAAGAAAGTGGTGCTTTTGCTCCTCATTGCGTTCACATCACATCATGATTAGTTACCCTGTAAATCTATAATACCTATCAACACTAATGAAATTTTATCTTATTAAAATAGATAAATGGAAAGATAAAATTATTATTACAATAAAGTGAACTAGGTTTATATATTTCTCAAAGTTTTCCCGGGCTTTTCCCCTCCGGATGAGTGGGTCCAGGATTCATTTCATCAATCACCTCTGCCCTGAGGAAGATACTCGAATCGAGTATCGAAACATCAGCCAACATGGACCCATTCACCCGAACGAAAGCCTGAGAAAACCTTGAGAAATTCATACGCCGGAAAAGAACCAGATCGTACCTTAGATCTAAATATGAGTGCATCGTAAGGTTATAGAGATTGTGATGGAGAACGGAGAATCACGAGATTTAGGTGTGCCTACGCCACTTTTTGACGACACCCTATACGGGTGGAATCACCTACACTACCTTCTCTTAGTTCGAAATATTTCAGATTATTTATTTCCTGCAAAATCAATGGCACAATGCAAATGGCATAATATAATTCCATTAAAGTCGTAAAAAGGTCATATTTTATGAAACAGCTCATAAACCTTTAATTGAGAAATTAAAAACAAGTATCTGTATAAAAAACGTACCCGTATTATGCTCCCATCTTTTATTAAGTATCAACAGAGTGAATAGTGATACATTTCAGCAATAAAGGAAAATTATTTTTGCGAAATTAGCTTTCAGATGCGACAAAAACTGTTACATGTAACACGGGAAATGAGAAGGACTTTGAAACCCACGTTTTACCCATCCTCACCGTCGACTCAGGTGTCAATATCACTAGGGTTGCTGAGTCCTCCCTAGTTACGTAGTGTACTATTATATACTTGTGACTGTCGGAATTTTTCCGAGTGTTTCTACGCTTATGGTGGTTTCTAAATCAAGTATTGGTGATCACTAATATATTTCTCATACAAAATTCATTTGCCCTCTCAACGCGGTAATTCCGGGTCGCTTACCCATACTCCTTCACTCAGTTTCCATCCCTCTCTTCACCTACCGCCTATCTGGCATGAGTGGCCCAACCAGTGGAATTTAACATTTTTTCTATCTATTACAGGCCCGGGGGCCATTGGACTGCTCAACCTCAACTCCGTCGAGAATATAGTCCGAGGGAAAGTGCCTAGTTAACCCCTCAACAATAAAATTGAAAGTACAAAAATAATCATTAATAATTTAAAACTGGGTAAATATTGCAGTAAAAGTAGCATAATTAATTCAAAAGTTCTCCGATCGTGGTATATCTTACAAATTTTATGGTCATTCGGCATTTTACCAAAGAATCTTCGAGCTTTACTGGTCGCCTTACAGTACTGACTGTAATCTTTTCCCAAGTTTTAAATACTTCTATCGTCCGCAAGGCAATAAGAAATCACTTTTTAAGCCGAAGAACTCAATATTCAGAGAGAATAAGAAGAAAATTTTTTCCAACAATCGAGAATTTGATACTGCTTCTTTTCGTAGGAAATATTTTCTACCCACATATATCTATATTCAATTCTCTTGGTTATACGTGACATAAACATCGATTAACAAAAAAAGTATTAATTTCTTCGCTCCTGGAGCCGGGGGAAGTTTTAAAAAGAAAATGTGGAGGTGCACATAATAGAATGAAACGTTTAAGGTGCCGCAGATTCCACGAAAATGCAGCTTTTGGTGGCAGAAATTGAAAGAAAAAGATAAACGGGAAGATGGCTAAAGAAATTGAAAAACAAAATTATTTAAAGTTAATTTCTTAGTGGCCAGGATGTATGCACGGAAGTAAATTTTTGCATCTTTTTCTTAAGTACTTTACTCAAAACAGACAGGGAAAAAAGAAGGTTCAACATTTAAAATCTCACCAAACATGTGTACCAAAATGGCATTTCATTAATACTGTATTCCGCTACTGAAATTGTACGGTAGAAATAATAATTTACTCAACGAGCACTCTCAAATTCAATCAGTTAACTGAGGTGTGGCACCTACATTTGAATGCACCACACACAAACATTACTATCAATGCAAGATTCGAATAATTGCGGGAAGTAGGTGGAATATTGTCAAAAGATAAGACCGGAAAAGGAGTTTCCAGGTATCATTACAGCCCGTAACCATCGATAAAGCAGGGTTGATGTGTAAGGCTGGACGCTCCCCAGGGTTCCTGATTCCAGCGGCCATTTGTTAGGGGTTTAATGGAGTACGGTGTCGAAGCTGTTGAGATCCATCATGGATGGCAAACCCAATAAGGCTTAAGCGGACTTCAAAGAACTCGCCGTCCGCAAGGTCAAAGAAGATACTAACACGTTGGCGCGGACTCTATGCCACGAACCAACACGCTGCCACTCGTGCGTTCGCTGGAGTTGAGAGATGCTAATTGAGATTTAAGCTCAAGGGTTGTGGCTTCACTCTAAAGCCCGCTTAAGCTTTACTAC
This sequence comes from Ceriagrion tenellum, assembly GCA_963169105.1. Classification (NCBI taxonomy): domain Eukaryota; kingdom Metazoa; phylum Arthropoda; class Insecta; order Odonata; family Coenagrionidae; genus Ceriagrion; species Ceriagrion tenellum. Next base: position 22,743,210 of record OY720635.1, read on the forward strand.
GAACGGCATCCTTGATTGACCGCAATGGCTCAATAACACAGTTGCACGGTGTGGATAGGCACTGGCTAATGATTCTATTGCGGAGTTGAGGGATCGTTTCGGTGGTGGAGATGTACTCTCCATTATTATGGTAGGTCCACCGTGACTTTAATGCCATTTAATAAAATGGAAAATATTCTGGTTACCTTTTTTCAATTGTTCAAGATTGATAAAATGACCAAGTAACTTTGTTAAATTCCAGTCAGTTTTCATCACCGTGAGCAACCAGTTTCACCCGTTAATGCATCATTACGTACAATAAAACGACCAGTTTCTGCTCATTGCACCTGATGACACCCTAACGGGTGAAATCAGTTGTACTTAGTGATCAAAGCGTCTATGGAATTCCACAAAGTAAGTTTCTCCTTCTGTAAAATGTCTTTGAATTCACATTCAAGAAGCTCATAACGAGTCCTTTGGTTGACAAGAAAAACGAAGTCTATCTTTTATGCCGTTATTTCGTAAATTTAACCACAGAATATACGGCGTTAAATGGGTGGATGGGTGAAACGTGGCAAAATAAAGTATTTTAAAATCAATTTTATATGCGCAAAAATGCGTTTGTTCATTATATAAAATAAAAATTCAGCCATGAAATTTATTCGTGTAAAAATGAGAACACCAACTTTCCCTATTTAGAGAGTAATTAGCAAAGTATTGCAGTTTATGAAGCAAAAATGACCATTATACTGGACGAAGGTGGAAGACAACACGGGAGGTTGTCTTACCATTAAGCCAACACACACTACGGAAGTCTTACACAAGAAATCCAAATTTCGTTAGCCAATGAAAAATGGTGCGGCAGTGGCAGAATTCTATGATATTCCGTGAGTATTTAACTTATGAACGTAAAAATGTAAAGTCAGAGTGAAGCCAAAAATGACAGTACTGTAGAGGAAGTAATAATGGCTCGAATATTTTTGAGGAATTAAATTAACCGATTGATGGCATTGTAAACCAATAGAAGTTATAAGCCATGAATAACGATAAAAATCCAGAAAACTAAACAAACATAGTTAAATGCTGGCGTGCACTCTAATTCTTACTGAAAAGTTGATTTCGCACAAATTATACCGTGGCTTTGGTAATGATTTAAATCCTAAAAAATCAATGCTATTTTACCCAAACATAACTCTAAAATAAATTTAACCTGCAAGAGTTCAAATGTACTAACATTTTTTAAATATATGTTTATATATGTAAATATATTTTTAAATATATGTAAATATATATTTATGCATTGAACTTATGAAAAGTAACACAAGAGAACAGATTGGCATAGTAACTAAAAATCAGTGATAAAAGTACAGCAAAACATTTGTAAATAATTGAGTATCCAAAACAAACCTAATAATTGGCAAAATTATAAAATCGCTCCCTATTTCATAAATCCCAAGGATTGCCTAAGTAAGTCAATTAAAAACGCAGATAGCACTAGTCCACGGAATATCTTCATTTCAACATACACTATACTGAAATTTCCATTCAAAATGAAATATAATTATTACATTTCAGTAATACTTATTTAGAATGCAGACTAATGTATGTTAAAGAAGCCAAATATCGTACATTGGAGAATTGAAAGTTAACAATTGCAAGAATCCGACATTTTGGTAAGTAAAGATAAATTTTCAATTCTGATTTGAATGTTTAAAACTAATCAATGCAGTAATACGCAAAACTTTCCGGTACTTTCTCTCTGCAGTTTGAAAAAAAGACACAAAGCAGAAACTCAATAAAAATGGTGAAAATGATTAATTTCTTTAGTTTTCATTCTCAACTTTTCATTCCTTACTCAAGAATACCAAATGCCACCTTCCAGCGTTCGTCTCTGAACACTATGAAACACTATTCCACACCAACCGATGGGTTGACGAGCTAGCACTCTGCGGGGCAAGATAACCATGCCGGCGATGTGATAGTGATCCAAAGGCAAAAATATCTATATTTTTCTTACGCTAGATCTTTGGCCTAGATCCCAGATTTATAGACGGCTAAATGACGAAGAGCTTAAGTTAAAGGTAATTTATGCGTCATCAATCGTCAGATTTAATCTAGAAGTGATTTGACCAAGAAAAGCCAAGGGCTCCCAAAACTAAGTCTAGCATGATGAAAGAGTGCTATGTCAAAAAAGACGTCAGCTTCGTAGAACCGTTGGCCACATTTTCTAAAAATGATATTTCCAAATTGAATGCACGATATCATAATATTTTTCAGAGAAATATCACGCGAGTTGAAGGAATTACTCACCTGAGATATATGCAGTCATTTCATAAAAACGTTCATGCCTCTACACAATAGCATAATTAAATAAACTAACGCATAAGTCATCACAAAAAGAATCATACCCTCGGATTATCGTGAAAATTGAAGGCTCCACCCATGAACAACAGGTATCAGGCCAATTATAATAAAATGACGTTGGAAATTCCCGTGATAACATTTTTTAAATACAGAAAGTTCACAAAAAGCTGTTCTCACCAAAAATAACACATCCATCTTAATAGTACCTGAAATTTATGTATTTTCAAGCCAGCAGTACTATAGAATTTCAAAGCCAATTTAAGTTATATGTACTATTTACTAATAGGTTTGAGTCTGAAGACGTGGTGAACGATGTTCACGATGTAAACTGAAGAGATTAACCTGGTTCCAGGACTGTCCTTTCCTTGGTTGAAGTAACCGAGCTCCCAACAATCACACGGATTCCTAGCAAAATATAACAGTTTGCTCACCTCGTTCGGGAATATTATTAGATTACAACTTAATATAGGCTGAATTTTTTTGTTTTCACCGCGTTATTATTATTGCTGAAAACAGTTTCACCAAAACAACAACGCGAAGCTGTTGTCACCTAATTCAACAACGCAGTGAAAGTTCCAAAATGCAGCGTATATCATCGGAGCACCACGTAAGCCTTTGCACCAAAATTACTTCTCATATTAAACAATAAGAACAGCAATCTAGGTCTAAAGTAAAGCGATCTATTCTTCGGTTTATACCACTACTTCGCCATTGAACCAGGGCAGAAATAAAAGTTACAACAAATACATCGCATTTCTATATCCTTAAACAGTGGTATCCACACGCAATTTCAAAATACCGTCGATAAATACATTTTGGTCAATAGTAAAGCTAGCAAGTGTTTGTTTATTCATAAAACTAAAGTTTCAACATTTTCCTTCCGCGACTGGTATAGCATGTTTTCACAGTTCCAATTCCGTGAAAGAAAATTCAACAAACTCAGAAGCAGCACAAGCCTTTGATGTGAGATGAAAAGGGACTTAAAAACATGAATTGAAACAGCCGGGACAATAAACTTCCGGAATTAGGTAATAGTGCCCCGCGAGGGAAAAATTCTCTCCGAAGGAAATGGAACAACATTTCTTCTTTAGGCCGGCTTTGATGCTGTGTTGCACGCCTCCTGCCTTCCTGGATTCAATCCCGTTGCCCACGCGTTCTCATGCCACCGAGTTATCCCGTGCGGTTTTTTTTACCCTCGAAAGCATTTCGGCATTGTACGTTCATTTAATTCAGTCGAGCGACTCAATTGAAAAAGGCCGCGAGCTCGCCCAGAACAACGCCATAGAAATGAGTGGAGTGGCGAAGTAGATCACGCAGATGATAGTGGCATGCTCGCGCACCACAGAGCTCGTTCAGAGAGCTCAATAAAGACAGTAGTTTTAATGGATTGTGAATTCCACTGCCGCTGAATATTTTGGGAGGTTTTAAGGCTTAAGGCTAAGACTATAATATCGATTATGAAATAGAAAAATTACTCGATAAAAGTAACCCAAATAGAAGAAAATGTTCCATGGAAATACATATCGTTTTAAATATACAGAAGTGGTCCTATCCTGGTTTTAATAATCAAGAAATGTTACTGAATATTAGGTTATGTTATACAAATGGAGATATTATTGAATAACCCATTATAATTTTTAGAAGTTCTTATGCAGCGATAGCAAAGGAGTCTCGTGTTTATCGATACATCATTGAGGTGTATGGGGAGGGCACTACGTCATCAAACGGAAGGCTGACAACCGAAATAACAACCACACCGTTAAACCCTTCTCTCTCCTTACTTTTCTATAGATAGCACATGGACGTATTAGCGGAATTAAAGCAAGAATATAAACTATCTGTTTGAAATTGAAGGCAAGTATCTCTTGTAAACATATATTGGCTGCTTAGTGCTATGGATTGTATTCGATTTCACTATAGTTTTATCCGGAATGCGGATGATTTAATTTAAATAAATAAACAAAATATGTAAGAATAATGTACATAAAAGAAATAAGTACATGTTGATATGCAGTAATTTGTCGATGGAAAACAAAGTAAAACTGCACAATATGTGCCTTAGCTCGCAAGCGCTTTAGGTAAAGGAGAGTTAACGAAAATGGTGGACTGACTTCAGTGTCTGTCATTGCTCAGCATATCAAGAGCTCTCTCCATCTACCTCAATGCAATACATCTTCAGAGCCATTGGAACCACAAGAAAAGCTTAAATCAGCACTACACTGGATGGGAAAGTACCTATGTGGAGTATTTTTAATACTAAATCATTTCTCTCCGAAGATTCTCCACAATGACTTCCACTCAGAAAAAAATACGATAAATTCCGGAAAACTCGCGAGGCAAGGCAGTTTTTCATGAATAATGAGTTATTCAGCAGCAAATTTGGGTTATAAGAGCTCACAACATCACGTTATAACAGTTGTGAAAAAGAATTAGTTTTATCATTACACTATGAAAAATCAATACAATTTTATTTATATATAAAGTTCTTGCGAAGATTCCACGAACGTGGCAAACAATATAAAACTTCGTCACAGGGTGACACTAAACATAAAACGTATAAAAAGCAAACTCACGAGTTTAAAATTTTCGGTGGGTCGCCCGCACCTTCATCAGTGATAGAATCACTGATGAAGTTTAGTGTCACCCTGTGACGAAGTTTTATATTATATATATATATATATATATACATAAATATTTATACAGAAAGGTAGAAAGAAAGTGGATAGGAACACATAAAATAAACGAACACAGAGGTGGTGTGAAGATGTAAAGATAGCCGATTCCAAGCAGAAAAAATTCGACTGGACCGGGAATCGAACCACGGACCTTTGGATGTCGCGTCCACTGCTCAGACCACCGAGCTACCCAGTCTACAAAGAATCTACTGGAATCGGCGGGGGTTTATATGAACAAACACTCCCCAAGGCATGACCCATGAGAGCGGCCAGTAGATGGCGCGCGGGCAGCTTTTCACCCACCGGCAGAGAGAGAATGACATACACAGAAGGCGAAATGAAAGAATAACTCAAGCACACAGACAGTGGTGAAAGATATAGAACAGGCGTTTCGGGGTACGCTAACCCAAGTAGGAAATGACCCGTTCAGGGCATACAATCGTTCACTCATTCACTCAGACCGCACAGCGGCAAACAGACACAATGGTGGTGTGAAGATGTAAAGATGGCCGATTCCAAGCAGAAAAAATTCGACTGGCCTTTCTGTATATATATATACACATGATATATATATGTAGTCCTTTCTTGACTTATTACCATATTCTCTCTTGGTTTCAGGAATGCTGCAGGCTATCAATTATCTGTGTTTATAATAAAATTGTAGTGATTTTTCATAGTGTAATAATAAACTAATTCTTTTTCACAACTGTTATTACGTGATGTTGTGAGCTCTTATAACCCAAATTTGCTGCTGAATAGCTCATTATTCATGAAAAACTGCCTTGCCTCGCGAGTTTTCCGGAATTTATCGTATTTTTTTCAGAATGGAAGTCATTTTGCAATGGAAGGCAATGTACAACGGAATCATTCAAGCTGCCCGCGAATGGCGGAGGTCACAGAGTCGCCACTGAACCAACCGACTTTATTATGGATCGTCGAATGGTCGCGGCTTCAGTTGTTTGTTTAAGGGTTGCACGAGTGATTTCGCCCAACGTGCAAAGGGAAAACTTGGCAAAACAGCCTTTGGACTAAGTTTTCGATAAAGCAGAGTCCGGGTTTCTGAAGCCTATTGGAAAAAAACAGGTTTTTGCAGTTCAATAAGTGGTAAACCTAATTGTGACTGAATTTTGAAGTAATACCTTTCCCAAATTCCTTCGTCCTTCCCTTTTACTCGTGGGTTCGAACTCCATGCTGTTCATTACCGATGGCAGATTCTTTGGGATTAAACGCAAAGCGTGGGTGCCCAGAGATACGTCCGGCGATTCCTCCTAACCGTTCATACGGCTTCAGTCTATATATTTATTCAATTCATGCCCTGATGTCTTTTGGGTTGCGATCTAAAGACCTGTCCGCTCTTTTGCAACAATAGACTGTATGGAGATAAGAAATAAGATTGAGGCTAAATAAGGCTAAGCAAATTCAAAATCTCTGCTGCACACATAATTAAATGGAAGAGAATAATCACATTTTCATAAAAGTTGTGATAGACTCCTAATATGTTAACTATCCTAACGTAATTCAAGCTCTTAGCTAGCGAGTGCCAACAAGTACAGCTACGCCTATATTTTATAAATTCGACATCATTTCCAGTGAATGGAGAATATCACCAGGTGCTATAATCATAGAAGCATCATCATCATTAGCAGATATTGCTCGTGCATGAAAAAATCATTCTCTTGAACTTGAATTCAAACCCTGATCTCTGCATTTATTTTCAGATGATCAAACCTGTTGAATTTCTATATAATTTATTATTCTATATATTCTATTCTATTTCTGTATATTCTCTTTTTTCTGTATAACCTATTGACTTTCTGTTGTAATCAATTTATCAGTCTTTTTTCCACCCTGAAATTCGAGGAGACATTATAGTAGCAAGATGTCCAGAAAATTATATCATGAGGTACTTGCACCCCTCGCACCTCAAAACTCCACATGGTTTGAAGCATAATGATTTTAAAGACATAAATGGCTATGGGTGTGCATGAGAAATTCTCAGAGAAAATATCTTTAGTCAGGACTGGAAGGCGAATCCAAATTCCTCAACTGAATTTTTTACCGTGAGTTTCTCAGTGCCCTTATGGCAGTGCGAGCGAGACAGTTCCCTAATCATAATGAAGACCATACTCGATATAAACGTTTTAATTTCACCAACTCTGAGACAAACGAATTAAATATTGCATAATTAATGCTGCAATAATATAGCTTTACATGACAGAAATTGTAAGTAATCAAATGAAAATATCTAAATAAGTCTTTAACTTGACTTATTTTTTCACGCGAAACGTTTGAAACTCCATCAAAACGGACGGTTTACAGTGGTTCCGAAGAAATTACTGCGGTGACAATATCAATTTTCAAAAATAGTTGAGAAAACACAAATTACACACTGTTGATTTTTGACGAGATCTAAGTGTAGGAAATGCCTCATTTTTAATATAAGGTATCTCTGGAGTGCACACGCGTACCCTTTCCCATATAAAAGGGCTGGTATTTTTTGGCAAATATCTTGGAAAGTAATAAGGTGAGGGGTTAAATTTTTATGTTAATGGAAGGGTGATATATTTTTCTTTAAATGAGACCAAATTTATTTATTTCTAGGTAAAATGATGTTTCGCTCAAACTACCTTAAGAACATTACTCCTGTTAAAGCTTTCAATCTGAAATTGTTATTCTACTGTACTCCTATGAATTCTCTTTCCAAAGAAACACTTAATTCCTCTCGTTATTTCCAATTTTGGCCTTTCCCAGAACTTACTTCTTGCTTGCTTGCGCTGATGGTTTTTTCCGGTAATTTTTACTATTCCTTTTAACTTTATTTTTCATTCCCTAGATGCTGTTAAATCTCTTAAAGAGGAGCAGTGCTTTCTTTAATGTGTCCCGATGTCTAAAGGCATTTTGCAGGACCGTATCCCGCTTGCGAACATGAGCAACACCAGTACGGAGGTTTGTCTCTTCAAATTCAATCGAAGAGTCCAGACGATCTTTAACTTCGGTGATCAAACGGAGACCGGTCCTCCCATTGTTGCAGCCCGTCACTCACAGTGCTTAGAACGTTGTCGATACGTATTTCTCGTCTCCATCGTCAAGTTTTCATCGCGTTTCTTTTCTACAAGCTTTTATTACGACTCTTTAAAAGACAATTTCCTCCGTCCGCTTAATTTCCACCACCAGGGTCACACAGTGAATTGCATAGTAAATTGAACCGGGTCATTCTACTTCATTTTTATTAATCTTTTGGAAGACGGATCAACATTCTCTCCCCATCATCGCTGGTCACTCAATCCTTCGATTGATTGACTGTAACCCACCATTCTACTCCTTTCCCTGCTCACTTCTTAATGCCGTAGTAAATATTTTGTTTTATTTAGTTGACCTATGATGTATTCCACGATCTTCCTTGAGTTGCATTCACTTCTATTTTCCTTTCACAGTGTTCCTTTCCAATACGTTGTCTCTCTCAGTGTGGCTCATCCATCTGGATTATGTCCTCATGAACATACGTTTTCCTCCAATTTAATTCTTCTATATACTTCCTCTTTTCTCATCTTATCCGTCCATTCAATCTTCAGCATTTTCTTCGTCGCCAAAAGCAAATGCTTTGAGGTTCATCCAACTTGTTGCCGTTTCTATTTCATTTTCCCTCGACACCGAAGCTGTTTTTTCATCATGAAAGCTTTCTTGGATGGAGCAATTCTTCACTTGATGACCGTTGAACTGCCTTTTTCACATTTTATGCATCTTCAAACGTAGGAGATTCCTCTCCCTGAAGCATCTCTTCTTGTTGCATAATATCTGCCCTAAGATTTATCTTCCACGTGCTTACACTTTCGTTTCCTTCCCATCTATTTTCTTGCTGTAACCTTTTATAACCCCTTTTGTTTCAATCTTCAAATGGTCAATAGCTCTCAGCCATAAAGCGCAACACTTCTCACCAATGTTATTTATTGTAATCCTGTTTTCTTTAAACACACAAGTGGTATATTTTACCGTAGATGCTTTCCCCTCATCAGTCAATCCCATCTCAATGGTACAAAAATACGGAAATATTCAGATAAAAGTTCGAGAAAAGGTGAGAGAAGGGAAGAGCACTGGTTGGAGATGCATAGTGCTTTTCTAGGGGCGATGGAGGTGTGAGAAAATTCGAGGAAAAGGATAAAATATGGGTCGGTTTGAGAGATGGGCAACCACAAATTTGAGTGGAGTACGAGGTGGTGTAATGGAGGAATTGAAAAGGTATGCGTTTAGAGAGAATGGAGGTTCAAAAGAGGGACTAACGGAAGAGGAAAGAAATAAGCGCGGAATGCGGAGAAAGAGAGAGAAGAGAAAAAAGCCTATCTCGAATATAAGGGAAGATTCGCGGGGGTAGATTTTTAAATTTATTATCCCCCACGGACGCAGAGGGGATGGGAAGGAATGAGGGGTGGACGAGGAGGATATCGCGAAATCGTGGTGGACGTGGAGAGGATAGGAACTTGGGTGAGGTGGTCGGGAGGGTTATAGAGCTCGGAACTGATCTGAAGTGAGAGTAGAGGGAGAATTAGCCTTGCAGAGGAATTTCTACATGAATCCTCACCGCACCGTTCCCTCTTGGAATTGTAACAGTCAAGAGCTCGACGTTAGATCCAGAAAACTGTGCCCGTTTTAATAGATTCCTCCACACTGCCCTAATCTTGCCTCCCCCTCCACTCGCTTCAGCTACATTCATGCATTGCTTCATACACGCTCTCTGGTACTGAAGACTGCTGATATGAAAAATCTCTGTGTATACATTTCCCAATTACCTACTCAATGTTTGCCTTCCCCTTCCATCGGTCACACCATCAGTCCAGCTATTCGACTCTCATTTTATCCACTCAGCCAAACCAATGCAGCCCATTTCTTTCATACCTTTCCATTAACAAAGCATTCATTCTACTTAATTTCATCAACTATTCATTTTTTACTCTCTCTCCATCCTTTTACTGAGAAAACTAAACGAATAAACAGTAAACCACTCACATATGCCTGTTGTGTCATAAAAAAGTCGGTAAATGTATGCTCTTTGTAAAAAATACCCTTACCTCCATTACTTTGCAGGCTGGTTATCAGTGGAGATGCCAAAAAACTGAGGTTATTTGTGCTATTAAGGACAGGGGAATTTGTTGTTTAGAGAAGTATTATTAGGGAAAAGGTAGGGTGAAGATGAGTCCCGTGTGGCATTAGCCTGCTCTTACCACAAGGTGCCGAAAACATCAATTCACGCCCACATGACGGTCGGAGTTCTGTACTTGAAGTAAACTCCCCATTGTCGGCTGGAATGGATCTGGATTCCACTAAAATATATGTCCACCACTGACGGGATACTGATCCAGGATTTCTGGTTGGGAATTCAGCATTCTATCCAGTATAACTATTCTATCCCACCTTTCTTCGCTCTGAGTTGCTTTTATTTTTGGAAGCATATCCAATTCAGAATTTTTCAGGTTCTTACGCGTTGTAGGATTTTAGTGGATAATCGTTTAGCCGGCATTCCAGTCGGCATCATCTGGTCCGAATGTTTAGGAGATTTGACGGCCGCTATGTATAGGGCTCTGATCCGTTAAATATCCGTTAGTATCTAGTCCGGAGCGCTATGATTGGCTGAGGAATCGGACTGTCTTGGATTGTTGAAAATCCGTCTGAAAGTAGGAAAGGAAATGAGAAGGAAATTTGGACCTGATTATGCCGAGTGGAATGCCGGCGAAACGGTCGTCCCCTAAAATGCTAAAGAGCGGGAATAACCTCGAAAATTCTTATTCCCAAGATAACAGCGGAATCTTTCTTAACAATAAAGAATATTTATATATTTCAAGAAACTATCGGCCAAAAAGTTGTAACTAGTAGAATAAATGGAGAGCGTTGATTTCCAATCCCAAATCAACCGGCCGTTAAGGTGATTCCACCATGAAATGGTTTAAACGTCACTTTATTCATAATCCGCCCATTTGTAGAAAAGCGTGTGTTCTCAATCAGATAGGTGAACAAAATGCCACCCTACCGCGCCTTTTATTCTCCAATCAATCTTGAATGTATACATGGTGATCAATCAAAAAATGGTAGAAACACGCGGAATTTCAGAATTTTCCACGTAGGTACTACAAGTGCTAATTTCGTGAAAAATGTATTTAAGTTAGGAAATAATTCCACGAAATATAAAAAAATTTACATATACGAATCCTAATGCTTAATTTTTGATTCTTCGCCAATTGCTGAGTTATTTTAAGTTACAATGTGTTAAATTAAATCACAAGGCAAAGGTAGTCGACTTCAATGGCTGATAAAACTACTTAGCGACAATATATACGTGGAATAATCTGAATATTTTGAACGGTAATCTTGGTTTTCAGTAGGTAACGCAGGTCAATACCGAAAGCAGGTTATTTTTTAAACCGAATAAACAGAAAGGTGAAATTCAGTACCTATTTATTTTGACTAAAGCAGCCTCCTTAATCGCGTCTTTGCGTAATTATGATACCAGGGTTGCTACTGATATTCAAATTTAAAATTTCCTGACCTTTCCCTGACTTTTCCTGGTAGGATTTACTAATTTTCCTGACCAATCGCCAAATGGTCACCGATTATAGGAATCTTTTTTCTTCCAAATTAAATTTTCTACGGCAGCTTTGAATTTTCGGATTTTTCTAATCGTCGTCTCGCATTTTTAGAACTGCAAACATTTATTTACTAGTGTGCTCCAGCTACTTCTTGACTCGAGTTTCGGAAGTTAAAAAAAAAACGCGACGTAAAATTTTCCGAACAACATAGTCTCGGATACCTTGTGATGAGCGTAATACATTGCGATCATGATTTTTAACACAACTAGGTAAATATCACAATAAGGATATACAAAAGGGATATATTGTACGTCTGATTCACAACTAAATAACTAATATTTACAACTAACAAGATTCACAACTGAATACTCCACGAATATATGGGGCTTATTCTATGCACATCACCAAAGGTCGTTTGTTTTAAGTTGGTGAAATAAAGGGCGGGAAAGACTGTCCGATAAACGTAATGGTAGATAAATAACGAGGGCTCCTATTCCAGTTTCTCCCCGACTATTACGAGAATTCCCCTTTTCAGAACTTCAACTTTTCCAGAAATACAAAATTCCCTGACAATTCCAGGTTTTCTCGGTTTTCCCTGACGATCGCCAACCTAGATACGTATCGATGAGCAATATTAATTTCATAATCTCATGAAAATGGGAAAAAATCCTGCATTACACCTCCTCCAAAGCCACTTTTGACGAACCCCGAATCCTGAAACCGTGGGGAGAATGGAGCGGAAGGAAGGCGCGTGAGGAGGAGAGTGGGATGGGAGGGTGGATGGGAGGGTGGGTGGGAGGGTGGGTGGGAGGGTGGGTGGGAGGGTGAATGGGAGATTGGAATAAGAAGTGTGCGCGTGTGATGGAGTGTACTGCGAGAAGGGTGAAGAGAGAGAGAGAGAGGAAGTGTCGGGAGATTTAGGGTCGGCGTGCGGAGGATTGTGAATGGAATGTGTCGGCCGCAAAGGAGGGGAAAGTCACGCGGAGGGGGAAGAAACGAATTTCAGCGAGAGGGCGCGGCGTATGGCAGGGGGGGGGTTAAATGGGGGTGGCTCAGTCTGGCCCGCGGCGCGTTGGTCGTGTCGCCAGGAGAGAGAGAGATGGGCGGGAGCAGATAGGAAGGAGAAGCGGGGTACAGAGCGAAGAAAGAAGTCGGAGGAGACAAAGAGGGGAGACGCGGCGAGATCGTGAGGTTGACGGGAGGAGAGGCGAGAGGACGCTGGGACGCCCACACTCTCTGTCGCCCTCAACCGTCCGGAGCACGGAATAAATACATTTCCTCCGCCGCGAAAAATGAGTCCACGCACACTTGATCTCGCATGGGACTGAAAATTCTTGTCAAGTGAACCGTCGCTTTTTATTAACGCTGTGAGAAGTAGTGCCATATTTTGGTTGGTTTGCAATTGCGGTCAGGCAACCAAAAACACGAAAGCGTATGCGGCCCTTCAAATCGGGCGATTTGATTACTTCAGTGGGACAAAAGTATAAAATGTAAGTTCCGTATATTTGCATCTAATTGAGTCTTACATTTAACAAAAAACCAACAAGCCTTACGGGAAAAAGTTCGGCTGAAAATGATGATTGTATGACGGCGTTGGTACATTGTATTGGATAGTATTAATTTCTGAGCCACTAGTTGTATACTGTGGCTGTAGGGCATCAGTCATATTTGGAGGGCATATCAATTCGGCCTTACGTTATGATTTGAAAGCCCCTACTCCAGATGGAGAGGATTACTTCCGGCAAGTACATACGAATTTATTCTTAAGGTAGCTAGTAAGTTTTGGTATCATAAGTAACACTGAATATGTCATTAAAAATAAAGATTTAATTTTGCACAATGCGTATTTTTGCGCTAACGTTCACAAAATAGTTTCGCAAGGATTCAGAAAGAAATTTGGTGCATTATCTTTTGTAAATTATCTTAGATCCGGTAATATATAGCGGTGTTTGCGCCCTCTAGCGCCAAATGAAGTTATTCTTGAATTTAATCCTTTCAGGCGTAACCTTATGAAAGTCCATTATTGAATAAATAATGACAATACAACTATGTTTAATTCCACAGAGTTCTCATTGGTACAACGAGTTTCAACGCTACTGCGTCATCTTCAGATACCGGGGTCATTACACTCGAAAAACTCCTAGAGAGGACACTAATCAGAACTTGATTAGCATAGTATTAATAAGTTCCGACCGATAAACATAGACCATAAGAAAATTACCGATCACAAATGGTAGTCAACTCACTAGTGCCCTGTTGAGTGAACTAAAAACTCTTGAATTTGTAGAAAATGACAATTCTGACCCATGAGAAATGGAGAGTAAATGAATATTTTTAATGTGACTGTCAAATATATTACAACAATTTATGTCCCAAAAATCGTCAGAGTTTAAAAAACGTCATGGTGCATCAGTAATCACATTTTTAACTGATATTTTAATACAAATGATTTCTTTATAACAATTCAATTACTGAACAATTCCTTCACTAGCCCAAATCTCCTTATACGTCTTTGCTAATATTCCCATTTTCTTCTAACGCACGACCCAGCTAACTACAATGCTTTACATACCACTGTTTGTGCCCTCCTACTTTTATTACCAGCCTCGCTTTCTTTGTCCTATAGAATCATTACTTTTTCTTATTATTTATTTTGGTTCTGTTCACCCCGATCAGCTTTTCTAATTTATCTACAACGCTTGAAAGCTCTCTGAAGGTAGACTAACCAACGTAATGTCATCCTCGAATTTAAATGACTTCTTTATTTTTTAGATTTTAGTTTTAGATTAGTTTACCTTCTACGTTAATGCACACCACTGGTACTCCTCATACAATACTGTGCAAAGGTACAAACTCATCAGTGGGGACAACTTTTATATTAGTGTTAGGGGGATTACTCGTCGGACAAATCAACAGTAGGAAAACAGCTACAACACACGAGATAAGTTGATATTTGTGTTTAACTACAGCCATGCGAAAAAATTAAGTATAAATGTATTTATTATTTGAAAAGGTAAAAATGGGAAATAAAGGTACACATTATCTAGTATCAAATATTACTGAGCCATAAAATTTTCTAAAAACATAAAAATTGGTTATTTTGAAAGGATGTAGACAAACCCAACCCGACGTCGGTATTGATCGACTCTTTCCTAAAGGCGCCATGGAGACCACAGTTTAATTTCCCCTCCCACAGACTGAATACCCCATACTACACACATGGAGTTGTCTCCACAGGACACACAATCATGGATCGGGCTTTCAATTAGAAAAAATATCTCATCCACCGCCGGGATTCAAATCCGAGACGGTACTCTGGCCACCACACAAGCCAAAATACCAATTTGAGATTTCAGTCGAGACTTTCCATGCATCAAGGTAATTGAATGACTTTATAGGACCGTTTTATCATAATTCGTCACTATACACAAGTGAATGTCGTACTCATATTAGGAATGATATCTTGTCGTGAAGAACTTCTTCCAAACAATTAACTCAATTTTAAATCACCATGTCGAAGAATAAGATTCCAGCGCGCGAACTCAAACACTGAGTCTCAGTTAAAAAATATCAGCCAAATGAGATTTAATTTTAGCAAGTGTGTTCATCGCGGGCTAAGAGATTGTTAGGGAGAAGATATCATTTTTATTGGTTAATATTTACACCAAAGATGATAAAAACGATGTCCTACATAATTTTTATGAATTAGAAGTAGGAGATTCTCTCTCTCTTATATCAATGTACATTTAAGTAAATGATGTAGAAAAGTATAAACATATGCGAGGGGAAATATTTTTCCGTTCAAACCTACAGACTTCACACATTGCACCCCTGTCTCAGGAGGCAACATTACCGGCGGAACATAAAACAAAATGTTGTGTAAAAGGAATATTTCAGGAACTTTACCGGGAAAAAATCTTAAAAATATTTTAATAGCCAACTCAAACTTGAGCTCCTAGAGAAGGCAGCAGAACAAATATGCAGAATTTCTGACAAAATGCTAAAACAACAGCACCCATTATCAGTATTAACATGAAGAATTTATATGACCAATTATCCCACTCTCTTCATAACAGCATCATCATTCCCAGTACATACATACATAACTTTCTGTATCTTCAACAATATCTGAGGCATTGCGGCAGTAAATTTTACGATTTAAGAGACTGTGTAGCAACGTATATCCTTTTTTGTATTCCATTTGTTTGAAAATGTCTCCAGAATCAGCAGTTCATCATTTAAGACCTCCTAATGCCACACCGTATGCTAGTTGTAGCAGGTAACTGCCTTTAGAGAGAAAAGAAAATAATCACAGAATTCTAGCATTGAATCATTGTTTCATAGAAGATACCTACTTATAATCTGCCATTGTACTATCATTTTCTTTATTTATTCTAAGCTAATGAATGGTACATAATAGTAATTACATGGGAACATTTGAATCAATTAACTTCCATCTTAGGAGGAGGAGTATTAGGAGTCTTAGAAACAGGAGGGCGTGTATAAAGCAGTGTATGGGGATAAATGAGGAAAAAGAGGTTTGCAAGGATAGATCAGTATAGAGGAAATTATTGAAGCAGAGTTAGGTGTACAAATATCTATTTATGAGTGAAACTTTGTGACTGTGCCTACCCCGGAAGGGAACGCCGTGATTGGTATGTATGTGCGTATAATTCACTCACCCAAAGGGTTTTTTCATTTTTTCACTAAAGCCGACAAAAAGAAACAATCAGCCATAAGAAGTCATCAATGATTCAAACAATTCGGTTAGTTTTGATCAAAAGGGAGTTGATAGCTTGGTAGTTTTTTTCTGTTCTATTCTTAGAAAGGGGCTTCTAAAACACCATCTGGCGTCAGAACTAAAATGTTATTTTTGGTCACTGAACTAAAATGTTAATATCGTTCATTACACTCGAAATATCGATCGCAAGAAAACAGAAGTATATCTTTCAGCCATAAATTATTTCAAGTATCACCATTCAAGGCAATGTTTTCACTATTTAAAATGTATTACAACATTGCCAGTTGGTTTCCCACTCATCCTTATGCCATTCCGGTTTTGTATCGAAAATCTTTTTACATCTCTGAAAACTGAAATTCGGGGTTTTTTTTCTGAAATTTCCATTTTTCCCGGTGATTATAGGAGAAAATCATCGCTTTTGTCGAATTTCAAGCTCGTATGCCGGATGAAAGAGCCCAAAAATTGGTACACATGGCGAGGGAGAGCGTGTTCAGCCAGATGTAGCTCTATATGCATAAATTACAAACGATTACCCGCAGATTCGCTCGCCGTATAATTCTCTCCGTACTCCTATTATTCAGCATTGTTAACCTCCTTCCATCCACCACCTGCCCCGTTTTCTCTGTATGTATCATCATAAATTAATGATTATATGTACATGACTTTCAGTGTAACCGAATAATTCGCTTAATGTTTTCTCATGGGGATTTTAATTTGTCCCATCAGGTCTTCTTACCTACAGCCTCATAGTTGGCACCAGTAATATATGGGGAGAATTTTTTTAATCTAGTGAAACATGGGTATGTCAGGATAAACATAAGATCAAACTAAACGCCGTGGGTATGAGTTATCTGAGGAGTGTTTGCTGCAAAAGTAGGATGGATAGAGTCAGGAATGAGTGGGTAATAAATGAGTGTGGGTTAGACGCTCCAGTAATGGACATATATGAAAGAAGTGTACTTCATTGGTTTGGCCATGCTGAGAGAATGAATGAGAGTCAAATAACGAAACAGATATATAAGAGTGAAATGAATGGTGCAAGAGGCAGAGGTAGGCCGAGAAAGTTGTGGTTGAATGTGGTTGAGGAAATGCTTAGGAGGAGGAGTATTAGGAGTCTTAAAAACAGGAGAGCGTGTATGAAGCAGTGTATGGGGGTTAATGAAGCAAAAGAGGTTTGCAAGGATAGCACAGCATGGAGGAAATTATTGAAGCAAAGTTAGGTGTACAAATATGTTTTTATGAGTGAAACTTAGTGGCCCTGCATACCCTGGAAGGGAATGGTGTGATTGGTATGAATGTATTATTTTTATCGGCAGGCTCCCTTTCCTAATGATATAAAGCTCGGCAAGTACTAGAAGCAATACTACAATAACTATCTCAATATTTTCCAGAATCGATTAAAGTAGAAATGGAAAAGCTACATTAAGAGGGGGGAGTGAGTGCGCTAAGCACTTAAGTGAAAATGTTGTCCAGTGGTAAGAGTGGATAAACACTGCCGCAGATTAAGTAAAAACCGAAGAAGATATTAATTGAGAAGTATGGCATGAAGGAAATGTGGAGAGAGTACATGGAAGTACTAAACAGCAGCGGTAATAGATCGGTGAATTCAGACACTGGTGATGAGAGAACGACATGTAATTGACAACCTCAAAACAGACATACCCGACGGTGAAATATAGAAGGCATTACGAGGGATGAGATTTCTGGCAATGTTGACCAGAAAACACTGGAAGCCTTCAAAACTTGGTGCTGAAGAAGGATGCTGAAGATAAAATGGACGGATAAAATTAGAAAAGATGAAGTATATAGAAGAGTAGCAGAGGAAAGAACCATATGGAACACTATAGAGAAAAGAAGAACCAGATGGATTGGATATACCTTGAGATACAATGAGTTTTTGAAGAACATAGTTGAAGGTAAAATATAGGGAAAATTCCCCAGAGGAAGACCCAGGAATAAGTTGATGGACCAAATAAAAAGGAAAGTATATGGGAAGAGCTATCAGGAAGTAAGGGATCTAGGGATGTTACATAGGTAAGAATGGAGTGCTGCAATCAATAAATCTTAGGACTGAACAACCAATGAATGAACGAGAGATGAGGTAATTGATAGCATTCATACCTTTGAATTGACTGAGGGATTTAGGTGGTAAGGGAAGGCGATTTATACGACCTTATTCGCAGGATGTATGAAGAGGATTTATCGACTTCATAAAAGCAGCATTGTTACCTACATCGATTGATAATAATGTGATTGAATGCGAGGATTTTAGATTATTTAAGTAGTTGAATTCACTCGCGGCAAAAGTTCTACGTCGAATGATTAATGAATGTGTGAGAGTAGAGCAAATATGTAAAGAGCAATGACATATTAGGTTTCAGGAAAGGGAGAGCAATTAGGGATGCAACTACGGAAATGAAAAAAAAAGTTAGAAACAAGAGTAAAATCGAAATATTTTGCACACCTTTTTTGGATTTGGAATGCACTTTAACGGAGTAAATTGCGAAAAACTACTGCAGATACTCGGAAAAATAGGAATTGACTGGGAGGATATGAGACTCCTACGAAACTTATACATGCCTCAGAGGGGACGTATGAGGGTGGCTTACGGGGAACCAAAGTGGGCAGTTACAAGTCACGGGGTATGGCAAGGGTACTAGTTGTTGCCATTTAGTTTATAATATTTAAGCTGAGGAAATGGTAGGAGATTTCTGAGAAAAGCTGGATGTGAAAATCCAAGTTGATGGCCAACTGATAAACTCGTTGATTGGTGAGTGAATAAAACTTCTGCATAAAATTAGGTATAGGTAAAGTAGACATAAATACTACCCTGCGATCCGCCGCATTGGCGTGAAGTAGGGAGTGCTTGGACATCAGCCGTACAAAGGTGGCTACAGGGAGGTATGATGGTGAATTGCATTTGGTAGCGTTGAGTATTTGGAGCGGAGGTCAGTTTTTATCATCGTCACTTATAATGCGAGAGAAAACAGAGAACGAAGGTCGTAGGAGTGGAAAATGAGGGGGGAGGGGTTACGTCGGGCCATAAGAGAGAAGAGGATGTTGGGTAATTGAAGAAGGGGAATAATGAGAATAAGTTTCACGAACGGGATTAAGAATGGTAATAGGTACTCCGAGATGAAACAATAAAGATCATTAGTAGATAGGGCACTGCACATGTATAAGCCTGGAGGATATTTCACTCACTTTATTTAAATCTAAACTAAGTGGTAGATTCATTAATAATAATACTCTATTAACGTACATCTTATTGACTATATTAGATCGTTGGCCCACCGATGAAAAAATAACAGTAATATTAAGTGAACTGATCTGGGATCAAGCGACAAATGCGTGGCCATGCCGGAAAAAGTCATTTCCCTAATCCACATAAGCTTCCTCCAAATTCTGATCATAAACATGTGCCGAAAATTGAGAGAGCTCGAATAGAAAATGATAATAAAACCTCGCGGTTACGAGGGATGCGAGGTAAAAACACTTTTCCTAAGTCAATGGCTCTAAATGTTGTACTATCTATACGAGACTTCAACTCACAATGACTTTTCAGCTAGGAATTACAAATACAGCACTTCAAACTATAAGGATCTAGAGAATAAAATAAATAACGATGACTGACAGAGAATGATCAATCTCATGTATCCCAGGCCAGATTCGAGCAATATTTACTAAAGAAGAAGGGGTTTGGAGTGGGGTTAGTTCTCAATTCACTTACCGTGCTGCAGACTTCCCCTTCTCTCAACTATCAGGGCGTGTGAATTTCACCACCAGTCTCGCCGCTGACCGTCAAGTCGAGTGCTTCAAATGATCCCCGGGCAGAGCACTGTAATGTTCACTATCAACCTTCCTCGAACCAAATGAGAATACTCTTCACCGTCTACATGGCAGCCGGATTAACATCATGCGCTCATTTGGCCAAAATATTCAAACGGCCAACTTTGTGTCTTGCGTTGTAGACACAAAGAACACGACAAAACCTTTACCATTGCACTCTGCGGGTATGTTCGTTAACGTAGCGTCCGAACGTGAAGGGTGTTGACTGCTGACTGACCGAAAGAGGCAGTCTCCCGATCACGGGTTGGAACCCACGCGAGGCTGAGGAATCACAGCACGAAAATGAACATGAATTTCTGTGCGCCTGAAACTTCCAAAGACTCAAGGCAGGAGCCGCATTTGATTGTCTGTTTGGCGGAGAGAAGTCCCGGATGGATAATTGAGACGGGCGAGACTCGCGTGGCATTTGCCCGGAGGGTATCGGGCACTCCCGCCAGTCAGCTCGGTGAAACCATCCCAAAGTTAAGGCCTGTTTGACTCCTACCGTAGATCTATAACAAGTAAAACGTCTTGCCACAAAAAGGCGATGGCTTATCTGCTATCTATTGAGAATTGTCAGCCCGGCCTCGCCAAAAAAACTCTTCGAGACTAGGGAGTCACAAGCATAGCAAAGGTTATGAGAAAAATTCCAACCACATTAACTTAATAGCTACTCTACATAATTAGAAAACAAAAAACTAAAAATTAATTGAGATGCACCATTGAACAAATAGGTATTACAGTAGTATCCTCTCTTGTTGACAATCAACTACGTGAAGTTTGACCGCTGGGATGGGGTTGTTCAAGAAGGAGAAGTTAGGAAAACTCGGCAATATAGTGGACAAGGCGATAGATACGTCAAAAGATAGTGTTCAGATTGAGTATGTAATTTTTAAATGCTTTATGTCTTGCGAAAAAGTTAACACAAGGGCCTAAGATGGAGCCTCGCTGCAAATGTCACTGTAATATACTAAATTGTTCCAGAGATGTCGTGAGGGGATCGGGTTGGTGTGGCGGCTAGAGTACTGGCTAACCATGCGGCGGCCAGGGTTCAAATCCCTGCAGAGGCGAATGTTTTACAGAGGAAAATTTCAGTACTCCGTAGTCGGATGAGACATTAAACCGTAGTCCCCTGGCGCGTTTTGCTAAGAGCAGGCTAATGCCGACGCCGGGTTTCTATCCACCCTTCTTCCCTTACCTATCCCCTATGGCGCAAATGACCTTAGCTGTCGGTCGCCTCCTCCAAATATCCAATCCAATCCAAGATGTCATGATCGGTCAGTGAATCACTGCTGTGTGCATTTCATGTGTATTGAAAGGATACTATATATATTTCTAATAACTTCATATTCATTTCGTTTTAAGTAGAAAAGCTAATATATAAGTTGAGGTTTTTCAGGGATGAGAAAATGTTGGTCAAGATGTATAAGATTACCACCAAATCCTTCCAATTCGCTGTTGAAATGCATTATCAGATATCGTATAAACCACGGAAGAAGACTAAACGACGGCTAATTAACCGTAGTAAATATGATGGAAAAATTTAAAGCTCTCCATATCAATGTAATAAGAAGAATTCATTTCATTTTCATCCACTTACCACTAAAATTAGCCTTAAATTTGTCACAAACACCGAATCTCCCTTTTGATGAACTGCAGTAAATATTCCCTAATGCCTCTATAACATTGTGGCCTCCAGGTCCCTTTACTCATTCAATATTTATTTCACATGAATTGCAATTTTCTAAATGCAAGAAATGATAAAAGGTGTTGATTTGAAAATCATCCGCTCATTTCCACTAGTTTTCGTTTCGGAGAAGTTATTTTAATATCATTGCTGAGTAAAAACGTGTCTCTCCCGGAATTTGAAGCACGAATCGGGAGGAATAAATTTTCATGGGTAAAGTTGGGTTCACATGGATCCGGAAAAGGCGAAGACCTTGATGATAACAGAAGATTGATAATTATCGGTGGAGATTTCAACCTCCCGGCTATCAAATGGAAAACCTATAGCGCTGAATCTAGTTCAAGGGAGCGTGATATAAGCGAGGCCTTAATACATTTTCACACCATCTCTTACTCAAGTAGTAAATGAATCTATGAGAGGTAATAAAATATTAGACCTTTTAGCTGTTAGTCACTCTACAATGATTAAACATGTCGATATCCTCGAAGGCATAAGTATTCATTAAGTAATTTTTACGACTTTGAAAACAACAGTAGATTCTGTAAAACCCAAACCTAAAGTCCACTCATTTGAAAAGTGCGATTGCGTGTTAGAAGATAGCGCGATGTTAGAAGCTTCATTCGCGAAATTCGTAGCCGCAATAAAGAACGAGAGCACTGAAGTATCAAGGAGATATTGCTTGGAAATACCACACACAGAAATCGATGAATTTATTCCATATAAATTCAAACGGGAGAGTAAACAACCTCGTTGGTATTAACCACCAAATAAGGCGGGAGCTCAGGAGACAATGGCAACTAAACTATCTATATAAAATTTCTATTAAGTTAAGAAACCCGTAAAGGTCACAAAAATCCTCAGGCCTCGGTAGCTTAACTGGCTAAAGCACTCGGCCGGAAATCGAGGGATCTGGGTTCGAATCCCGGTCAAGGCGGATGATTTTTCCCTGTGGAAATTCGCACATAAAACAACAAAGCTTGCGGCGAGAGAAATATACATTGCTCAACAATCTAAAACGAAAAAAAATGCGCGCTACTCTACGAAACTTCAAGAAAAATCCTCGGTGAATTAATAGATGAAAATCCCAAGTCATTCTGGTCTTACGCGACAAAGCTCCATGGAAAATCCTCGACAGTAGAGTATTTATTGGACACAAACGGTAAAGTGATCACCAACAGTATCGACAGTGCCCATTTATTAAACCACTACTTCGAATGTGTATCCAATAAGAACGGCACAAAACACAATTTAGACATTCCCGACTTTAACGAGCCGTAGCTGACAAAGACATTCAACGTGATGGAATAATTAAACAACTGCGTTCGATTAAAAGTAACAAGTCACCAGGTCCAGAAGAAATACCTGCACGCGTGCTCAAGGAGTTAGCACTACAGATTGCACCATTCTTAGAAATTATATTCAGTAAATCATTATCCCAAGGCAAGGTGTCCCAAGACTGGAAAATGGACTGGCCAACGTCACTCCGATATTTAAAAAAGGAAAGAGAAGTGACCCAGGGAATTGCGGGCCTATATCGATAGCATTACTTTTATGCAATATCCTCGAACACATTGTCGTTAAAAATATTATGACATTCCTGGATATTCGTTACCTCTTACATAGCAATTAACACGGCTTCCGTAAAGGCAGATCCTGCGAAACACGGCTTCCGTAAGGGCAGATCCTACGAAACACGGCTTGCGCACTTCCTTCATGATATCCTAAAATCAGCTGAATCGATTAAGCAAGTAGACGCGATATTCCTTGATTTCAAGAAGGCATTTTACAAAGTTCCTCACAAAAACTCAAATATAAATTGCATTCATGCGTAGTTAATAACAAAATAGTGAATTGGATAATGGACGTTCTCAGTGAAAACAAAAAGTACTTATAGATGGTTTTCGCCCTGATATGGTCGAAGTCATACCCATTGTTCCTCAAGAAAGTGTGATCGGCCCTCTTTTATTCCTTATTTATATAAATGACCTAATTTCTCGAGGTAGCAGTAAATTAAGATTATTTGAAAACGATACAGTTATCTTCCGTGAAATTTAGTGAAGACGCGGAGTTTGAAGCTCTGTCATCGGTCCTTAACAGCGTTCAATCGTGGTGCCAGGAGTGGGGGTTAAACTTTAGTATCAGCAAATATATCTTCTAGTTCACTTCCTGCGAAAGTCATCACACAAATGCCAGACCAATACTGTGGGTGGAGTAAACAAAATCTTCAGATACAGTAAAATATCTTGGAATTACCTTGGAACTTCTGATATATCGTGGGTATTACACATACAGAACATATGCGGCAAAGCATTAAAGAAACTAGGTTTTGTTAAGCTTATAAAAGGAAGGTCCTCATATGAAAAAGTCAAAGAGAGATACTACTTTGCTCTGGTTAGGCCATACCTCGAATACGCCGCGAGCATTTGGGACCCTGGTTATAAAGATTTAGCCAAAAAAATTAATAAAATACAAAGAAAAGCAGCACGCTTCGTTAAAAACTGCTATGAGCGTACATATAGTGTCTCACAACTTTTAGAGGGAGTAAGGTGGGAGCCCCTAGCGATTCGGAGGCTACACGCTAGGCTTAGTTTGCTTGAGAAATTCAGAACTGATATATTTCAGAGCGATGCAGAGAATATTATCACGACTCCTCACTACATCTCTAGGTCTGACAGATGCGATGAAATAAGAGAGATACACTACCGAACAGATAGGTACAAAAACTCGTTTTCCTCGCACAATAGGTGACTACAATAAAAATTAAGGTCTAATAAATACACTCCCATAATACACGTCACCATTTCACCTCCCAAATCCTATTCTCTTACATATTTACAAGGCTGGTGTCCTACCAATCCCTGCCACACGTCCATGCGGTGGCTCGAAGGGTATTATGTAGATGTAGAACTCGGAGCGTGAAAATTAATCGTGCGAATCAGAAGCATGGCGGTTACGAAAATTCGGAGTTTTGACGAAGGTTAACCCTACAGAAACTGCGTTAAAAAAATTTTTATTATAAGCGTTCCGCATGAGGACTCTGACGTCAGAGAACCAGAAACCCCAGAAAACAGTTGAACAGCAGCCCACAATAGAGGATTTACGGCGGCGGCTCGCAGGGTATTATGTAGATGAAGAACTCGGAGCGTGAAAATGAATCGAGCGAATCAGAAGCATGATAGAAGTAGTTACCGTGAGGATATACTTTCTTTTATTGCTATGCATGTATGTAACGATTCCCTCATCCCGCTAGGAATAACTTTTAACACATGAACTCCACTTTCTCAGGCGAGATATCGTAGAACAGCATAATGAGTAATGAAGCTCAAATGATTTCGTACTGTCTACTAATTTTATTTCCACCTCTTGCTACACGTGTTTCGACTGACTTGCAGGCATCATCAGTCTCGCCTGATGATGACTGGTAGTAGGTCGAAACACGTGTAGCAAGAGGTGGAAATAAAATTAGTAGACAGTACGAAATCATTTGAGCTTCATTACTTTTTAACACATGATGCAAATGGGTCTTAACAGTTTCCGGAAAGGGCCGATTAAACAATGCGACGCAAGATTTAAAAATCATACATGATTCTTTGCTTAGGTGGAGTTAAGTGACTCATTCACTGTATTATTTTGTTGATAATCAGCCATAGTTTTTTTTCTGTCAGTTTTGGTGGATATCCTGAATTCGGAAGCCCTAAAGAACGAATTACACGGAAGTCTGCAGCAAGAAAGCTTGATTGAACGAACACCACTGGAAGGCGGCTTTATTTCCAATGTAACTATTTACTTCATGTTTATATTTTGTAAATGTAGAGACAGATTAGTTAGTACGTAATTTCAAAGCAGTGTAAGCCATGATCTTATGTGGGGAAAGCAAAATAGGTGAAATTTGCCCTTCATTATCATCGTGGTCGTTAATTGAACCTTTACCATTATGAAGAGGTCATGTCACTGATCACTCAATTTACTTAATATCATTATAATGAGCATCTTTACATTTTGATGAATCCTTCCTTTCGTCAGTCTCGAACACCAAATTTTCCTCGTGTCAACCAAAATAATTTGAGAAGATATTATTCCTCACAGCTACCGGTACGCGCAGCTGCTTTTATAGCTTAAGGAGAAATTGACTTGGTTTTCTCAGAACTTGGCTAGCTTGCAAACGTCGGGGCAGTCCCAACCCCTGAATGAGGTCCTAAAAGAAATCATATTTTGGTATGAACTTGTTCCGCGGGCCAGAAAAAAGTAATCGGCATGCCACGTTTGCTCACCGACGACCTACTGTCACCTCAAACAATATGTACCCTAAGTTTGAGGCTGAATATCGAGAGAATGCCGGATCAGATTGTAATGACACAAAATTTTTGCAGAACGGCTATAATTACGATTTCTTTTAATTTTTGCAAAGCTGTTACTCGCGAATGAAAAAAAGTGCATATTTGAGCCTCTAGAAGAAATGCCGAGCTTTGCCGGATTACTGCATAATTACTTTCGGTTCCCTTACTGTCAAGATTTAATGCAACACCTTTCGATACAATTTCTCAACCTTTTCTTCATTGTCTTAAACTAACCATTGTCTCAACATTAAAATTTCATTACACTTAAGCAAGGCTTGTGGGCGCGGTCTGCCACCAACGCAGACTCGCAGAGCGCACTTTCACTACCCCCGAGTCACACGCCAAAGGTCATCAATTATTCCTTCATTTTCACATTTTTTGAAGTGGTAGAGTTGTCTTACTGAACTTGAGATAGATTCAACGGGATCGCGTCCACGTCCAAATACCCGTGCGAACGGAGATAAAGTTGGTCCGCAAAATAATTGAGAAATCTACACCCATTATAGTTTAAAAATCTGAAAACTAAACGCTAAAAAAATATAATTGCACTCAAGTTGTTTTAAATGTCTCCTTAGCAACTTATAACATCAACTGAACGAATTAAACCTAATATAAATGAATAGATCAATTATCTCTCCTTGATTGACCGGATTTCGCTTTCGATGACTTCAACAGCGTCGAAGAGCAATTCACCGCGCGGACCACACGACTCCAAAAATTCGACATTTTGGAGAAATCTAAACAATAATATCACCACTATTTGACAGAATACACTGAGATTACATAGTCGTTATTATTACATAGTCGTGAATACATTATAGGCATGAATATGAAAAAATATTAAGCATGAGCCTAGCAAACCATACTTGCACAACTCGGATGGAAATGCCCGGATACCTAAGTATATTCTCCTCATTTCGAAACAACATCCAGCATCGGAGAGCAACCGAAGAATTATTTAGCTGTTCGCTTTAAAGTTCTTAACGATCAATAACATGAAACTAGGAGGTTTCTTAGAAGCGCACACAGTGGCAATTGAGGTTAATGTTCACCAATTAGTGCCATGATTGCCCTCCTTACACATTAATTAAGATCAACTGAGCTTCGGAAAATTTATCTACCGAGCAACGTGTTTTCTAAGAAATACCGTAAAACGATTCTTCATTGCGAGAAGAAATTATGTGAGATAAATAAACCTCATTTCTGAAGGCCAAACTATTGGTGAGGTTTATGCAGGAGGTATTTGAGCCACTCGAGAGGAGAAAACAATATTCCTCAGGACTGAGGCAGGCTTCACTTCGTAGAAGTTTTGGTGTCCGTATTCCTACGAAAATAAAATTTTACATGTTTTAAAATGAATACGAATCCAACCAGAGGTACTATATTGGAAAATAATTTTTCAGGATAATATGAGTGCATTACTGCGAAAAAATTGTTTCCAAAAGCGATTGATTGATTTACATACGAACCGACGCATATTACTTACATTCTTTAAATACCTAGCGAGGAGTTGGGCACGATATCATCAAGTGTTCAAGGAAGAGGTAAGAAGGTCGATAGAGGTATTGTTAGCTTTTCCGAGCAAGTTAGTGCTCTGTAACGCTTTCTCATTCAATAAGATTGAGTTATAATCGTTTTATGATCAAGTAAGATTCTTCATGCAGGTAACGAAAAGAATTTCTCTATCACAAAATAAGTTTTCGATTGCGTGACCTCCTCAGGCAACTTCATTAAGGAGCAGTGTGTTACGTCATTGTGAGATTGGTAAAAATTAGCAGGGCCTCACATAATATAATCTTGTAGATATTTTCTTGGTTTTGAGGTTCGGTTTGATTTATATTTCTACTTTTCATTATTCACGATATACGTGAATACTCAAGCATAATATCATTTAATCAGAGTCTTTAATCAGAGAATATACATTGATACAGGAAAATGGCGTTTTCCTGAAAAGTAGCCATATCACATGTAATAAATGTATTATTCTCTGTAGATGTTCACAGTCCATACTGATAAAGGACGTCAAACTATATAATTATGTAGGGATATAGAGGTTAGGTCAGTGGAATGGATAGCTGCTGCAAAGCAATGTTAGGATTGATTACTACTAATGATGATGATGACCTCTGTGAGACAATTCTCCCAAAAAATGACGCACTACGTTGCAATGGTCGTCCATCAAAGGAATCTGGCTGGTGATTCACAATTTGATGCTTCATCAAAGCGGAAGTATGAAGCGTTCTATTAAAATGGTGGGGAACTATCTCTTCACGGGAATTGAATATTCGTAGGCTGGAGACTTTTGAGGTGTAGATTTGGAGAAGGATCAAGAGATTGAGAGGGAATTATATTCTTTTTATTCTTATATAATGGATAGTTTACAAATAGTTCAGATTACATGCAATAATTTCCCGTTGAATGGGCTACAAAAAGGATTTAATAACTGCAGAATTAAAACTATAGCAGCTATATAAAGTCCGCTTGAGTCAATAGACTCGTCAGGCGGTACTTTGTCAATTAAAAATGATACACTATCACCTGGTTTTACAAATTATAAATATTGATAAAAATATATGTAATTAAAATCTATATTTTACACATAATGTACAATATTTTTTTATGAAAACATGTATAATCCCAAAGGTAATACTAATTTTAAACGTCGAAGTGAACTTAGAAAATCAATGGATAAAATGTTTAGAACTTTTACAAAACTCACAGAGTCAAAATAATTTTTAATCACAATTTAAAAAATCACGATTAAAATTTAAAAATAACAAATCCACTTTCAATGATATATTCAAATATCAAAATCCCTCTTACTCTATCAGATTTCTCGTTCTAATACTTTTAGAAAACATGTCCTTTTCAATTCTGGCATGGATATCTCCTCGGGTATATATGTCACTATCCAGTTTAAAAGTTTTAGGACAAGAGTGCCAAGTCTTCTGTCTCCATATCTAGTGTATGATATTGGGACATCTAATTTAGATGACCCTCTCGGTATTTGCTTGTCCCCCTTTCGTAATGTTTTATATTTATTTCCAAAATAGTTTTCCGTTATTAAAATATAATCTAAGCGTTTTAATATAGGCAGCATTTGTAAATCTGTGAATATTGTATTTGAATCTGGAGTCCGCATATTAAGTTTAATTTGTATTAATTCCTAAAAATTGTTTTAACTGCACGCTTTTGAGAATTTTCTATGACTTTTGTATGGGTATTATAGAGTAGAAACGAGAAAGAGTTAGATACGGTGTAAAGAATTGGTGGCGGAAATAAGATGAAGGCAGTAAAAGTGCAAGAGAAAGACGCGTATCGAAAGTAAGCGGCAAGTGGAATAGGATGATAAGAAGGGAAGAATGATATCTGAGAAGACTTCCGGCGATCCACCGCGTTGAATGACGTTTACTGACAAAAGTTTCGTCCTGATTCCAGAGGACACCTTCAGGTCGAATCTGAAGATGCTCTTAGACCCAAAGATATCATCTAAAACAAGGACAAAACTGTTGTCAATGAAAGTAATTTTACGTGGTAAAATACCGGAAGCCTTCCCAGATATCACCATGTAACACCACGAAAGCCTTAGACATAATTTCAAGAGGGGAGAATACTTAATGGGTGTGAAGGAAGAAAGAGGAATGGAGAAGAGGAGAATGAATTACAAAACATGAGGAGAAAAAGCAGTATTAATACGTTTAAGAGAGACAATACATGAAAAAATGTTTAGAGTTTTCGGATGGTTAAAAACAGGTCATATTGCACATTAAAAATTAAATAAATATACATAAATTGAAATATGATATTAAATTGAACGCATTTAAGTAGTGGAAAAGATTTTACATAAATATATAATCACAGCTGACTATAACGTTCTGGTCCTGCTAAGCCTATATAATAGGCTTGTCAGCAGGATCAAAATGTTAAATATTAATCTCAAAATTTTAAAGTCACATTTAAAATCACAAAAATTAAACATTTGACATCATTTTTTTGTTCATTTTTGGGCAAACAACCAATTTTTAATTTCTCTTTTAACCTTATTGTGGGTGTTTAATAATTTCAACCTCTTAGGAAGCTTGTCAAAAATTGTTGGCACAGCCACTTCCAAATTACTATTTCCATGATTAGTGTGGTATTTTTTACTTCATATTGTCCCTTAGTGCTTATTCACTTTTTCTTATATCCCGTATTTTATATACATTACTAAAATAATGTTTTATTATAATGACATATTTATACAGTTTATCCACTGGTAACAAATTAAGACCTCGTAATGAGAGAATGAATGAAGTTACCATAGCTGTTTCACTGCAAGGAATACACTATCGTTAGTTCATCTGGTAGAGATGTTAGCCTTTCATGTAGAGTATAAACATTGATGTTGGGAGTATTATCGTCCAAGTTCCGGCCCAGACTGAACGAAGCGGTCTACAAGTCCGTGCACCTATGTACTGTGATTCGTCTTTCCGACGGTATATTCTTCTTTTTACGTGCAGGAGACTGTTCGCACTCTCAGTGTCAAACGATTACAAGAATCTGGAGGTTGACAGACTGCGAAAAGAGCATGGCGGCGAGCTCACATGGCAGAGGTCGGCAGTAACATGAGGTGAGGTGTCTATTATTCATCACGCGTTTGCAGCAGAGTGAGCGACACACCATTTTAGCTGTGTGAGGAATTTTCACCATCGATTCTCGTTACGTTGGTGCCGAATACTTCACTTCATTAAGCTAATTTGCTATTTGTACGACAAACTTTCAGTGCATTCCCAGCATTGGCAAGTGCCTCATCAAACTGAAATGAGCATGGAAGAACTCAACAATATTTTGCAAGTATTAGATAGCATCCGTATGTATCGCAATTAGGACTCATCATTTATCCACTTGATTCGCTTTGATAATAACAAAAGGAATCTTAATGCATAAAGCAAGGGAGTGAATTAAATTATGATGATTGAAGCACCATATGGATAAATACAATTATTATTTGGCATAAGTAATCCTGGAGAAAGGGGTGAACAGAGAATAAAACGGCAGCACTATTTCTTAAGCTAACCATAGTACTATTTTGTCACGCTTAGCGAACTTCACTTCTGATTTCTAAATACGCTTCGTAGTAGAGGCTCTGGAGGGTATAGAAACAGAGACCACTATAAGACTTCTACAGGACTCATAGAAACGGCTCGAAAATACACAAAAAAATCGGTAGAATAACTGTATCATCATCACACGATGCAATATATTTCACCGTATTTCGCAAGGAGATGAACCCAAAATTCGACGACAAATCCAGCGTTAATGGAAGAGGAGCCCGAGTCTTCAGCTTGGGATGGACAATTGACTGGTGAAGCATGCTGCAATAAAAATTTGTAAAAATTTTATTGCAAAATTTCATTAAAATTCATTGAAAATTTCCTAAAGGCTAATTTGTCAAATCTTAATATGCAGAAAAATGTTTGGCAAGTAATTTTACGTCAATGTTTTAACAGACCGTAGCCACAGGTAGATTCTATTCTGCTGAATGAAGACGATTAGAAAGGTGGCCATGACCTACACTAGTATTTTTCTCCGGCTTAACTTCATCTTTCTACGAGAAAATTAATCAAAATACTTATCAAAGAGGTTTAGTGCATTTGGAAATAGTGGCATAGTGGAAATTTGTGCATTGATAGAATATTATCCCTCCCTCAAAAATCGGTAAAATAAACCTTGAAAAAGTAGAATAGCAAAGGAGAGGGAATGCAGAAAGGCATTTTGAAGGTACTGAATGTAGTGACCATGAAAATAATAAAAAAGACCACGGAGAATGATTCGAGGATTCAGCACTTGGACTTCAGCGAGAGGTGCAAACGAGCGATCCATAAAAGCGTCGCCTGTATCCGTACCGATATGAGATCATTTTGAACCGGAGGAGGAAAAAGTGCGAGCCTGCTCCGCTTTCGTCCGGAAAAGAGGGACATCAATGGATTATCCATAGAGCACCTGACGGCCAGACGCATCACTGAGATTCACCGGCGGGAAAAAAACTGCAAGGAAAGGACATAAAGGCGACGGGCCGTAATGTTGCGCGACATCCTAAAGGTAAGGGAACGGTACAGAGAGAACTGACACCGCAAGAACTTGGGTCCGTGACTAGCATCATAAACTTCGTTGCATTTAATTTAGATTAGAAATGAGCCGTGGATTTTCCGACCTTATCAGCTCCGCTTTGTATATGTTAAATTCCTGCAGGGGATACTTCTAAGTTGGCTGAAAATTTCAATTAATTACAAGAATATTTTTGGAATAAAAATTTTTTGTGAGCGTCATTTTTGCGTGTTTAATTGATTTTCGTTTCAGTTTGTTTATCGTGTACTTGTGCATCTTCGCCGAGAACATTTCCTCAGGAGATAACAAGGAGGACAACGTAAAATACACAATACACAAAAAAAGAACGCTCACTTCAAATTTAGAATGTCCGGTGGGTCGCCCGCACCCTCCTCAGTGAGGGGAGTTGGAAGAAAATTTCTTTTCTTTCATTGTGTATTGGGTATTTTACGTTGTCACCTGTGACGAAGTTTTTAGTATCCACGCGTTCGTGGAAAGTTTTCAACATTAGTATACATACGTACTTCACTCTTTACTACCTTCACCATCTGCTTCCCCTCTTGAAGTTAAACGGTGGAACTCCCATAAATTTCGATACATCGTTCTCCCCCCTCCCTCCCC
Organism: Ceriagrion tenellum; assembly: GCA_963169105.1. NCBI lineage: Eukaryota > Metazoa > Arthropoda > Insecta > Odonata > Coenagrionidae > Ceriagrion > Ceriagrion tenellum. The sequence continues at coordinate 22,776,104 of OY720635.1, forward strand.
CCACACGGCTACAATGTCTTTCACTGAACTTCCTATGCTTCTTTTCCCCTCTTTTCTCTCCCACTACTGCATTCCTTCTTACCTTAATCTTCTTAGCTATCTATTATTCTGAATAGGCGGAAGAGGGCTATAACTGAAGATCTAATTTCAAACTATATTACTCTTCATTCAAAAATATAGAAAAACATAGAGATTTAGACTATCTCAAATCACAGGGAATTGATTCATTCCAACAAAATGTTAGGATCACGAAAACATTAGTCGCACAATATAACCCGCTGACCAAAAATAGTTGGTCAAACTCGCAAGCTCTATGAAAAAATGTTTCCTTTTAAAGATCATAAATTATCTTCGTAGTCAAGTTTTCGTACTGGAACACCGATTATCTTCAAGGAAATTATATTACAAAGCAGAAAATATTAATATTCAATTGATAAATCATTTTTAAGAAATTTATTCCGAGGTAACACGGCTTTAATAATAATTATGGAAAATAAGAATATTATTTGTTTAAAAAAACCCTTCGTGGTTATAGAATCATGAACAGGCGCATAGTTTGGAATATTTCAATTTTCTAGGACTCCATCTCACTGTAGCAAGAAGTAGTATCTGCTACAAAATTTCCAATTTCCAAAAATATCAAATTACCAAAAAACAAAATTACAAATGAGCCGTCTTCTATGCCCTACTATGTATCCCTGGAAAAGTAAACTTGAACTGCTAGAGCAGCGGCTTTGCAGTCAGTTTGAAGGAAAAACGTGCACAAACTATACTGAGAGAGGCAATAATTATCCACTATATATTAGGTGGCTCAACTAGCCAACGAGTTCAGACTGATGTAAAATATATCATACATATAATAATGGGATGTTGATATTAGATGACAATAGTAAAATATATGAGCATATTGAAAGTCTTTTTATCAATCTAATCTCAAGAATATGTGTGTAAGCCTTATAATACATGGCGCCTGTTTACTTTTTAAAATATCCCTTTGACAACAGCATTCAAAAGGTCTTTTACCAAAGAGGTATAGGCACAGTATTCTTCCAAAACTGTACCTAGTGATGCGAGGACAAAGTCTAACGGAATTAAGGTTTTTTTGCACCTATCACTTCTATTGCAGTAATTCTGGAGACCGATGGACTGTGACCAGGGAGGTATAATTGAAATGAAAAGACATGGCCATGGTAAGAATACATTGAGTCTACAACGCATGAAACATTGTCTTTCCAGTGATTTTTTCGAAGATTTGATGGAAATCTAACGTGACCTACGGGAACGTAGGCCAGAGTAAATTCTAGACAGCGCCAACTGTCACGGCTGAATTAGATTCAAGAATCTGTTGGACTCTCTCGGCTAAAATTTTCAGTTTTTTTCTTTATGAACCAGATAAATTTACCTACGTTTGTTAAACTGTCACAAAGAAAGGAGCGATCATTCAAAACTTGTCAGATATAGAATATGAAATAGGATGATCAAATAAGTATTTTTTTATGAACAAGGGCGAGTGATAAAAAGGCCAACATATAGCTCTAATGGTAAAATAAAAGCATAGTGGATCTGTCGCACCATATTACGCCACCAGGTTTTAGGGGCGTTATAAAAATGAAATGGAAGAGAAAGCTTCACGCGGAAGAATAAGGGACAGCTATTCCGAGCCAACGAAATGGGATGCTGCGGAGAATCAATATCCCGTAAATAGGAATGAATGCCCGGAGTTTACTAATCTTGAGGTTGGTATGTTGATGCTGCTTTGACATTTCCTGGATTCGCAACGCTGAATTCATTTTTAATTTGGTAAAACTATGGGTTTTAATTTTAAACGGATTGTATGAAGAACACAGATTCGAAATCAACACTATAATTAATTTTCAAACTGCAATCAGAAAACTCATTCCTATATGTTTCTTCGCTACTTGATAACGCAACGCAAGATTAAATTACTTAGATAATATCCAATATTAATATCTGATCCACCATTTTCAAAATTCCCGTATGCAAATTTGTCAATTAAGGACAAAAGAGAAAAGTTTACAGAATACAGGGGCAAAAGTTGGTTTAGAATAATCAAAAATGAAAGACCTAAGCCGCAAATATAAATTGTAACTTCAATCTTGTGTTTGGCAATCAAGATAAAAGATTTTTGAAATATTAAATTTGAGCAGCGCCCATGAATATGCGTCCGCCCTGAATGGTTTACTTTCGGCCACGGTGCGTCAATCACTTCCTGAGAAATTTCATTGCTTTTTTGTGCGCACACTCAGAGTGAATACACAAACAAAGACTTTCGAGCTGTCAGATATGATTTTGGACTCTCTCAAAGGCTACATTTGGTATTGAGACAGGACAAATGACTAATATTTAATCATATCCTGAAATTAACAGGAGGAAGTTAAGTTGTCATATCAAAAATGATGAATGTCGCCGACCAGGCACGGCAAATGATTACTAATGAGTTTTTCAAATATTCTGCCAACCAATTAGGCCGTGATGAAATTTTAACGCTTTCCTCTTACAAATTGATTTGGTTATCAGTATTCAAAGACATACTTCCAGGAATGAAAATAACTGTTATTTATGTCCTATACTACCAAACGCATAAAAAAACATACGACAGGAGTTTGGTCAGAGCCATAACACAAAAGGCAAATTCAATAATTGGATAGAAAAGAGGCGAAACAAACTTTTGTACGAATTTCGTATGGTTAATTTTTCCCTCACTTTTTTGCTGTGGTGGCGAACTACAAGCAGGAATTTGGTTTATGATTATTTGGCAGTAACTGCAACGATAGAGTTACCATGGTTGTGCCAGAAATTCAATGAAAAATTACGAAGGAAGAGGTTGCGGAAAATCACGCAATTTTCTGCAACTGCTAGTAAAAATAAGGAAATGAAAGAGGACCATGAATGAAAAATGAGACACTATATTAAGATAAAGAAAATTATTCCAAGTTTGAAGCCCCGCCGTTAGATATCATTGATTATGACACTTGGAAACGATAAGCTCACGTAATGCTGAAATTTTAAGTTTACACACTTTCCATAGAGAATATCCCTTAAGTAATTAAAAAACGAGAGGAAGTTATATTAAATCTATAATAATATTTTAATGGAAATAGAATCAGAAATCTAGCAAGATAGTGCAATTTCTGCTCTAGATGCCATTAAGTTCAATTAAACGATGAGAGGCACCTAATACATAATAGAAGGAAGGATAAGACATTGAAGGAGATCACCATTTTTACCTTTGATGCTTACAGAGAAACTGAACCCATTAATAATGTTTTTAGGAAGAGTGTAAAATCTAATAGAAGAAAGCGAAAAGCCAGAAATTATTTAGTAGATTGTGAGAATGCTGATAAGCAGAATCACCGAATCTCGAAAGAGGTACTTCGGTATTATTACTTAGGAAAGCACAAAAACTCGAGAACTATAACAGCAGCAATAAAATAAAGGATTATGAGTAAAACTATTTTGGATGGAAAAATGATAGAGGAACTACGCATAACTTATTTATGGACTAAAATTTTTCACCAAATACCATAATAAACTACTGGGCTCTGAACGATTCATCTTCATCACGGGGTTTGTAACGTTTGTAAAATTGGAACTCAATAAAGATGTTCAAAGAAGGAATACCACCTACTTAGTTTTCCACCACCGAGTTTGATGAATAAACCGTAAAAGTAAACTTGACCAGAAGCAGTCTTCACGAAAATGAAACTTGGGGTTTTCGTCCTAGACGTGAATAGAACTCTGATGTCTCCTACCAAGGACCCGAGTTAGAATCTCAGAAATGTCGGGATTATCTGGTGAAATTGTGTGTTTTACTCTGGAGCTGGGTCGTTTGGAAGCGACGCTGAACTCTGATCCTCTTGGCGAATAGCATGACATATTATTCCAACGAAAGGTTTATTTTCTTCATTCATCTAAACCTTGATCTATTTCTGTTTCTACCACATTATTCTTATATCCTTAACATTTTCAAGGGCGCAGTTGTCGGCAGCTCTGTAAATACAACCGGAGATAACTTCACCGCTGGGGAACACCACGCAAGATATGATACAGAACAAGATCGGAGACTTCAGTTTTAGTTAGATTAAATGATGTAAAGAAGTTATCGATATCAAGGGATAGGCGATACATATATTTGAAATATTTTAAGTATTTTATATTTCAAATATATTTTGATGTATTTTCTGACTGCAAAAGAGAAGAATTTTCATTCCACTCGGAGGCATGCCGACGATTCTGTCCGTCTCTCCGTAAAATTATATTTTAATTTCTGGGTGATCGCTCAAAAATGTTTATTTGGGAAAGAAAGTTCCACAATATGCATATTAAAAAATTTAAAATTATTATTCTCTGCCCCATTCACCGTTTCAACTCTGGTGGCGTCAATCTATAATATTTACAGCCCTTTGTGTAATCTGCAATATAATCGTGGATGTACAAAGTTATTCTCGGATAATTAGTTTGGAGAATTTCCGGTGTCGCTGAGAACTGGGGAACTCGTTGAATCTCTTCTCTTGCGTAAAAAATCTCTTCCCTCTCTTTTCCACAATTTAAGGATATTCAGAGAAATTTAAAAATGGGCATGTGAAGTGATTGTATATATCTCTCGAGTCAAGTTACAAAAAATGTTTGAGTCGTAGTTGCCCAACCCAGTCTTAAGCAATCGTTTCATTCATAAAACCTATAACTGGGAATAGAAGCAATGGGATTATGAAACAACCAGAAGCCAAGTTTCAATGCAGGAGCTTCTGGCGTGACAACAACAAATCAATGAGTAACTCAGAGTCACATCAAGCCCTGAAAAGCATATTAATTCGATATTGTAGCGGATGAGTAACAGGACGTTCCCGAGCCCTTTAGAAAGTTCCCGCGACAGCACCAGGGGCGTCAAGGTCGTCCGATCGGGAAGTTTCGAGAACCAGAAGCGGCCCACATAAATACCGGAGCAGGAAAGCCTTCTGGCCAGTAGAGGAGAATCGATCCCCTGTAGTGTGTTGCCGCCACTGTGTGTGTTACAATAAAGCCTCTATTAAGTGAACCGGCTTATTATTTCGGCCATCCCGATATATGGTGTCAGAAATGGGATTGATTCGAAATGATGGAGACTAAACCAGAAGAGAAAAGTGGTCCGTCTTGGTCCATCTCGCAAACATTTTCCTTCGTAGCAGAGGATTGGTCGAGATGGAGGAAAAGGCTTGAGCGTTATAGACGCGCCTCATGATTGAGCAAAAAATCGGAAGATGAACAGATTGACGCGTTGATCTACCCAATGGGGGACGACGCAGAAGATATATTACTTCCCTTCACCTTATCAACAGAAGAAGAAAAGAAGTACGACATCGCCATCGGGAAATTTGAAGAACATTTTATTCCGAAGAAAAATAGTATTTATTGTTAATGTTACACAAGCTCATGTCCTTTGGCTGTCGTGGCCGGCATTATCTCTCTTGCCAGAGTATCACATTCATACTATATTTTTTAAAGACGTGTGGTACTGAAGGGAAATAAAGATTTGTCGGCTAGATATTTTAGCTATTTTTTATGCCTCCATCTTTGGGTAAACCCTCGTTGACTCATGCTTTCCGGGCGTGGCCGCAGGAATACTTGCACGCGCAGGCGAGCAAACTGCAGCGAGCCAAATCATCCCTTTCACCCCTTCGTTGCACTTTGCCTTGATCCTGCCATTTTGCCTCAGCACCTTTGTTTGTCTGAACATCGAATTTACTCCTTTCGACCACACTATACCATCGCCACTCCCTGCCTCATTCATATGGAGCATATTGGAGAAATTTATCCCGCACAGCATCCTCTCGATGATTGTATTGCCCCGCACAAGGCAATGCCATAGGATGAGCCAATTGAAATGTAGCGTTCGCTCTTCCCTTATTTCTCTCTCCTCAGAGCTCCACAAGTTTCCTCCAGCTTGAACAATGCCAGGTGACCCGATTGATAAAGGAAGAGAAATGGATTCTCGATCTATTTCAAAATCCATGGGCAGTATCTACAGCTACATAATACCCTGCGATCCGCCGCACGGGCGTGTGGCAGGGGGTGTTAGGTCACCAGCAAAGGTGTAAGTTTTTTGGAGATGAAATAGTGACATGTATTATAGGAGTGAATATAGTGGACCTCAGTTTTTATTGTGATCACATATTGTTCGCGGAAAGAACGAGTTTTTGTACCTACCTGTTTGGCAGTGTATCTCTCTTATTTTATCGCATCTGTCAGACCTAGAGGTGTAGTGACGAGTCATGATAATATTATCTGCTAAGCCTAGCGTGTAGCCTCCGAGCCTCTAGGGGCTCCCACCTAAATCCCTCTAAAAGTTGTGAGACACTATATGTACGCTCTTAGCAGTTTTTAACGAAGTGCGCTGCTTTCCTTTGTATTTTATTAATTTTTTAGATTAAATATTTACGACCAGGGTCCCAAAGTCTCGCGGCGTATTCGAGATGTGGCCTAACCAGAGCGAAGTAGTATCTCTCTTTGACTTTTCAATCCGAGAACCTTCCTATTATACGTTTAACAAAACCTAGTTTCTTTAATGTTGCGCCAGATATGTTCTGTATGTATAACAGTAGCATATTTGTCTGAAGAGGCATTAGCAGTCTTTGGCGTGAGAGTACTTTGTGTGTGCCTTAAAATTTCAGAGCGGTCTTAAATGTCCTGAGATAGAATACGATAATGAGTAATTTTATTTACTGGGTACTCGCTGATATTTTTTAGGCTTGATCATTTGCTCTTATAAAATTTTGTTCTAGCCTGAATAAAGTCTTGATAATATACGGTAAAGCTTGAATATAATGAAGAATTTGATATGGTTATGATATAGTTCTTCTTACGCACTTTACGCTATTCATTTTTTCTTCGGTTCATTTTTAACCGGTGTCGTTTTTAATTCAAAATAAGAGGGGAAAATCCTCGAAATATCAGCAAATTCTCGTAGTAGTTCCTATGGACCCGCCACTGAATGGTCAACACCATTACAATGAATCTAGTCCCTTATTGGATCGTGTGAATTTAGATTCTCTTACTGCTTGTTTCAAATGATTTGTTTAACGTGGATTCGGGCATTAAACTTCGTATCTTATTTAATTTACGAACCCACTTGTTAAGTTGAATATACATTTTTCTAGTATTTTTTTGATTAATTATTTTGTATTGTGTTCTTATTTCCATTGTCCTTATAGTGATCTCCTTAAGTACTCGTACTGCAGCGTATTGAAGTGTGTACTTTAAAATGTATTTGTATATATATTTTGTATTTCAAATACCTATTTAAAAATATTTTATTTTAAGTAAATGTTTAGAGAGTTTTTATCAGCCCTGTTGAGAGAAAGTAAAGGGGTTTTTGGATAAGGAGTAAATAGAAAAGGAGATATAGCTAAAGATGTCACGTGTTGACTGAGACGGCAAAATTCTGTTCCGGTTGACTCGTGGGAGAAGGCTGCCCGCGGGAGTATTGGCACACCATCAAATATGCAAAATACTGGCAATGGTGCTCTCTTCCGAGTTTTACAATATAAACTGAACTGATGCGCACGCTCAACTCGTAAAGTACCGATGACATTCTGAAGGTTCAAAATATTAATTGCTTCTGAATAGAATAGCACAATAATGTTAAAATTTGATGGTAAAAGTGTCACAGATTTCGTAAGGAACTAAATAAAGCCCTGTGATTCTTCTTAGAGAAAAATATAATAATTCAAAAGTGGTGAAAGAAAGAAGAACTACTTCATCGCATAATCTTTTTCTGGTGAGGAAGATACGTCAATTAAAGAAGCAAAAAATTTCATCACACTTGGATTTCCAGAAATAAAAAAACGTTCGACAGTGTTGGCTCAAACAATGTGTCATTTCATGGGCGTGAGAATATCATTTCATGGCAGGTTGTAAGAGATGCATTGCCGGAATAAAAACGGAATGACTGTAATTAAACTGAGCTCAGCAGTAAAGAGGCAAAGATGGAGCAATGAGCGGGGCAAGGATGCACACTTTCACCGACTTCCCTCGCCTGTGCGAGGAAGACGTTAAAGAAATGAGAGGAAACGCCACCGGTGCGGGAATCCGAGAGATGAAAAGAAAGGCTAGCAAATGATGAAGACAATCACTAATTTTCAAACAGAATAACAGACAGCGTCTGATCGTAACATATACGATCAAGTCCGAGAAATGTGATTAAAAGACTAGAGTAGATAAAAAATTACCTCGAGATTTCTCAATATAAGTTTTTTAAAATTAATTGGACTCTATTGTTTTTTGTAATGATTAATTGCGATTTTGTATGGTGTTATTACTTAACAGATGATAGGTTGGTCTTTAAAAAGATATGGAGGAAAATTAGATTTGTAAACGGCTATGTTTAGGGATGAGTATACATTTTAACATTATGCAAAGAGGTACCATTACCGTCCAAGTGCTGCCAATAAATCTAATATCAATCATGCATATGAGACTGGGCAATTACATCCAAGCAAAGGGGAGGTATTTTATCGGGTGGGAGAAATATTTTGCTTTGGTGGGGTAAGTAAAGATAAAGTGTTTTGGAGAGCGAATTCCTTGGGAGGGACTTTAAAAAATAAGATAATACATATGAACAACAAGAATAAATACGTATTCTCAGCATGCATTGTGAGAAACGTTCCATTGTCGTTTGCATTAAGGAGCAAGGGTCAATATTAAGGAGATAAGACATCAAAGGAGAAATTCCTGAAATATTATTCAGTAAATACATAGAAAAAAATAAGATATAGAGATTAAGCATGAATCCAAGATGAGATAGTAATAGAGAAGAATTAAGTGGAGGACTAGTTATTATAAATCAATGCCTGGACTTAAGATACTGTCTATGATATTTTTCAATCCTTCAGTTTATAATATACCCACCATATTGTTTCTTTAAGTACCATTTAAAAGGGACACAAGTTGATCAAAATAAACCAGTCAGGAGGTCGAATGATAGGTCTAAGATAAACTTACAGTCAATTTTTGCAGCATGGAATTGACTAAATGTTGTCAACAGCAGGAAGAGACGAAGAATACGAGGCGATATTTTTGACTGCTTGTCCGCCATGAAATAGGTTCAGAGACCTATTGAAACGGGTAAACGTCATGAGAAATTAGTAAGATAATGAAAATTCGGAAAATTCAGGGTTGAAGCATGGTTTGAAGTGATAGCCTGAGAGAATTGAAACGGGGACGCAACTTTTCACTAATGGAGTTTTTAGGCAGGAGAGTTAACGGCCTTTATTTAGCCGTTCAATTCCGGAAAAAGGCAGTAAAACTTGCCAGGAGGCACCATATGGTGCCATTTCAAAAGACAGAGGCAAACTCCTGATATGAGAGCCATGATTCTGGCTATTACTACAGCAAAATGTAGGAAAATTGCATAAAATTTAGCATTTGAAAGATGGCTTCCATTACGTGGAGATTTCACTCCTAGGAGAAAATATTGGACATTAAAAAGCCCTAATAAGTGCGAGAATGACTACTCAATGAAAAATTAATGTAAATGAAGAGAGCCTTAAAAGTCATTACGACATTCAGAGTGGCGACATATCCAAAAGCTATTGTCCAGCAATCATTTGAGTGTAATAATCCTTCGTGAGCAGTCGTCAGTTTAATTCAACTTGTACTCCCCCTTGATTTGGAACCAAACTTATGACTACATTTTCGACGAAAAAAAGGTCTTGATCGAGTCCGTCAACATACTTAAAATTATGTTTTTTCCCAGAAAAGTGTCTTTCATCGCCAGTATTCATGCTGCCACACACTTTCAACATATTTTTACATCCACTTCGTTGAGCATGCTCCTTCCCTCCCGATAGTAAAGTCCTCGCAAGCAGAGCGTCGCTTCAAACACAATACACTTTCTTGATTAAAGTTTTCGAGGCTCATGTTAATTAATGTAATAATTGTTTCGGGTATATGCCGCGTATAAAATCAGGTTTTGGCCCGACGTTTCGTGACCTACTGCTGGTCACTTATTCATGGGAATGTGTTTCCTATTGCTGCTTGTCTGTTTATATTAAGTGGAAGAGGTGGAAAGGGGATGGAGGTTAGGACAGAGGGAGGAAGGCGGAGGTGGAGAATTTTGATGGATGATTGAGTTCCAAGTGTTGCTGATTTTTAAGCCACCATCGCTATTAAAATTCTGCTTATTTTTCCTTATCTCGATGGCCTCCCGAATGAGTCGTGGCTTAAATCTTTCGACTTTGGCGATGACTTTGGATTTTTCAAAATCGATCGTGTGTCCCAAGGATTCGTGTTCAGCAACTGCAGACTTGGTTGTTTGCCCCAGTAGAATGGCCCGTCAGTGTTCATCCAGTCTTGTTTTGACTGAGCGTCCGGTCTCGCCGATGTATTTTCTGCCACATGTTCCGCAGGGAATTTCGTAAACCACTTCGACTTGCAGCTGTGTCCTGTCCACATTTCCAATTAGGCGTTTTACTTGAAATGGAAGCTTCCCGTCTGTATCTACTTCCATGATGAATTTTATGTGGCTATTTATGCTATTCAAGTAATGACAAAATTCTTCTAACTTCTGGCGACCATGCGTCCAAATAATAAAAGTGTCGTCGATATACCGTAGTCAAATCTTGGGTTTGTACCCTGCATTTTGTAGCGCTGTTGGCTCTAGATTCTCCATGTAGATATTGGCCACTGCTGGTGAGATAGGAGATCCCATTGCTGCCCCTGAAGTTTGCTCGTAGAAATGGTTTCTCCATCGAAAGTAGGTGCTGTTCAGGCAGATTTCCGTCAAGGTAGCGATGTTCATATCATAATTTTCTTCAATTATTTTAACTGCTTCATCTCCTGGTATATTTGTAAAAAGTGATGTCACGTCGAAACTGACGAGGATGTCCCCCTGGTTTACTGGAACATCTTTGATCATCTGCAGGAAGTGTTGTGAATTTTTCACGAAAGATTTAGCCTCTTGTACCGTAGGTTTTAATATTTTAGCTAAATGCTTCGCTAGTTTGTTCGTCGGGGCGTCTATGGCGCTGACAATGGGTCTCAGTGGTATGCCTTCTTTGTGAAGCTTGGGCAACCAATAGATGCAGGGAGTTTTTGGGTCCTGTGGTATCAGCCTTTTTCTTTCATCGCGATCAGCAATGTGTTTTTTAATGGCCTCTGTTGCGATCCTCATGAAGCGAGAAGTTGGGTTGCGTTCCAATTTCCGGTACGGGCCATTCCCAAGCCGAATCAATTATTACATCAATAATACACTTTATCACTTCTCCCCATTTTGCAGTCGTTCTTGTGAGATGCTGGAGCTGGCATTCATTATCTCAACTTATCATAGTTCAGTCACATGAACTTCCTTTAATTACGTACAATTCAACAACATTCTTTCCTGAACTACATTTTCGCCACATCAGCTCTTCTTATTTCACCAAATTCTTACTTAAAACTCACTTACTTGTACTATTTTTAAATACTCACTTAATATCAAATTACTTTCACCAAAATTGCAGTAAATAGCGAGAATTCATCGCCATTTGACAGCATTCCATTTTAAATTCGATACAATATTACGATGAGAAGTATGAGCATATTCTTTCAATTAAGTATCATTTTATGATGTTCCAAATATTAATGAAAAATTATCACCATTTCAACATTTTTATCAATAAATTATCTATACTTCTCACTAATATACTATTGTTTTGCTTGCAAACTCTCATCTTTTTCTATAATGCCCACGACCAATTTAGGATGTTCAATATAAATAACATCACACTCAGCAACAAGCCTTCCTCATTCTTGATTAAATAGTAGCACGAGTTATAAAAAAAAGTGTTGGCAATTGGTTTGAAGAATCAACAGCATCACGCATTTTCCCGAAGTAACGCGAAATTTGCTGAGTGTAGAGACAGTATCGAGAATTTCAAAACGAGTTTTCAGATCATTTCAAGTAATTTGCAATATTTCAATCAGTCACATGAATTTATGAGGTAAAAAAAAAATTTTTAAGCCGGGTTGGTCTGGGTTGGCTACCCTGAGGTAACAACCAGAAATCTATTGGTTTTGAAAGTATCGCCTCGAATGCAAACCAAATATTGCGAATATGGTTTGTGGTTCATCAGTTAGCGGCAGAGGACCTCAACACCATGTCAATTAGTGCATGGTAAGCTAACCTATCTATGAAACTCCGGCGTATTATGGCTTTATTTAAAAAAGCAAAAGAGTTGTAACATGAATTTAATCATATGAAAAGATTATTCGATCAAAAGTGTAAATAATTTATAATAACAATTCTTTAGAGATAAATCCAAAAATAATACCTTTTGATACGTATTCTTCGAACTTTTAACAGCATCGTTATCTTAAATAACATTGACATATACAAAACGGATACAGCTCCAAAAATTAGAAAAGCTCTGCGATAGAGCCACATGTAAACGGGAAAAAGGATCTTACAGAAGATGAGATTATATTCTACTGAATATGAACTGAAAAAACCTGCAAAATATTCATACACTTAATTTTTAAAAGTGAACTATCAATAATATTTAAACACAGAACGACCGCAATTTAGTAGCACCTCACTATTTCTGCACCATGGCTTGAGAAAATTCGAGATAATATCTCACCACAAACAAGCATACACACGGGATACCGCTGAAAGCAAAATGAGATAAGAAGCCAGGAAAAAGTTTCGCCTTCTTCAAAGCAATTAGCTCCGCTCGCGACAATACAAGGTACTTTGGAGAAAAATGTGAACATAAATATGACCACGATACATTACCAACTCGCGCGGAGTAATTTTCGTTGCTTCTCGCGCATTTAGCTCGTAACGAAGAGAAAACTCGCGATGGAAGCTTACGGAATACAAAGACACTGGGAAGGCATTGGGAGGGGAGGGAAAACCGATAACAGAGCGTAGAGAACGTGGAGGGAGAGAAAGAATGTGAAAACTGAGTCCTTGTGATCTCGGGAGAGTGAGGGTAGTCATGGAGATGTACACATGCACACACACACACACACAGAAAAAGGAGGTCGGGAGATCTCCAGTGGAGCTGGAGGGAGGGGGAGAGTTTCGCAAGAAAGGAAAGAAAAGGTGAATAGCATTCGATTTTTTCTCATTCATTTGCAAAATAACCCACTTTCCGACGGCGCAGCAGTAGAGCCACTGCCTGCCTCCACCCGCCAGACTTTTTTCTTCTTCCCTTCCACCGATCCGACTTCCTCCCCCTCTCACGCCACCCACACCACCTCTTTCCCCCTTTGTCCTTTAGCCAACCCACCACCTCCCCACCCCCGCAACCACTCCACGTCGCCATATCTAGCGCTCCCTTCCCTCCCGCCCTGTGAATTTTCTCACGGTCGCCTCCGCCGCTCGTTTTTATTACGTACAAACGCCCTTTGTTTTCGCGGCGAGGGAATTAGGTGACTGGAGTGGTCTTCCACACAAATTTTCATCTTGATGAAAGAAAACGGCACACTCTTCTCCTTCTTCTCCCATCCCACTCCATCGGCCAGAATGGAGTGAATTTGGCGGTCCAACCCGGTGGAATGGGAATCAACGCCAATATAATGGTCGGGGGAAAAGTTGGTTGACTCGTGGGGATTGATGACGGGAGAGAAGATAATATCGAGTATGAGATGGGATCAAAGTAGAGTTTTGGCTAAGAGCACTAGGTTAAGAGTACTAGAATCCAACGCGGAGGGTCTAGGATAAAACCATGGCTGTGGTTTGAAATTCCATCTCAAGTGATGGAAATAACACTGAAGGTACTTGAGGATTACTCCTTTAAGATGAAACTAGTTGAACCCAGATAAAAAATCCTGCGGAAAAGTACCCACTGTGGTTATCATCTTTGACTATGAATTTCTACAAACTCACGCCTGAATAAACCGAGTTCATCTAATGCCTATTTTGAAGTCATGAGAAGAGAAATAAAAGTATAATAGGCACAGCAATCCATCCAACAGATACGACGTTAAATAATAGTCTTCCTGTCTTATTTCTAAAATAACATACCTATATTTACTTATCTATTGCGCGATGGAGGATAAGGAGTAGTTTTGGTTTTATGTGACGACGTTTCGTGTCCATTGCGGGGCGCATCTTCGGACCGGGATCTTAATGTTATCAGATTCTAATCTGAAGATGCGACTTGCAATGGAGGTGTCACCAAATAGTATAATTTGTAACAACAGAACCAAACATTTATCAAACTTGAAACAATACAATGCAGTGACTACAGTAGTTTCATTCATTTGAAGAAACGCGCAGTAATTTGTTAGTCGGATTTGGGACGTTAATCCAAAGTCCCGGTGCATTCCTTCATCAAGAAGGGGCAAACGGTGCCAGGCTTCTCTCCTCTCCTTCACCCGAACAAACATTTCCATTCCTCCGATCTCAAGTGCTAAGTGTGCGAAACATACTTAAAATATATTGTTCAATTTCTACGTAATTACAACCCCGCGAGCCTCCAAATAGAGCCACGTGGCGGAACACCACCAATAAAAAGGAATGGATGAGTAAAGAATTTATTAGGAGGACAAAGGGTAGATTAGTGAGCTATGGATTATTATAAATTAAGGAATTAGAAATTAAAAGCGTTGCTAGAGGAGCTGAATCATTCTTGTCCACTATTTTCCGTTGAATGCAATATCGAATAATCAATGGACTTTGCTGAGTAGTACGTACTAATTTTCATTGGTTATGCTGGCAGTATAGTATAATTTATATAAATTTCCGTATATGACCTTTGTCACCCAAGATCTTTTTGGAATAGGAGTATGCTTCGAAGGAGATAGCATCAAAAACAACACAGGAAATTGGCTATTCGTCGGCATTGTCTCACTTTGCGTACCTACAACGCAAACATTCAGTAGATTGGCTGTCATTCTAGTGGAAGTCTTGATTCATTCCATGGAGGACAAAAGAGTCGGAGACTGCGATGACTATTATTTTTTTTATTTTTAGCTCATTTCCACTTTTTATTGGCAAAGTAATGAAATAACATCAAACATTGTAAAGTTATACACCACGTTATGCATTTTCCACAAAAATAATTGTTGTTAAAGTTTTCCCCAGATTTATGAGTGAGGCTTTCGCTAACACACTCATAACCTTTGATATCCAGAACTGTATCGTCAGATGAGTAATACCTATCACATGTGCCCGCCCGAGCCAACTGTATCAAAGATATTACATTTTAATGCTACTTTGTAGCAGCAAACATGACTCTTCTATTGAGCGCAAAATCGAATGCAATACACTTCTGGAGGCTTTTTTCAAGAAATTTCTTCTATGAGCAGTCTCTTTTGTAACTTTAGTATTGAAACAGCACAAGTGAATGTTTTTCAAAATCACATCCTCCTTTCCTTAATAAAAAAATTGCTAATCTAACCTGTATTAAATAACGCTTACACAATCGTATACCTGACTGAGCTAATATTTATATTTTGTATACATATTTTTAATATACCGGCTAATATTTACGACTACCCGAGATGAAAAGTCAAAAATTATTTTGAGAACTATATTCCTTTTAATTCCTATATTCCTATATTCATTTTAATGTTACTCGAGTAAGTTCGTATGTATTTCTTGCACGATTGAAAAGTAAGCACTTTCACTTGGTAATAATTTCACCTTCCCTCGTGCTTCCAGAGCCTTCACGGATTATTCCTCCTGTAACGATTGAACTTTTTTAAAGCCCTAATTTTGATTAGCTACTGTTTCACCACCCTGTCTTTCCTATACATTGTAAAACCTTACTATCTCAGAAGAAAAGTTCTTGATTTTCTCAGTGAAAATGGGAGAGATACGCCTTTTGAGTTTTAGTGGTGCAACATTATTTTGAAGAGCATCCAATTTCTAAACTTTTTAACTATCCTCGCCATAGAACAGCATTGTACTTTTCAGGTGTAATATCTTTCTAGTTTCATCTTCAATAACTATAGCAACCAGAGGTCGTGAACTCGGTGTCTACGCTTAACCTTTTCCACATATTCTGAGGGCAGATATAGAAGTAACGTAGAAATTCAATCGTCCATTTCAATGTAATCAAATAGGAATGCAAGCAAAGAAGTTTATCAGAGAGTAGTGACACTGGTTATCATTGTGAGCACAAGTGAGTGATGGACAAAAGTGAATTAAAAGAGGCGTAAGAAGATAGATACACTCTTAAATATTCATCCATTTCCATTATGGCATTCCCTCGACCATTTAAAGACAATACCAGTTCGCGGATGGAATGGGTGGAGAACAGTTGTCAAACCCTCATTACTGATGTTTAAATAAATGGCCGCTTGGCATAATAAAAATTATCATCTTAAAATAAAGGCTAGCCTTCGTCGCAGCGACCAATTCTTCCTCATTTCTGCCTTTCTTGTCAGCTGTCCGTGAAAATATACAGGCATAATCATGAGTTTATTTATTTATTTATCTTCACTATCCTGAATACAGCACAATGGGCCAACTTAAGCCCGGTGAATAACAGTAATTACGAACGTGACACAAACACCCATGTCCTGGGCAGATAACATTCTACCCAGGCGGGAATCGAACCCGCGACCCTCAGGCAAGGAATTTACCCCGCCACCACCAGGGCCGACTAATATAATGTTATACTAATAGACTAATGCAAGTTAATACAAGGTGTATGTCATAGGATCCTCATAATCTCTCACACGTAAGTGTGCACGCAAATACACTCAAAAAAACTTATATATTCTCCTCCCCACCATATATTGCACACAGGATCCGCCCCTGAGCCTAGGGAATAACCTCGAGTCTTCAGCAGCTCAAACCCGATCTTGATGATGATGATGGTGATGAAGCGGGGACTTGGAAAAATTGAAAGGGATACGAGGGGAGGAGAGAGAGATAGAGAAACGGGATCTCCCCAGATATTTTCGCCACGAAAGGGGAAGTCAACCAAAAAAACTCTGGAATTCGCAGAGAAAAAAGGAGAAAACAATATATACACACATATATGAATGCATCCTTCCGATAATAGCAATGACACATGCACAATCGCCCGCAACACAATCGCTTCCCAACTTTTCTTCCGCCGTTCTTTCGCTTCCGCTGGAGGGCGATGGAGGGAACTCGAGTGAATGTGTCTGGAGGAGGAGTCGAATGGTGTTTTCGGGTAGAATGAGGAAACGGGGAAAATGTTCGAGAGAGTGGAACGAGGGCGGCCATTAGGATAGAGGGTGAAGAGAAGAGCCTTGAAAGAGTCAGCAGGGGTAACTTCGAGGAGGGGTTACGAGGAGGAAGGAGAAGAAAAATGGGAAGGGAGAAAGAAGGGGGTCTGGCGGAGGGATAAGGGGGAAGAAGAGGAAAGCAAGCGAAGCCCCAGTCGCGTGGGAGTATTAAACCCCTACTTCCTCCCCGAGAGCAGGCAACGCCAAATCTTAGGGAGATCAAGAAAGGCCTTTACCTTTCCTGCTCACCCGCAAACACCCAAAGTCTTCTACGTCGAAACAAAGCTGGCCGGCGGGTTTAAGAATCTCCGGTTGAGTTCGAATGGTTTTTTCACCGTTTTCTGACGTCACGCGCCAAGCTGACTGTAAACAGTTTCAGAGACAGGCGAGCCAAATTTAGTCTATGACAAGGAAGCCGTAATCTACAAATAGTACTGATGTGTATTTTGTGTCGTCAACAGAAATCTTGTTGGTAGGCGATTACGTAGGATGGCAGTTTCCAATAGTAATGATCGCAAAATTGTATTCCAGCCTGTAGATTCTTGAGGTATTTGGTCAATTGATTCTCGACTAAGTAATCCTTGCCGCCGACATTTCAGTTTATTCTTAAAACCTCCTCAGGGCATAAAAATTTTCAATAACAGAGAACGAAGGCATCACTGAACCCAGACTTCATCGATACTCGAGCTACATGCTTACCTAAACTGCACATAACAATAAATATAAATCTTATAATCGTGTCATTTAAATTACTTGCATCCAAATATTGTATAGCGTGAGAAGATAACAAAAAACTAAAAAAAATTATCAGAAAAATTAAACCACAAATATACGCTTCACCGTCAATAATTTCTCTCATCAGGAAATAAAACACATACAAACCGTTATATTGAGCACAATTGGCTCAAAAACTTGATCAATCAACGAAGAAAAGACAATTGTTGACAAAATCAGATGTAAACATATCAATAGAAACCAAAAAATAATAATGAAGCTCATTAGGTTATATTTGCTGAATAATTTTGACTTTTCGAACTGTAATTACAGTGATTATCAATTAATTGCTGCATTGATTTGTATAGGTTTTTTGCTCGAGGAGTTTTTCATCCTTCTGAGGCCAATAGCGTATTCAGATAATCATGTGATAAGAGCCCAGCCTTCATTCGCTAGTGACCATTTTAGCTACAACAATTCTCTCGTATGCTAGATGAAAAGGCCAAACTTGAGCGATATTTCTTGCACGCTTCCATCCGCGGGAAACGCGATAACATCAGTTTTTCATTCTCCAATTTTTTTCGAGAACAGAAATGCTGTGTGATTCGCAATGTATATCTCTTATCGCAGCTATTCATCTCCCAAATTTGGCATGACCTTTGTGACGTCATGTGCTGTTTATATTGACAGTGAAATATCCTCATCGATCAGAATGCACAGCCATTGATGAATATTTATCTCTTGATAGAGGTGAAACCCCAAGCGCAGGGAGGAGTATCCCAAAGGCCTTGTGCATCATTAATTAGAATGTTGGAGTGGATATGCATAAGTAATTTATTACATGAAATAAATTGAAAATACTTTATTTCCATGGTATTATGACATTTTAATACATAAGCAATGCTTTGTGCATACCTACTGTTCTTCGGACAACTTCTTCCTTGGCTACATTCGTTCCAGGCATCCAGAGGTTAAAACTGACTTTTTTTGCCTGAACACCAGTTTCAGTTTTAACAACAGTTTCAAATGTTTCATATGTCGTATTTTTAATATTACCTGCCTCGATACAGAAAATCACTACAATTAGATGTCCGTGTGGTCCGTGTTAGACGCCTTAATATTTCCAAGCACTCTGTAAATCTGCGTCCCTGTTGCTCGTACGATTTAGTAACGCATTGTTATTTAAGTCGCGACATATGTTTATGTTCTCTCTCTCTCTCTCTCTCTCTCTCTCTATATATATATATATATATATATATATATATATATATATATATATATATATATATATATATATATATATATATATATATATATATATATATATATATATATATATATATATATATATATATATATATATATATATATATGCATATTTCTAAGAACTCGTATTATCGCTTTAAACCGTGTCCATGGAGATAATGAGAACTTACTAATCTGTTTCCGTTCACGGTGGTAAGTGCGAATACTAACTTCCTCCAGGAAATGGGTGGAATCCTAAATTTCTCACATGAAAAAACAAAAATGTTAAATTTTTTCTTGGGCAGTGAAAACATTTTATACCCTCGGTACCCAAATTCTTTTGGATGGGTATGATGATAAACAGGTAGCGAGTTTAGCCAGCATATATGGAATTGGTGGAGTGAGACTCAGGCCAAAATAACACCTCCTTCCAGAAAAAGAAAAACAACCGTTTGCGCTGTAGCGAGAGATTTTATCCTCACATTATACTGAGGATTAACGGTTCATCAGGAAAATATACTACGATAATTAGCAGTTAATGACCCTCTTAGTACTGCAAACGCCTCTCAAGGATATTTTTTCAAAGAGGGTTTTCATGTTTTGCTAGTGTTTCACGCGAGTAAAGGTGAAAAATACTCAATGCTACCAACATACACCTGATTTAAGAAGTAAAAGACGTTAAATTGGGGAACATGTGAGGAAAATAATTTACTCACTAGTGAACACATCGATAATGCATGGGTTTAAAGCTGAATCTGGCGCAATGAAGTTGAACCGCGTAGAGCACTCATTCCCCAGATGATTAAGGAATTAATACACCTTCTATTTTACCCTTTCCCTAAAATTGAGAATACCATAAATAATAGGACCTAATTAATTCTATCATCTCTAAGCTTCCTACAAAACTTCCACCAGCAGGTCATAAAAACTGTCTGAAAAATCTTTTCTACACTGCTATCTTTTTCCAAGAAAAGTAGACGTTTTTTTTAGCACGAAGAAGCTTTGTAAATGAAAATTAATGAATCAATTTCATAATATTTTGAGCTCATGGTACAAACTACGGAAGACTTCTTCGTAAAAGTTTGAATAAAAATCAAAATGTTTCATAAGCACTCTTTTTACTTTTTCGTCTAAAGAGATTCCCGTAACACATGGAATCAGCAGCGTAAACACACAAAAATACTATGCTCCAGATAAATGAAAAAAATCTTTGAATAAAGAGACTAATGCTTTGTGGAAAAATATTGTTTTCATGCAACTTTATTTATAGTTTTTCATATGCTTTTCCGGGCTCCATATTATTGCTTTGTATAAGTCCATTTTAGAGGCCTTTAAAAGTCTAGAGTCAGCTGAAAGGCTTCAGGGTTGGCATAAGACGCATAAAAAAACGGCTTTTATAACTCAGTTATATTAAGAAGGGATATTCTTTCGAATCGATTCTAAATCCTTCCACATATTATGAAATACTTTCACCTATTATTTGCATTCCTGAGAATAAAATCAAGGTTGAAATTTACCCTTGAGAAGGAAAGTAAGGTGTCCCCAGGCTCGTTGCTTACCCTGAGTAATATAAGGTGACTTTCTCAAGTATTTCGTCCACAAACAAAGAATTATAGGCGACCTATAATACATATCCGAACCTTTATATACCATATACCCATACCTGTATATATATATCCGAACATTTCCGACGATTTCAATCATATGACAGGGTACCGAAGGCGGTAAATCATGAATTTACCGAAGATTTCAACTGTGTTAAATCAAAATTTTACGAAATTTCGCTATCTGCACATATTAAGCTCTAATTCATAATAATTTTCATGATTATGAGATATTTGTTGAATGCGCTCCAAAAAACGCGGATTGAAACACATTAACGCACTTCAGCTCAGATGAAGGACGCTGAATGGAACTATGTGCACAGGCGTAATGTTCTGCTGACAGTGACCATTCAGTTGGTATCAACACAATACACACTCCAAATGTTTTGTTATAATCAATTAATTCCTTTAAGTTGCGTACATACAAGGTAAACATTTTCCCACAAAGCACTACCTTTGCCTATCGTAAATGACTTCGATAAAAATCAACTAAACGGCAAGATACGTAGATATGAATGCTCTCTTTTCAATTGAACTCAAACGCACAGTGACAATATACTACCTGCCAATTTTGAGGTGTGATGCCTAGGAATAAGGAACTCAAACGAATAGAAAGGGCCCGCACCGTTGTGTTGGCGCAGTAAAGCGATTGAAACGCTCCCTTCACATTAAAAAGCCATCTTGCAGTCTGAAATGGGTACCTGCATTAGATGAACAACAAGTAGTAATGGCTCTCAAGGAACTTAAGACAAGACCCTAGGCTAAGCATGCCGAAGCAAAGTGGCAAGATACTGGTCTACCATACCGATGGCCAGGGTTCAAATCCCGGTGGAGGTGGATATATTTCAGAGGTAACCCAATCCCTACTTTTGCGTCTTGTGGAGGGCACTTCAATTTCAGTACTCCGTCTGTCGGATGAGACGTTTAAACGTGGTCTCCTTGGTGTCTTTCGTTAAGAGCAGAATGCCGACGCCGGGCTCCTTTCCTCCATTCCACGATAAACCTTTCCTTTCCGACCTACACACCTGCCATCCATAGCGCAAACGATCTCAGTTGTCGGTCCCTTCCCAAAATAACCAACCAAACAACCAACGCTTTGATTTTAAATGTAATGAAGGTTAATCAATTGAGTAAAACTTTATGTATACCTAGTTCTATTGTTACCATCTTTTTCCTTACGGCACAAGATTTACCAGAAAGTCGTAGTGGCCAGATTACTTGCATCTTATGTTGCTTATGATGATTGCAATCTGGGTGAAAAGGACATGACTCAATGTGTTTCCTATGACGCAAAAAAGGGCCAATTTTGAATACTTAGAATATAAAGAGGGAAATATGGAGAGCGAGCGAAAATGGCATAAGTTATATCCCATTTTTTATTTGTCATTCATTTCATATTGCAGTTTAGTGCTCAGTTAGCAAGTTAGTACATTCAATACTTCATAAAATTATCTAAGCTATCAAACAGAAAGGCATACATATCATTAAGATAAAAATTATTTCATGCAAATGATGATAAAATTCATTAAAAGCAGAGTTAGAGGCTGATTTGAACCATTTTGAACGGGCCATATTTCTTTTTAACAACCTATATCTTCCACTTGATCAATAGTCCTTATATTTAGCCAAAGTCAAAATACTCGTACATCAATCAAACATTTCCCCTCTAACTGCTGAAAATGTATACATTAGAGAAACTTCGTCATTGAGAATTGATTCATACTTAACATTCCTAGAGGCAAGCATTCACGAGGGATGATTCTCCAACCATTCTCAGATTTCTTATCTAGGGCTTATACCCAACGAAGAAGAAGCTAACAACTAATGTAAATGCAAATAATTCTGTCCATTTCTGCAAAACATTTTTAGTGACCCATGGATTTTATACTTTAGAGACCGGAAGCACACTGCGGCTCCAAACCGTCTCCATGGAAGGAGTAGCTATGCCTTCGCTCGGTTTCGGAGTGGAGCATTCAAATGGAGCGGATATAAAGACTGAGCCACTGTAACTCTGCAGTAGTACTCCGAATCCTGCAAGGTTGCCTTTTAAACCACAGATCTGAGTGCCGTTCCAAAACATAACGCTCCGCCAAGGCCGACGCATTGCTAGTTGAATGAGCTCTACAACCAGCATGCTGCCGTGCCGTGGGAAAATTTTACTTCCGCGACGTACTTCCGGAGCGGAGCAAATTTCAGAAGAAAAGGCCTCGCGTCTGGGGAAGGAAAGACTACTGGGCTCCAGGTATGCTCCATGTGCCGGCTCTGCCCTGAAGCGTAGCGGGCCATGGCGAAGCAAAAAGATTAATTCACTCGGCCCCATCCAAGCCCTGAATCCCTAGATGATTGCAAGTTTTCATAAAAAAATAAAAGAAAAAACAAATGAGCGCACAACTTCTGACTTTCTCAGCAGCACGAGGAGTTGAATCTGAGTATTAAACCTGAGAAAATCTAAACGAAGACGGGAAATATTTATTTACGAGGTTGGTTGCCTCATAAGTGAGTCAACCGGACATTAAAGTAATTTACGCCATTAAGGATAGGTAGTAAGTTGGTTGTGGAAGGATTGGTTTGGGGTTTGATAAAGGTCGGAGAGAAACCCGGCGTCGGCATTAGACTCCTCTTAAGGAAACACCACAGAGACCAATAAATAACTTCCCATCCAAAGGACGGAATATAATACTTTAAGTGCTCTCCACACGTTATCCTAGCAGAGTTCGGAAAATTCCCCAAAAAATGTCCTTGGCTGCAGGAGCTTGTAACCGCCCACTCAAGGCTGAAATCTAATATTCTAGGCATCTCACCTATCTTCGAATCAATTTCAAAAATGTATAACCCAAGGCCTCAGTAGTTTATATCAGCATATGTTTCCTGAGCGTTGAATTTCTTTATTAATTCATAATGAATATTTCTGCCTGATGAAGCACCAGTTTCGTCGTAATGATTGATAATATGATCATTTCGGAGAACCATGACTTGAATGAACCATGACATAAATAAATCATTTCTGGACATCTTCTATTGGATTAGATCCTGCATGCTGCGACATGCTTTTTGGGCAAGGCAATGAGCTTGTAATGGAAATGTTACATTGACATCATACATAGACATATACATCTCTATATTAGACATTTATAAAATATGTTCCAAAAACTTGAATCTGTTCTGAAGAAAGTAAATTAATTTATATGGTAGATAATAATTTATAATTCAAGAAGGGTGACGAATGTGGAGGCTGGGATATGAAGGAAAAATCAACCCTTTAAGCCCAAAAGAGATGGACTGTGATCTAGTCACCGGAGGAGATTCGAAGGTTTTGTCGCTCAAGCTACGTTTGAGCAAAACAGTATGTAGTAACGCATATCTCAACAAATATTTATTCATTGCCGCTGAATTTTTTAAACTCTGTTAGAAAACTCATATCTTTTGCTAAAATTTATCAAATACCGTAATATGAAATTTTTACTCGTGCAGTAAAAACCTCTCAAAAAAGTGTTACGAGTGAAACTTCATTCTTAGTGAAATTTCTTTTTTAAGAAAATTAGATCTCCAGAGTTTGGTTTGCACAGAACGATACGTTATGAAATATTCGAATTTTCTTCCTTGTACTACAGCTAAAACTGTAGTCTAATGATTTCATAGAGTCAACGTCCCTTACGTCCCAAACGTTCCTACCCATCGTTGCTGCTGGAGGTCTCTGTTGATAAGTTTCCAAGGCTAAATTTACGTCCGCTATCGCGCAGAACAAATACTTATACAGTCAAAACTCCATATAGCGGACATGTATGGGACCGGAAAAATTGTCCGCTATTGAGAGGTGTCCGCTATTCAGAGGGGGCTGGTGTCCGGACAATTACGGCGCAGTTTGTATGTGCTGAAACTGCGTCGTTTAATAAAAATATAAGAATTTTAATACCTTTCAACATTTTTTTATTTTCTAAATATTGAAACAATACTCTTTTGGCATAAACATTCGTAATGAAAATATTGTTAATTGTTGTCCATGTAATGACTTTTGGAATCTTCATTATCATAACCAAATTTAAAACTAATATTGAAACAAAACTAAATACTGAAACAATACTCTTTTAGCATAAACATTCGCGAGAACCCATTTATGCCTCAGAAATAAGATCGTTTGTCCTGAGGGATTGGTCTTCTGTGCATAAGCACTCATCTATTGTAGCGTATTCCTCTTCTACTTCACCCGCAAAATTCTTCATTAGCATTTCCAGTTCTTGGTCAGAGTTTCCGCTCTCTATCAAAGAATTACTGTCCTCTTCATTGTAATTGAATCCTGCCTTAATGAAGCAATTACGGACAGTTGCTCCCTTAACATCATTCACTGATTAAATATTTCATGGAATGGCTTCGAGAATAGTGATACTTTCTGATATTTCATTTGCTTCACTTTTGTCTTCAATTTTTCGAAAACATATGCCTCAGTACCCTTTTTCTGTATTGGCTTTTGAAGATTTGTAACACCCCTTGATCCAAAGGCTGACAAAAACATGCCGTCTTAAGTGGAAAAAAGTAATTTCATATATTCTAACTATAAGTCCGGATGGGATATAGCATTATCGAGGAATAAAATAACCTTTCCTTTCTCCCTGCCCATTTTCCGGTCGAACTTTGTTATCCAGTCGGTCATTGTGTCACGAGTCATTCATGCTTTTTTGTTTGCATACCAATGAACACCAAGATTGTTTAGATTTATGTTCTTAAAGCATCGTGGTCTGAAGGATTATCCAATCACCAGCGGCATTTCAAATTCACTAATCAAATTTGCACATAATAATAATGTGACTATTTCTTTGGAAACTTTTCCACCTGAACACTTTTCATTCTTCAAACATATGGTTTTTTCCAGTAATGCACGAAAGAAAACTCCGGTCTCACCGCAGGTGAATGTTTCTTTCACTTTAAGTTTTTCACAAATCCTTTAGTTTGGACCTCCGCTCTTGCACAGTTTTCTCACTAACGGAAGCTGCTTCTCCACACCCACTTTTGAATGATATGTTGTGGCGTAATCTAAATTTTTCAAGCCAAGCATTTGATCCCTTAATGTCAGAGACATCCATTTCTTTTGCAATTTCGATTACCATCCCTTGGATTAATGGACCAGATATTGGAATATTAAATGAACGTGCCCTACAAAAACACTCCTAAGTGAGGCTATCAATTGCCAGCCCGTCAGATTTTGGAAACTATCTCTTGATGTTTTCGCCTTTGTTCTCAGCCCATTCTTCCAACAGTCTCCCCTTGCTTTTAAGAATGTCACTTACTTGCGTCTTCCCGATGCCAAATTTCTCTGCAACTGTACAAACACTTAACATCTCTTCGTCTGACGCATGCATAATGTCAACTTTCTCACGAAAACACAGCCTTTTCCTTTTTCCAGCCATTTTTCGGTGCCATGAAATGCAAATACTTTTTGAAGGATGATGCCGAAGCAGTTTCGTATTCCTGGGTTTTCACCTATCTGGGTCTTCACCTATCACCTCGCGAAATTTAAAGGAGACACTGAGGCTATAGTATCGGAAATCTGACTAACCTAGCGGGCCACAGTCACACATACCCCTCCTCTTCCCTTTAATACTCCCGACTTCCGCGCTAGTTTGTACAAAAGTTCGCCTACTTTGTAAGTGCCTGTGCCAGCGCTCATGATCATCAGCGCTTCCTTTCTTCCTTCAATTTCTGGATAGCACGGAATATCTGCATTGTTTTCTATCGTTTGACCCCGGTGTCCGGCGTACTTCTACAGTTATGTGTATTCTGGTCTGTCTCTCTCCCTTACTATCCCACATACCCAGGCGAGAGCCGCCCGTCTTTTGCGCCAGCTTGCAGGTCTTCTGTATCCAGGTGCCAGGTTGGGCCTCAGTCACCAAAACAGATGATTCAAAGTCAATTCTGCGGGAATTCCGTATCCCTACCGGACTGAAACATTCGCTTGGTAGGCACATAAAGCTTGGGAATAGAAGTAGAGAGGTCCCCAATTAGCCTCCTCCATCTCTCCAACTTCCTTTTCTACATCACTCTAAGGACTTCATCTTGCTTTGATGCTCCCGAGCATCTTCCTTCCCTTTCAATCTATCTCTTTCCACTCAACCGTCTCCCCTTGGTAGTCAGCAGAACCCCATACTGATAATTCCACAACATCCACGGTAAGGAATGCGTGGCAATAAAAAAAGGAAGGAGCACCAACCAGTAGACCAACAAGGTGTTTCTCCCAAATCGTTCGATGTTTTTTCCTGGATAAGTTCTTTGTAAGCAATAGGCTTTCAAGAAATGGCGTTTTTTTTGTTTGCAGAAAGAGAAGTTTTCACAGGATAGTACGTAGTGTGTCCGTTATTGGAGGTCATTGGGACAAAAATATTCATCTTCTGCTGTCCACGTCCGTTATTAAGAGTGTCCGCTATTTGGAGGTGTTAGTTCTATAAGGTTCAATGTTCTGCTACCAGGACCTAAAAAACTGTCCGCTAATGGGAGGTGTTCTCTATTTGGAGGTACCCGTTATGGGAGGTATGACTCTATAGAAGTTTGCAGACGTTTTCAGACCAAGTCGTGCAACAAACATCTAATTCGAGTAATTTTCCTTATGGAGGCAGACAATATTAAAAATACGACACATAAAACATCTGAAACTGGGTGTTCAAGTAAAAAAGTTTTAATTTGTGTTAAAATAGCCTAAATAATTTTCCTTGATAAGGTGATCTTTGAGACAACCGAAGGGCATTTTGACGTAGCAAGATACACAGCACGCAACAGTCCATTTCTTCCCCACGCGTAATAGGGAATATCGCGTCTACTTGCTTAATCGATTCACCTGATTTTAGGATATCATTAAGGAAGAGCGCAAGCTGTTTTTCGCAGGACCTGCTCTTATGGAAGCCGTGTGACTGCTATGTAAGAAGTTACGATTATACAGGAATGTCATAATATTGCTAACGACAATATGTTCGAGGATCTTGCATAAAAGTGATGTTAGCGATATAGGCCGGTGATTTCCTGGGTCACTTTTATTTCCTCTTTGTAAATATCGGGGTTACGTTGGCTATTTTCTAGTCTTGGGGAACCTTGCCTTTGGATAATGATTTGCTGAATATAATTTCTAAGAATGGTGCAATCTGTGGCGCTAACTCATTGAGCACGCGTGCGGGTATTCCTTATGGACCTGGGGACTTGTTCCTTTTAATCGAACGAAGTTGTTTAATTATTCCATCACGTTGAATTGTTATGTCCGCCATCGGCTCATTTAAGTCAGGAATGTCTAACTAGTGTATTTTGTCATCCTTAGTGAATATACTTTTGAAGTAGTGGTTTAATCAATTGGCTTTTTCGATACTGTTGGTGATCACTTTGCCGTGTGTGTCCAATAAATGCTCAACTATCGAAGACTCGCCCTGGAGCTCTCTCGCGCAAGACCAGAATGACTTAGGGTTTTTATCTAGTAATTCAGCGGGAATTTTTTTCTTGAAAATTCTTAGAGTAGCGCGTATTACTTTCTTCGTTTTAGAGCATTGAGCTACGTATATTTCTCTCACCGTAAGCTCTGTTGTTTTGTTATTTAACTTAATAGAATTTTATACAGATTGTGTAGTTGCCTTTGTCTCCTGAGCTCCCGTCTGATTTCGTGGTTATTGCAACGAGGTTCTTTTCTCTCCCGTTTGAATTTTTATGGAATACATTCATCAATTTCTTTACGTAGTATTCCAAAAAATATCCATGATACTTCGATGCTCTCCTTCTTAATTGTGCTTACGTTTCTCGTTAATAAAGCTTCTAACGTCTCTCCGAATGTTATGTAATCGCATTTTTCAAATAAGTAGACCTTACGTTTAGGTATTATAGTGGAATCTATTGTTGTTTTCTAAGTTGTAAAAATTACTTCATGATCACCTATGACTTCGAGGATATTGACGTGTTTAATCATTGTAGGGGACTATCAGCTAAAAAGGTCTAATATTTTATTACCTCTAGAAGGTTCGTTTACTACTAGAGTAAGAGAGTGGTTTGAAAATCCTTTAATTAAGGCCTCGCTTATATCACAATTCCTTGAACTACGTTCAACGCTATTGGTTTTCCAATTAATAGCCGGGAGGTTTAAATCTTCACCGATAATTATTACGCTTTTGTTATCTTTCGAGGTAATGATGTTAATTGAGTTTCTAATTTGTACAAAACGTCTATTTTGGAATCTGGTGGCCTGTAAAATGGGCATATTTCTTTTGTTTTGTTGCTTAATAGTACACCAAACGCTCTCTATTTCATTGTCGTCTAATATGTGAGCAGCACTATTCAAATACGATTTAACTGCTATGAATATTCCGCCGCCAGTCTTATCTGGTCAATCACGTCCATAGATTTTATATCCCATTGGAAAAACTTCGCTATCGTTAATATCCTCCATAAGCCAGCTCTCTGTTCCAAATACTATATCTGCATTTTCAAATAGATGCTCAACTTTTGCACGTTTGTTTTTTACGCTACGGAAATCAACTATTACTAAATTTACATCGCATTTAGCTTGATGAATGTCGGTTCGCTGTTTTCTGTAATTCTGTATGTTATGTTTTTGATGGTCTCTGAAACCATTGAGAAGCGAGGTTTTCTTTGAAGTTTTGCGGTTATCTTGAAAGCGCGTGTTGGAATTATTTTTGCTGTGGAAGTAACATTTATTTATTTGCCCAAAGGTTTTTCGGAAATGAAGGCCTACGTTACACGGATTTACTCGGAGGCTGTTATCGGGTCTATACTTTCGAATCCCACTGACTGATATTAAAGCCTAAGGTCTACTTAAAACATTCTCATAATATACTTAACATTTTCACGTACCGAAACCTTATCCTTTTCACGTTCGATGTCCTAACACCCTCTGCCTGAATCCCATGTGGCGGCTCGCAAGGTAGAATGCAGATGTAGATTCCTTCTGGAAAATCACTCATCGCGCGATTAGTGTTACAGGGTCCAGCTTGGCGTATCCTAGAGGCCGCTAAAAGGCCCTGTTCACCCTCCCTACTCATCACTCAAGCGGCTGGTGTAACTCGAAAGGCTATAAAGACAAAGCCAAGTCAAACAAGACGAAGTGAGATATGCATTTTATTCCTTACAACTTTACTCCTTCCAACGTAGTTACTTCGTTCCAGATGATATGTACTTTTCCATTTAGGCCCTTGACTTCACAATCTTCCCAGATTAGCGCTCGAGAGTAAATGAGACACTTTTACTTGCACTGTCCTTGTATCAACGAAAAACTGATGGAACAGTGCAAATGGCCAACCAAAATAATGCAATGAAGTAAATGGAAACGAAGGGAAAACATCCTAACTCTCGCCCACCCCTCTTAACCTAACGTGGTTATCATGCCGAACCGAAATGAAACTCGTCTCACCGAACGCCTTGAAAAATGAAGACATCAGACAGGGGAAGTGTTTATGGTGGCAGATGCCACATAAAGGCGCCATATTATCACCAAAATACCAAATATTCTCACACAAACACTTTTAAGTCGAAATAAAAAGCCTTTCATCTTAACTTTCAGAAATTTAGATGAAAAAACGTAATTTATTTCACGAGGCATGAAAAATACATGTGCAAAATATCGATGCAATATCTTCAGAGAAAAAGTTTTTATCCGTAATATAAAAGTTATTTAATGGTCTTCGAAATGTATCTTACTCGCAAGTCAGAGTTCATTACATTATCCAAAAACTGATGGCCTTTAATAATGCATTAAATCTTAGCCTCCTGGGTCGATGCCCGGCACGTTGGACGGCGTAGGAGGATTGAAGACGGTGAAACAAGCCGCCTTCTTACAGCCTCTATTAAATACCTATCGTATTCCTTCATATCTAATCGTCTCTCCAGTGAGTTTTGCCTTTCAATTGCAGACGCCCTTTTGTTCCCCTGGTTATAAGAATCGCCCATGTGAC
Source organism: Ceriagrion tenellum (assembly GCA_963169105.1). Classification (NCBI taxonomy): domain Eukaryota; kingdom Metazoa; phylum Arthropoda; class Insecta; order Odonata; family Coenagrionidae; genus Ceriagrion; species Ceriagrion tenellum. The sequence continues at coordinate 22,806,783 of OY720635.1, forward strand.
GGAGGAGGTAACGATAATGGAAAATAGATGCACCACCGGAAGCAAAGCAAGCAAATTGTAATAAATGAAGGAGAAGTTAACAACGTTACTAAATCGATAACCAATATCAAACATATTCACATGGGTAACTCGTATAAACTCACGCACTTACTTAAAACATACGGAAAGAGGACTTCCCTCAGAGGGACGCCTAAATACTTAAAGCTTCGTAGTCAAACTCACAAGCGGAATATCAAGCCTATCCAACACAAGTGAAAGCATAAATATTTCTACCTTAGAGCGACCCAACTCCAGCATTGATATTGCGAAATAAGGGTGTCATGCCCTCTTTTCTTCCTGAAATACGTGACTCACAAATCCGTACGTCACTTCGCCGCGTGGAAATTAATTCTTATCTTCAAGGAAAGAACAGGCCAAAAATTTTAAATTCACGGGTGTGTTGACGATTTTTTACAAACCATCACATAAAGAATATAAAGCAAAGCTAGAGGATATTGGATAACACTGTGTTGCAGCCTAGAGATAAGACCACTCTTCTCAATTAGCTCTCATGAATATCAAACCTCGCTCAGCGGTCGAGAAGATGGAAGAAAGGGGATTCCGGTAATGGGTTGGAGTAGTGAATAATGGAACAGATAAGGGATATGCATTGACAAGGGGGAGAACTTCCGCAAGAAACTGGAGCCAGCGGATCTTTTAATACATTCCAGAAAGGCACTCGAGAAGAGGCTCAAAAATGCGACTGAACTCGGGTGATTCCGCGGGTTTCCTAATAAAAAAAGGGATAGGACCGCTTTGAGCACGAATCTGTTGTTACAGAGGAGAACTATTGGGAAAAAAGAAATTACAGATGAATCTTGCTTTCCTGGCCCAACGCTCTCCTGCTACACTCCATCAAAAAGCGCTAGTGTAGTATAGGTTTTAAGTAGTTAGTAAGCACTTGTATTTAAGGTGCTTGGAAAACCGATGCATGCAGGTATGTCATACATCAAAAATCACTAGTAATTAGAGGTTAAGTAATTAGAAGAAAACGTTCGAAGACAAACAGCGAGATAGCACTTTCTCTGACAATGACACGCTTTACTTAGAGTACAACTAAAAACAAATAATGGCTAACCTTTGACGATCAAAACAATACTTTAGGATCAGAAGCCTCTTCAGGTCCATCTCTCGCCCTTTATAAGAGTATTTTTAACAAACAGGAAAGACGCATAACTATTAAGAAAGTGGTGAGAGGTCCACCAAGGCAGGACTAAAATCTGCGTCCTTGGGATTAATGACAGGGAGAGAATTTAACCTTGCCGCCACAACCACCAATAAAATTGCTCTAGTAGTAGTAGAAAAATAAGTATATTTTGCATCGAGAATTTCATGCAAACATTTTTAGCAACTATTATTTTGCCTAAGAGAGTAAGCATTAAGAATTTCAATCGGGATAAATCAATTGGCCTCATGAAATATTAATTTAAAAAAATTATGACTCCGAGATGCGGATTTGAAGATTTATTTTCATTTTTGATTTCCTGGTCCACTTGGAAGCGATTAATGGCTCCAAAATAAAAGGAATCAGGAAGCAAGCGGCATTAAAGAAACACGTGAGCTCTCGGAGAAAATCAAAGCGGCCACATCGAAAGCCCCGAAATATGCTTTGGCCGCTCCAAATTGAAAGAAACATCAAAAGACCCCCCAGATAAACCCTTCAAAGATTTTAGGACCGCGTGTGAGGGGGAGCGGTCGTTCATGCATAACCTGGGAAAGGTGCGACCTTGAGAGAGCGATCAGATGTCGAGATGGTGCACGTGCCCTTCAAGTGGCATCGAGGACTGGAAATCTTGACGGCGCTGAAGAAAAGATTCTCCAACAACACTGCTCTCGTTCACTTTTCATGACAATTAAAAATCAATAACAGGAGAGCCATTGGAAAGAGCCTTTAACAAAGTGTACCTGTTAAGGCCGTGGAGGGCGCAAGAAGTTCCCCATCTCGAAGGAGAGCCCGCCCCACCAAGAAAAGAAATGTCTACTCCGCTAACGCGGTCCCTTTAAGGAGGAAAATAGAAAGGAAGAGATAATGGCAAGAGGAAGACGACGTGGAGAGTCGGTCGGAAGATCGAAGAGGGAAATGGACGGACGTGGAGACGGAGAAACGACTACATCCACGGCGAAATTGATACCATCAGGTTCCCTCCTTACGTCCAGCCTTCGTCGTCACAACAACGCATAAACAAACACGAGATAAAAAGGAGCCTAATAAAATAAACGCCATCGCGTCCTCGAACAGGGAAAGAGGCAACAAAAGGGAGAGAGTTAGAAGGGAGCGCGTGGGCGGGAAAAGGGCCAGACTTGGCCAACCTTGTAAAAACCCCAAGAGAGATGGAACTGGAGGGAGGTGGAGACTGGGAAAGGAGAGAGAGAGAGAGAGGGAGGGAGAGAGTGAGAGTGAGAAATGGGAAGAGTAGGAGGGCGGTTTTTGGGGGATGTTTATGAGACAGCGTTGGTTGGGCGGAAGAGGGGTGGGTAGGCAGTGGAAAAGGAATAGCTTAGATCGGGGTGGGGAGGGAGGGGAGAAAGGTACAAAAAAAGGGTAGGAGGCGACGAAGGGGTGAAAAGACAAGTTGGGAACCCTTGCATCCCTTAAAGACGGGGAAAATAAATGCACAAAGTGAATAGAGAAAAGGCCGCAGATGAGCCTTAGTCTCGTTTTCAAAGGGAGCTATGTTCATTATTTATCATTTCGTTCATCATACGGGCTCATGAGATTAAAACAATTTGATCACTCTTTTAGCGAGCCCCAGTTTCCAGGTAATTGCCATTCCATCGCCAAGAATATTACCTTTTCCCTGCGTTACAATATATCCACTATTATAATTTATCCACGGGAAAAATAGAAAAAAATAAATCATTCTCATCCAAAATGAAACTCAAAGAGTAGCGGAAAGAGGAAAACGTATTCTTAATTTAGAGCCAATAAGATGCTACCTTTCTTTAGTATAGATTAGCATAGTGAGAGATACAAGCAATATTAAAACAAGATGCAAACAAGAAAACCCATTTCCGTGTATAATTAGACGAAGGGGATTGGAGCGATATAAAAGCTTATCATCATTTAATTTGAAATCCCTCAAGGATTTAATTACTAGCCTGGAAAATTTTCCACTTCATTATGCGAATATGATTCATTTCTGAGCAAAAGTTCATATGAATTCATCATCGTAAAACTGAGCGTAACCAGGGCTGGGTTGCATTACCTTTAGTCTCCTGCTCCGTCCCATGCGCACCGCATCGCGTTTGCCTTTTCAACTGGAGATAAAAAAATTAATTTCTCCGACGCTTGAATAGTTATTAATAAAATATTATGATTTACATTTTCTGAATTTTCCATGAGATCAACTCCCTCCGGTCACTCCAGGGAGCAAGCTCTCTGTGTGTGAAAAAAGTATCTAAACTCGAGTTTAATATTTAAACGATCATACTTATGCTGAAAAGGCTAACCCTGTTTTTTTAGAGAGACCCATGATGTTTTGCGGCATTTGAACACGCGGAAAAGAGAGAAAAAATACAGTTGATCCTCTTTGGAAAGGGAATTACGTGCACACGCAAACAACAAGCATGGGGCCCTAGGAGGGGTTGGGGCGCGGAAAGGGGTAGGGAGAGGGATTTCTTATTAATTTAATAAAATTCAACAACACATGCCACCGTTCGTAAAACTAAAACATTTGCCATTTATTTCGCCTGAATTTCAAATGAGTGGGGATAAACTTTCACTTGTGTGCTCCCTCCCCGAAAATCCACCTCTGTCAGAATTTCCGATTACGTTCCCGAAACCTGTTTCCACCGGGCCCCGCCACACCCCTCGCCCTCAACCGCCCCTCTTGCCCCCCCCCCTTTCACGCGTATTTGTCCCCATCCCCCTTGTCTCTTCCTGTCCCCACTCGCCAAACCTACGCACAATATCTCCCTCCTCTCCTACTGAGCAGCAAAACCCACCTCCCCCACTCTAACCCATTCCTCCCCGCCTTTAACCGCTTTATCCCACCCCCAGAATGGAAAAAAACCGACTGCGCCACCGGATGGAAGGTTACGTGCGGGGCCGAAGCTGGGGCAACGCTGAAGGGGAGGAGTGGCGGGAGGCAGGACGGGAGAGACAGGGAGAGAGAGAGAGAGCGGGTGCGATTTCTGTGGACAGCGGAGGAGACGAGAGATGACGAGGAGAGGTGACGGTCACCGCGGAAGAGAGGCACGAGAGAAAGGAGGAGATTGGGCGGGAACAGAACTGGGCGGAGGGAAGGGTTGGAGAGGAAGACTCCTGGGGACGAAAAATAGGACGTTTGCGTGCGTGTGTGGAGAAGAGAGTGAGTGGGGATAAAAGGCAGGGTTTGAAGGGTGAAGGAGGGCGAGAAGAGCGGATGGTTGGAAAAAAAGGATAGGACGGACGACACAGAGAGAGGGAGCAGAGTGGATGGCGGCTCGGATGTGTACGAGTGGAGAAAAGACGGGGAGGATCGGTGAGGAGAGGAGGAGACAGATAGATAAAGTGAGCGAGAGAAATGTGAGGAAGAGGGCGCGAGGGAAAAGCAGCAGGGAGACAGATGGCCGAGAGGGTGGCGGATCGAACGAAGCTCGGTCCACTGATAGGGGCGCACACAGCGACAGCGCAAACCAGAGATTTAGCACGCTTGGGCGCTTCTCAAGTACGACAGCTCCACGACAAACGTTGCGGTGCACATGTCATAAAAATTTTAACAGGTCGAGACCGAGACTCGAAAGCGAAATTCTCCGTTATATCCCAGGAAAATTTCCTTCTTATGAGAGTGCTATCCGAAACATTTGCCGGGGTCTCGATACGCATGACGCGGCCAAAAAGTTGGGGATGTACACCTTTTTTAGTGCAAACCGAAAGTCCATCCGCCACTTCACTTGAACTGAAACAATTTAAAACAGGGAACGGAACGTTAACCAGAACGTTATATTTCGTTCAAAATTCTACTTTCCTTCCGTTAACGAGACTAAATTCAAGCTGTACATTAAGTTTCATTCCGAACGGAAACTATAGTCAAAAAGTAAGCCTATAGTTTCGTTTCGGAACGAAACTATAAACTTGGTTCCGGTTTCGTTTAACATCCCTGATTTTCCTTCTTATAAGAGTGCTATCTGAAACATTTGCCGGGGTCTAGATACGCATGACACGGCCAAAGAGTTGGACATGTACACCTTTTTTTTCTTTCTAGGTCTCTATTTTTTTTGCATCGATCAAAATTATTATGTCTCTAGGCGCCGCATCAAATAACATATGAGCCATGAACTTCCACGATTCTCTAGGGTATGGAGCACCGTAGGTGAAGAAGAATAAGCGACGCGCACCACCGGGAATTTTTAGCGCTCTGGGTATTTACCAGGAAACTTTCCTCCGTAAATGATTCTGAAATCGATTCCAGAGAATGGTACCCCGATTTTATTTTCGCTTTCTTTTCGTGAAAATAAACAGAAAGTACTGGCGTGGTGATTTTTAAAGTTACCGTGGATAATCTGTGACTGAGATTTCAAATTCGGGAAGCACATCTTGCCTGTGTTGTCTAATGAATGATGACGCCATTCTCAAGCTTCACAAACTCTGTGTTATTAGGCGTGACTGGAAGGAATTTACTTAACGTTGTAAATGATAGGATTGACTCAGTAATTTAACATACATTTCTTTCTAGACGACCCGGTTTTTGGTGTGGCACGTCATCATATCATTTACAATCTCTTACTTCAGAAATATTTGACACTGCACGAATATATTATCATTTCCCTCAATCATGAATGAGTGATTTCCACGCAAGGAAGTATTTGATGATACAAAACCTCAGGCCTTTCGTAAGAGCTTACTCACGCTAACAACACTATTGACACTTTATTGGGGTAAAATAAATTACGGCGGTCGCATGTGACCAATGTTAGTGAATAAACTTAAAAAGTAGCACACTAAGAATATTTTTAAAATCTATGTGCAACCTTTCTTGAATACTTTCAATTCAGTTAAGTCCCGACGTAGGTTGCTCCCTTTAACCTACCTTGTTGACGGCATTAATAAAATGTGTCTCAGAACTTAAATCTTGTAGCTGGAATATTTGCTGTGAAAACATTACCATAGTCGTTTTACATTACCAATGCTTGATGAGGATTGAGATATTACATCCATTTGCGTAGTGAATCAGAAAAATGTTGGAAAAGCGAAAGAACACTTACTGGCTGATGTTTGTTCCTGTTCGCTGACCTTTATTTTAATAAATTAAATTTTGGCGCAGTTTGCATCTAGTCTCCTGTATATTAGTGGGAATTAGCAATGGGATGCGTAATAAAATTGGGTGTGCGGCTGAAACATGAAAATTTTTATGATGATTACGTTTCTTTCCCAAATACAACTACTTGATTCATTATTATTCATTCTACTTCTTGAAAGCAGTTTTGATTCATTTCATTGCTAGAAATACATTTTTAAATTTATTTTTAGAATTATAAGACCAAAGTTTCGGTCACCTGGAAATTATGGATTAATTACTACGACAGTATTGGTGATAATTGTTATTTGAAGAAGTGCAACCTGAACACTGAAAGAATAAACAGGTTGTATGTTGTGTGCAGTTTAAATTAACAGTAATCTGGTTGCACTACTGTTAGCTTAAAACTTGGTTACCGCTAGTCTCAACTGTTAATAATGGAGGTTTGCAACTTTTAATGACAATGTGAGTTCACGAATTATGCCACTTAGAAGAATCATAGGATGGTTATTACTCCCGATTTCATATATGCTGTGGTCCCTAAATCGCTTTAAGATCATACTGCTGTTTAATGTTTTAAATGAAACATTGTAAATCAAGTGCGATGCACTTCATTTAGCTAGTACTAGATCCCTTACGTTTTGCTTAGCAATGATCCCCAAGACATCTTTTTGTGGATCATTCGGATGTTTCCCTTACATTTATTCACATTAGCCATTATTACCTAAATATTTCAATGTCATCTCTCGTAATTTTCTGAAAATGGAAATTTGACGCTGATTACATTTCCTTCGTAAATACAGCCATAGAAAGCAAAAGTTTTATTTTTATTTTATTCCTATACGCAGTTTTGACTCGTTGCATTGCTAAAAAAGAATATAAAGACTTCAGTAACTCCTCATTATGTCTTATTATAATGAGCAAAGAAAATGACTTATTAGTAGGTATATGCCTGCTAATAGTACCAAAAACAGCCAGGAACTATGAATCAGCTCACCACTACCTCTTTCAAAAATGCGAAGTTACTTCAACAGCTTAGTGAGTTGTACTTAGGGACCTAATATTAGCAGTTTATTGCCCCTCTTCGTCCCATCTCACAGCCGTAAGCAAAGTCTTACGTGAAGAGGCTGCCGAGCCGGTTTTTTCACTCAAATTAAACTGACCTTGAAGTAGTAGTTGCGTTAATCATATGAGCATGCTTAAAAGTTAAGCATGTTTTTTGGACGCTCGAGTGTCTAATGGTACGATTTCAATTATAAATCCAAATTCCAAAGAAATAATGGCCTTTATAAAGAAACTATTTTTATTATGCATCGAAAGATAATATCTTTTCTTCTCCTAATTTTTAAGATAAAAAGCCCTGCATCAAAGAGTTCGCCCTTCCAATTTTAGACAAGCTGTAAAATCAAATCTTCCTTAGATTAAAGTTACCTGAGAGCATCTTTACTCAATCACAATTATTCTTTGAGAGTTTATGCACTCACGATAAGCCTTGCAGTTTTAAGTACGTCCGATTTATTTTGTTATAACTACTTTCGGTAAGTAATATTGACGAACGGTATTTCTCAATAACGTTTGAAAAATGCGGACACTGCCGCGAGCACGAATTCCACCCATGTTACTGACACCGAGTCGTAACTCATGAACTGAAAAATGGCGAGGTTTTGACATAGAATCTGCTGGCTACACGTCCGGAGGCACGCATGTGTATCCATTGTTCCGCAGTGGATAGCTACGTATCTGCGATCGCCTTCCTCGCCAGCATGAGCTCCGACATAAACACACGAGCACACAATATGATTTGGAGTATTCCGCCGCTAGAAAAGACGGCGGAAAGAATAAACGCTTCCGGCACCGCCGGGTGAAGGGCGAGTAAACAATTTCCTGAACAGCAAGAACGCAAAGAAAGGAGACGAAACGAAAATTTCAACAGCGTCGGCGAGTAACTCATACGCGGGAGGAAGAGAGGGCGTTGAACATAAATCGAGCACTAAGGGAGAAGGCAGGTAGGTGAGACAAGATTTTGGGTTCTCGAGGAAAGAGCCTAAGGAGGAATAGACTCGGGAGGGTCCCTCCTGCGGTGGTGAGAGTAGAAAAAAAAATAACTGAGGAGAAGAGGAAGAGGAGCCACTCAGGAAGGCGAGGGGGGATCCATGGGCGAAAGTTGGGACAGGGGGGGGAGGTGGTGAGGGGTGTTGGAATGGGAAAGTAGGGGAATGGGGAGGAGGGAAAGGATGAAAGACAAAAGGGGGTGGAGGGACTTCACGGGGAAAAGAGCGAAAAAGAAAGATATGGGTTGAAATGGAGTGGGAGGTAGGAGAGAGGAGAAGAAGCAAGTGAGGGAGAGGAGGAGGGGTGAGGAATAAGTGAGGAAGGAGAAGGCGCGCTGGAATGGGAAAGGCGTTAAGGGTGGAGAGGAAGTTGAGGAGAGGACGGCCGAGGCAAGGTTTTGTAACTTTTATGATCCGAATCGGAAAACAGATTCGGTTGCCGACCGATTGGATATTGTAAACTCGGGCAGGGATCGAGTCAACTTAAGGTAGTGCGAGCGAGATAGTTCCCTAATCATAATAGAGACCATAGTCGATATATACGTTTTAATATCACCAACTGTGAGACACACGAATTTAATATTGCATTATTAATGGTGTTCTTCTGTCCTTCTGGGAAGGGGAAGAATGAAAGACCTTGTGTCTTTCATTCTTTCCCTTCCCCCATTCTCCTACTTTCCCATTCCGAACACTTTTCACTAATTATTGCATGATAAATATAGTTTTTCATGACAGGAATTCTAAGTAATCAAACGAAAATATGTAAATAAGCCTTTAACTTGACTCATGCGGTAGAGTTGCAACTCCATCAAAACGGAAGATTTATTGTGATCCCTAAGAATTTACAGCGGTGACAATATGATTAATTTTTCAAAAATAGTTGAAAAAACACACAAACTACACACTGTTGATTTTTTGACGAGGCATAAATGTAGGAAATGCCTAATTTTTTAAAATAAGGTCTCTCTGGAGTTCATACACGTACCATTTCCCATATAATAGGGCAGATATTTTCTTGCAAATATCTCGGAAAGTAATATGGTAAGAGGATTAAATTTTTTATGTTAATGGAGGGTGAGGTTTTTTTTTAAATGAGACCAAATTCATGGATTTCTAGGTAAAATTATATTTTGCTCAAACTACCTTCATCGGCAGAGAATTATAAAGTAGGACAGCACGAAAATTCTGCTCGAATGTGAAGTACATTCGATTTTTACCCAAGTAAAGAATCTCACAAAAGTAATATCCACTTTGAGATACATTTTAGGTTACTGTGGAATAGGGTATCGAAAATTAGGGTAAAAACTTGGATAAATTTATCGTAAGAAAGTTAAAAGAAAAAATAGCGCTCTAGCAACATCCCCCTCGACTGTGATGTAGATCTCGATCAAAACTCAAGAAACAATCGGTGCGGAAGTCACAAAATAATCTCCTGGGCGGAATAAGAGGAGATATACGAAAAAGGGGTTGTAGATAGGGTGAAGAGGGGCGGCGGAGGGGTGTACTCGGGGGTAGAGAAGGGGTTGTAGGGTTAAGAGGGGAAGAGAGGGAGCTTTCCAGGATTCGAGAGGGGAAAATAGTATGGGGTGTAGTTTGGTACACAAGGAAGAAGAGGCGTTGGAGAAGAGAATGGATGAGGATGGATGGTGGGGATGAAGGGAAATGGGTTTGGGGGACAACCGGCCTTGGCGAGGGTGAAAAGAAACGAGAGTCGAGAGGAGGAGTTGATGAAGGGGACGAAGAGACAGGTGGATGGACAAATGGGTCTATCTGAGCGAAATTAAGACCGCAGACTTCCCTCTCGCAGCTGCTCCATTATCAGGAAAGATTTGTAGGTTAGGTCCGCGAATCATTGCAAAAAAATTCAAAAGAGAAAGGAAGTTATGAGTCTGCGTCTGGGAGAACGGGGAGCTGGACCGACTTGGCCCCGCCTATAAAAGCATTCTCGACCAGGAAAAAGGGACACACGAAAGGGTGGAAAATACCCCTGAAAAGAAACACATCAGATGGAGAGAGAGAGAGAATTCATGAATTTTATGAACTAAAGAGCAAAAAGATGAAAAGGACACTTAAATATTCGCCAAGCGATAGTCGCCAAGGCTTTTGCAATACATATCCGTTCTCCGGTAAGCTCGTAATCACTCCATAATTCAGGTATAATTTCTCCTTTTTTACACGCATCAAATTCTTTCCTCACCGCACTTTCACCATCTCTTCCTCCTATTGTTTTTAGGCGATGGATACTGGAGAGAACGAATAAAATGTAAAATTTGAGTTGGAGGATTTTTCGGGGAGATAATGCTACCGAAGATAGGTGAGTTAAATAGGGAGGGAGAAAAGGGTATCATTGTATAGAGAGAGAAAGAAGAAGGAATAGTATAGGAGAGAAAAAGGAGGAGGATCAGTTTGGAGGTAAAAGAGGGGTTTTGAGGGAAAGGGATGGGGAGGCGAGAGTCAGCTTTTCGTTGGGGAGGAAGGGTTTTGGAGTGTGGCTGGGTAGACGGCGGGGGGTATCCGAACGGTGAGAGAAGGGTTGGCAGGGGGAAATGTTTGAGAGGGGAAAGGGGCATTTTTTTGATGAAGAGAGGGAGGGAGGGAAAGGAGAGTGGGCAAAGGGAGAGTGGGGGAGGGGGGAGCGAGAGGATTTCGGCCAGGATCGCTTTGAGTCAGTCGGGTGGGCGAGGGAACGGCGAGGTGCTGACTGCGCGTGCTCGCCGTCTCCACGAACCTTCTCCTCCGAAAACCTCCTCCTCGCCCCTCCCTCTCTCACACTACGGCTCGCCCTCTGGCTACGGCAGGCAGGGGCGGCCCTCGCTCTCCATCCCGGCTGAAAGCGCAGCACCTGCTCTCTCCACCCCTCTCTTTCCCTCCTCCTCTTCGCAAACTCCCACCCCGCGTCTCCACTCCTTCCGCCCTGCAAAACACACCGCTCTTCGTTTCTGGGAACGAACGAGGGAATAGCGAGGAGGACGGCGAAAGGTGGGAGGAGGGAAGAGAGAGAAGAGAAGGGAAGGAGAGAGATCGGGAGAAAGGGAGACAGCAGGAGCCGGCACCAGCAGCAGCAGCCCCCGAGAGCTCCGAGCGGGCCCACTCCGTTCTCTCCCGCTCGGGCCCTTTCCCCTACCTGCGCGGGGGGCCCTCCCCTGCCCGCCCACCTCCTACCGCCACTCCCTCACCTCCGACACGTATAGAGGGAGACACTCTCACGTACACACAACACAGCGAGCGAGCGAGAGAGAGAGAGAGAGAAATACGGGAGGTAGGGAGAGACTGGCGCCGAGCAGCGCTCACTCACGCGGTGGCAGTGCTACGAGAAGGAAGTATCGCAGAGACGCCGAGGGGAGACGCTAGAGGGACAGCCGCGCCTTCTGAGTTGTTGAGGTCCTCGTTTGGAGGAGAGGTGTTTTTCTCCGTAGGTCGGGAGAGGTTCCTTACTTCTCTCTTTGCCCCGATCAAAATTTGAGATAAAAAGGGAGACAAATTCGTAAGGAAAAGTGTGATCCGTGCTCCCGATTAAACCCCTTCTTTCCCTTCCCTCCCCCCCCCCCAAAACACTTTGCACCCCCTTGGGAAAATTAGCCGTGTTTTTCTCCCCCAAACAAAATACGCACCAAGTGGACTCCCTCGCCGCTCAGTTCTCTTCCCCGCGGGCCGCTGTCCGTCCGGCCGGCCCCGGCTGTATGGCTGCACTTGACGCCCTGCTGGAGCCCGAGGCGCCCGCCAACCAACAGCGACAGTCGCCGCCGCCTCCTCATCCTCCTCCAGCGCAGTCACCGTCGGCGACCGGCGGCACCCACGCCTCCGCGAACGAAGCGGCAGCAGCCCCACCGCACCCGCAGGACAGGGACGAGGATCGGGTCGTTGTCGCCGGAGTTGTCCCCGGTGGAGAGGCGGTCGCGCCCCAACACGTCGGACTAGGGGCACTGCCTGTGGTCGGACTGCCACTGACGGTCGCGGCGCCGCAACCCGCCAACGGCATACCGGCGTCTCCGCCCGTGGTTGCCGGTTGTTCATCGGTCGCCGGTTCGTCTTCGCCGCCGGCGCCGCGTGAGGACGACTACCTTCGGCTGCTGAAGAAGGAGCGGCGAACGCTGGACTCTGTTCCGGGTGCGGCGCTTTCCCTCGCACACAAGCTCATCACGCAAGGTAAGCGAAGTAGATGGCGAAGCGACGCTCGGAGATTGACTGAGAGAGAAGAAATAGACATTTCGGACGACAATATCTTTCTCTTGTCCTTTTGAACAGGAGAAAGTTCGCGGGGAAAATGTCATTTCACTTGACCAGTCAACAATCACTCATCAGTTGATCGGGGGCGTTTGCCATTTGTATCTCTGGATCAGCTTCACTCCAGGCGATTTTCCTCGAGAGTTCGCTCAAGAATGAAGTCATTGCCATGCGTCTACGAAGGAGTACAGGTGGCGTGGTCGTGCTTAGTTGGCCGCAGTTGCGAGAGGATTGATCTTTTATGTTCCTCTCTTTTGGAACTCAAACTTTAGCAATCGCCACAAAATGAATACGTAAACACTGTAGGAAGTCACGCGCAAGAAGGCAAGATATTAAATGATAGTATGATTTTTTTACAAAGTAAACTTCCTCACATTAAGGTCTTGTATGTTTCACTCCTGGGCGTGACCACGTACTTTTTTATTTATTTAATTTGGTCATTTCGCCGTAAATTATTGTTCTTCAAGCTTGGTTTTCCAGCACCAAAGAGAAAATAGTAAATAACAGATAGCGCCACTTTGTGATATTTTTCCACTTTGAATGATGGAATCAAACTTTAAGATTAGTTCTTTATAAAGTTTCTCATCGTTTTATTCGACCTTCGACGACTGCTCATTTCTTAGCTGCTATCTACCGCGATCAGGCAGGTGCAACAGATTCCTGGATAAATGGGACGATGATAGGGCATTTTGAACCAGACGCGAGTACACGAAGAGCGGGATTTGACTCAACGAACAAAACTTTCACGCCGCACATCGTCGCGGTCGTAGTAGGATCGTAGTAGTGGGTATAATAGCTTAGGCCATCGCAAACCGTTTCTCGGCTATAGACAGGCAGGGAGCAATAGCACTCTAGGTGCATTGAACAATCTTCTATGTAAATGAGAATCAAGCGATGCTTAGCTACGGAGACGAGCGGTTGCCAGTGTGTCGGTGTGTCCATCGTGGCGTATCTCTGCTGTCGTACCATACCCATGTCCAGTGAACATATTGAGAGTACTAAGAATTCTATACTAGCCGTTTCGCGTAGCTTGGCCCAGTTGCATTTCAATCTACCACAAAAACATTCGCGATAAATAATACCTTCCACATTCCACTCTCCGCTTATTTAAGCGGACTCTTTAAATTACTAAACAAGAAGTCTTTTGGGAAGGATGATATCTGCTCAAACTTCTGTAAAAAGTTGCACCTATTCATTAAAGCGCACAGAGGAATTGAGAAAGCATCTTTTTTAAAGAGCTTGTCTACGCACATCAAATTATGGCATGTAAACACCTACATTTATTCAACTGGGGAAAGAGGTTGAGCTCCGAATGTTTTCATTATTTATTTTCTTAAGGATTGCCTTTCCAGCTGTTTTACATACCTCACAACTAACTTCTGCCGATAAAACTTAATGATTTTTTTTCTTTCAACTTAAAGATGTATAACACATAATTTATTACTCTTGCTAGCCTGGTGACTGTGAGGATATCTCAAAGCAGTATTGGCTTCCTGGGTTGGCAGCAAGATGACACTAATAAGTCGGCAGTTATCATTCTAACTACGCAGGCTAATATTAACAATGACCGTGAGAGGCGTTTAAACTGTCATCAATCCAAATATTGGCAAATTTTCACCAGTGCTAAACTTTCTAATTTTCAACGCACTTTTGGTTGCTGGCACTTCATCTACGGAACTCATCTTCGCCAATTTCCCCAACAGTTCTTATTTCAAGGGTCACCAACCGTCTCTCAACACCGCGACGAACGATTTCGAGGGTCACCACAGTACCAGAAAGACGGCCAGCTTGAGAACAAAATACGGTTAATTAATTTCCTCCGAATGTACAGATGAACTTTCTCTAAGTGGGCTGAGCTTACCGACCTATGTTCATATTTCACTGTCATATAAAGTACTTAAACTGGATCTTCAATTTTGCAAGACAGTTTAGGGCATTTTATTATTTCATGCTTTACTTACCCAAGTAATCATGAATGAAAGTAAGAGCGCCATGAATGTGGAATGAATGAGATACTCGAGGTATAATGCGAAGTATTTTCCGAAAGGCTCATATATGTTTATTAAAATGAAAACTGAATTAATCTCCGCGTTTATGTAATTTGCGTGTAATTAGATATAAATAATCACCATCTCAGATTAAACCTTCTGTAAATCATCGGTAGCATCTATCCTTGAACATGCGTTGGAAATAATGGCGATCAAAAGATGTCAATTGCCAAACCTGGGTAAAAAAATGAGCTGTGACAATACATTCGAGCAAAACTGGCGAACAAAATCATATATTTGGGAAAATATTTGTCCTCAATAGGGCCAAATTTAGGCTCAAATGGCCGTCTATTTTCGAGATCAGACAATTGATGACATGCGCAGGATTGACTCACGGTCACGAGAACGACCGACCTTGCAGTATTATCAGAGGTAACACGGCTTTGGACCTTCAAGCACCCCTTCTCCCTCCCAGTCTCCTGGCAACCTTGTTTTCCTCCTCCACCGCTGCATCGCTGCGCCCTCTCCCTAGTTCGCCTCCCGTTCCAACCCCTCATGGTGTCAGGCAGAAAAGACGCGCCCTTCGCGATTTTCAAATAAATGGTCAGAGCCCTCCGATTTTTATGAGTGGATCCGGGAACTCTCGCCGTTTCAGTTGATCTTCAGACTGAATAAATGACACAGTACGTGGAACGCGGTGTTCTCCGGTAGTTCACTGGGGAAATCTGACGTTCAGCAGTAAATAAGAAACCCCCCCTCGAGTGTTTTAGATCAGTCAGATGCATGGGCACTTTTATTTTTTCCAAGAACCCCGTCGGGGCTTAAATAGATAGCAGGTAGGACTTTCCCTTGAACGCCACTCGCGCACCATAATATTTTGTGTTGTCATTTAAAGGAGATCCGGTTTGAGATTTAAACGAACGATCGCTTCAAAATCTGTGACACCCTCAGATTCACCTGAAAAAAAAGGGTCGCCAATTTCCATTCCTGTATTTTTTAAGTCCGGTCCGACGCTCAAAATTGTGATTGCGAAAAGCGTCGCAACCTATACAACTCTCAGGCAATTGGATGGATATTGGAAATCTGTCGCTCTTCGGGTACCGTTGGAGTTGGACTTTAGTGAACACTAGGAGTGGCATGTCAATGTTTCCGCACATTTTTGAATCGTAAAAGGAGAACAAAACCGAGGGAATCTCCATTTAGCCGTAACCCTTGCCATTTCGAATGCTCACGGAACCAATCATCTCACGGCAGAAAAGGTCGCCGATAAACTTAACATTCACGGGCACAAACGATGAATAAATATTGCAGCAACTTTTCGCGAACCTCCGGAATACCGTTTTCATTTGAATCAATCCTGGATTGCATTCATAATATACTAGATTCACTTCAACGCGACCTGAAAAGGTTGAAATACGGGATATCGAGTTTCCGCGAGCCGAATGTGGAGCCGATGCACGCTGCACTTAGGGGCAATCCCCAGAGGGAAGGTTGCCAATACGTGTGATTTGAATAACAAAGGCACGAAGAAGAAGTGGCGAAACATGCACTCCATAGATATTGAAGTGAGCGCTTGCGAACAGTGGTGCCATCGCTCGACATCCCGATACGGGTTGGTCATACGTGCCCACATGAGTACGGTAAATTAGGAGACATTTTTCGATTCGCATTAGCCAGAAGAGCTGTGAACGCATGTCGTAACATTACGAATGATGTGATCTTATGCGATCATAATATTTCCTTAACAACACAAAGCTGAGAGACGATATAAATATGGAGGTTGAATTTTCAACCCTTACAGTGCAGAACACCGTAATGTCTGGTGGTGGTGGTTATTGATATTTACAAGAGCTTTTGGTGGTAGATAAGAGAACTGTGAAGTATTTTCAAATTCCTTTATGAAATAGTTCTCTTACAATGGTCAAAATAATTGGAAAGGTAAATCAGAGTTCGAAGTAGAAATCACAATTGGTCTATTTAAAGTGAATTTTTGAAATTGTCTCGGAATCCTTAACGAATGCAATCGTTAAGAAAACAATAAAATTTTTTCTAGCACTCAACATGAACACCTCTTCTTTAAAATAAGGACACAAGTCACCATAATTAAGATGCACAATAATAGTGAGTAACTAGACGAAGCAGGTACAAAGAAATAACAATGTCGTTGTACTCTAATGGAGAACAAGTATTTGAAGAATTATTGGAGCCACATGTGAAAATACTTGCGGTCATTTGACCAGCAGTACGGACTTATATATGACAAAATTTGATGAGAGGTGCTAATTATTGACAGATGTCATATTTTAAAAAAATAATGCAAATTAGAGACTACCGGAGAAAGTACGAAAAGGATTTCTGATTAAAACATTTTTTCAACTGGTACCTTCCTCAAAATTGATCTAAAAATAATTCACAAATTTTCCCATTAATCAAATAAGTGTCGAAACGTTCAGAGAGAATATCATTTGAGGGAACACCAACACTCACGAAGACAGGAATAGCTGCGAAGACGAGAGTGGTGTAGACCCCTTTAGTATATTGATGAAAAGGAAGAAATCTTTCGCCACTTCTACTATCCACTCGGATAAAGAGAAGGAAAGTGATCCCCGCGCGGAAAAATTTTCGTCCTGTTTTTCTCACCGTTCAAATCCAAGAAAATTTATCAAACGCCACAATGGTTTTGAAAGGTAAAGAAAAGCAAACCTTCAAGTAACCTCTCTTAAAACGAGCATATCTTGCAGCGCATTCTCGAGTTCTTTGAATTTCAAAACAAAGAGCTGTTTCCTTAACAACCCCAGCTCCCGTGTGAAAGTTTGCAGAGAATTACGAATGTTTCGTTGAAGAGCCTGTATTCTCAGGGATAAAGCTTTCGTTCAAAGACGATTCGAATGTGGGTACTTTAAAGATACCTTTAGCCAAAGAGCAAAGAGAAGTAAGTGGAAACTCAGAGAAGGAACGCGATATGGTACTAGACTACTAGGTTGTGGTATCTTGGTGATTAATGACAGTTGCGCTGCTTCACGTTCGGCTATGGATTTCGGAGATATTCACGGTGTTTCAAGCATTTTGGGAGATTAAATCGTGCGTTACCGAACGACAGACAACCAACCATACATCACCGTGGGCTTGACAAAACGTTCAAATTCTGAGACGGTTCCCAACGCGCTTATTCCGGGATGGCTAGGAAGAGGCTCACGGAATGAGATGAGCGGCTTGCTTCCCGAAATACTTCCGCAATGACTTATCTAAGTGCGTATAAAAAAGAGGCAAAAATTCCCGACGATGTGTACAGGGATCCCTAAACGAGAAGGCTAGCATCATGATTGTATTATCCCGCTTCCACTCATGAAAGAATCCCGAAGTGCTCTTCGGTGTTTTCCCTTAACTATTCCCAACCCGTCTCTCAATTTCCGCCTATCGGTCCTTCTCGTTGGGTAGGGATGGCTTGTAGTGCACCCAGAGGAGACAGCACCGATGGGACGGTAGGAAAGGATTCAGGGGTCTCACAGAGAGACGGACGGATATGTGTGAGCGTAAAAAAAAGGAATCCACCACTACCGATTTGGTGGTAGGCTTCGGTTGGGAATCGGATACGAGAGCCCTTTTATTTCAAAATGTGGACGCAAAAGAAACAAATCAGTATCAGGTAATTTGCTAACTTTTAAAGTTACATATTTTGACGTAACATATACGATATATCATTATCCTCATTCTTTTGTCATCAAAATCACTAACGTAAAAATTCTAGGCTAGTCAGAATACGGCAACAAGTGCCGGAAGAGGCTATACTTTCAAATAATATGACCATCCATTCTGAGTTTTTCATAATTGTTAATGCCTTCCTCATTTTATGTATCATACTTGGTGCTATATGATGATTAGTTTTATCTGGTTTTTGGTAATGTCGAACTTGTTGATAACTCGCAGTTAACCAACCTGTGACGGTTTACGAAAAATGAAACGAGTTATGCCGTCAGCGCCATCATGTATCACGTATTAAACACAAACAATCGTTACGTTTGCAACATTTGATTCTTAGCTATGGGGCACAATGTTTTTTTGTTTCATGCATCTTGCAGGAGAACTTTGATTTCTGAACATCAAATTCTGCTGTTGAAACTAAGCGGACAAAAGGGAAGTAATGTGACCTCCAGTCTCCAAACTAATGTAACGCTTTTTCCCGCTTCAAACTATCATTTTCCCCTTGCCAACGGAACCATTGGTTTATACTTCATGAGTTGCCATTATTCCTCTGATCTACCGTCACCAGGATTCTCAAGGAAAAAGCCGAAAATTTAAAATGATATTGAAATCTCTGCATTTCAGTGGTAATTCGAAGTTTGGGAAATTGGGCTTTAAATACGAGTGAAATACTCCTTTGTTTATATATTAAATGAAAAACATTTTAACTCAATCCATTTCGTTAGCTTTCCTCAATTTTCCAACCTCACTTTTTCTGGTTTCCAATAGCGATTCCGGCGCTTACCAACCATGGTAGGTGGCCATTGTCTTGGCACCCAAACTACGTACAACTCACGATGTTATGCATGGACACGCGGCGTTTTTCGCCCACCTTGGTGCGTTCGTCGGTCGGTGCGTCGCCAGTGGAGACGACGAGGCATTATCTCCAAAAAAACGTCATCGCCCACTCCGCCCTCCCTTCACGCCCGCCATTCACGACGATGTGGCGGCCCTTCACATATTCACCACTCCCTCTCTTCGCCCCTTCGTCCTACTCCTCCTCCTCCGCCCACACCGTATAACCCGCCCTTAGGGATGCGGCAAAAGGAGAGAAATAAAGAGAGGGGGTTGGACGTTAGGGAGAGGTTGTGAACCTCCCTATTCAGAAGAAATCGAGGTAGGGGTTTTGGGGGGTGGGGGAGGGGTTGGGGAAAACCCTTCCCCTCAATGCCCTCTTTTTTTTCCTCTAAGAGAATCCCTCCCACCCACTCCTGGGAGGATTCGCGCGACGATCCTTTAAACAGGCAGTCAGGGGGTGAAACCCTTTACCTCTCCTCTACCCTACTCACGCCCCCTTTTTTATATATATATCGTCCGAAACCCTTCCTCCCCTCACGGGTTCTTACCGAGTCTGAAAAGGAGTTTAAACCCCTACGCAACCACCCCAACCCCCCTATTCCTCCACCACACCCTTATCTCACTCCCTCTCCTTCCTTCAAATCCTTTCCCACTCCTGTATTTTGTTTGATTCCACCCTCCTCCTCCTTCCGAAAACTCTTTTACCCCACACGCATACTACATACACCTCCTCTCCACGTCTTCCTCCGCCTCCTTCTTGTTTTTACAGCTCGGATCCCCTCCTTCCCGCCCCTTCCCACGTTACTCTTCCTCCCCCTCCCGTTCCCCCGACTCCTTACAGAAGGACACAAACGCATATGTGTGAGTGCGTGAGCGGGTAAGAGCAAGACTTCTTTTATGCCCGGGCGCTTCCTTCTCCATTCAAGCGACCCGGCATCTCTTCTCTCGGATCTCCCTGGAAACCATGTATCTCTACCCACCCTCCGCCCTTTCCGACCTCCTCCTCCACACCTTCTAAACTTCCCCCAAATCTTACTCTCTTCTCCCCTTACGAACCGTTGCCTTCCTATCTCGAACGAACGAGCGAACACAGAGTGTGTGACCCGACGACTGATGGGAGGGAAGAAGTGGAGAGACTTATTTTCCCAACTCCTTTTCGCCCTCCATTCAACCTTTCCTTCGAGGATGGTGACTTAAAATCCCCTCCCGCACGCCATAATTGTACATCATGTGAAATTTCGATA
The DNA here is from genome assembly GCA_963169105.1 of Ceriagrion tenellum. Classification (NCBI taxonomy): domain Eukaryota; kingdom Metazoa; phylum Arthropoda; class Insecta; order Odonata; family Coenagrionidae; genus Ceriagrion; species Ceriagrion tenellum. The sequence continues at coordinate 22,827,086 of OY720635.1, forward strand.
TCACATGAACAACGTAACTATATAGTGCGGGAGAGGAGAAAAAAAACGTAAAAAATGAAGTCAAATACCTGGGAATAAGCTAACTTCAGACTTAACGTGTGCACAGTCGAAACTACTGGGGCTTTTGATTATAGTAATTGAGTTTGAATTGACGACAGGTAAGGAGAGACCTTGGACGGAAACGTAAATAAGGGACGTTATCTCACATTCGTTTAGCTATATTCCGAGTAAGCCACAAGCATTTAAAACCCATATTTGAAAGAATCAATGAGTGAAATAATGAAGCTTTCATGGAAAGCCTAGGTAACCGGTCAATAGAGAATGCAACTCGAGTAATGGGAAAGACACGGTTGGGAGCCGCCAGAGACTGGCAGATGTTACACAAAAGGGCAAGGTTGCTGGAAAAATTTACTGTTCAAAACGAGGGTATTGTTTTGTCCCCATACACTAAATGTTTGCGGAGGACCAAATTGACATAATGAAAGAAATATGCTGCAGCAACGAAAGCTCAAAGCCTTATTTTATACCGCAAATAAATCCCAACAGCAACGACAATAGATTGAAACGTCGATTCCCTCAAATCTCTCACTTTATTAATGATTCCATTCCTCCCCCGATCCCTTTTTTCTATTTCCCTTCCATTTGATGACCGATATCCGAATACCCCCTGCCACTCGCACATCCGGCAGCTCTCGACGTAGCATGTGGGCTGCCTCTCTCTCTCTCTCTCTTTTTCTCACCATTCCCTTCTCACGTGCACCATTTGCGCCTGCCCTCTCCACAGGGCACCGTGCATCGCTTATTCTCTTCCCTTCCTGCCATCATTCCTCGCTCTCCGTATCCCTACCGAGACCCCATCTTTAAATCCCAACCCATTCCACACCCCCTCCTCTCTCTCTCTCTCTCTCCCTCTCTCTCCGCCCTCTTTATTGCTCCCTTGTCCTTATATCGCTTTTATCGGTTTCTCCCTTCCTACGGCGATTGAATATCTTCGCCGATCACAGCCCTCCTCATTCCCCGCTAAAGCAAGCTGTTCGCCTCTCTTTATTGCTATTAATATTTTCTCACTCTCTTCTTCCTTTATTTTCCCTTCATCCCTCTGCTATCAACACGACCGATGAGTCGGCATTTATTCCCCTCTCTCAGGGATTCAGGCATTTCCTCTGATGGATTTTTGACAATGCCAGGACTTTAGAAACCATTTCTCTTTCATGACGAAGATCAGAGTTAATAACGTAGGCGTTGACACAAATTAGGTTACGCCCGTCTTTTCGGTCAATGATTGCTCAGATTTTTATTATCACGTACAAATATTCACCTTCAAACTCATGTAGTAAGTTATCATTTACTTTTCTATGCAAATTTATGTTATCGAACCTCTAGCAGAGCTTCCGTATTTTATGTGGTGGGACACTAAAAGATATTGCCAAATATCGCCGACAACGCTATTTTTTTATTTAACCCACCTAATTACAGGTTCTCCGCCACAGTGAAAATGCCAAGCGGATGCACTTTCTCCACGGACTACGCACACTGTAATATTTAATAAAGCGAGGGGTAAAGTTGGCCGCGTAAGTGGGAATAGAAAACAGGAAGGATATCACAAAAACATTAAGGAAATTCCTTGGGATTTCTTCCCATTATTGCTAAAATGCTCCATTTTCGGCGGCATTGCGCAGAAAATAATGACAAATTACAGTTCTCAAAGTGGTTTTCTTTAAGGGTATCATAACCACTTTAGGCATACATGGTTAAACTACACAGAGATCGTACTTAATTTTATTCCCCGAAGTAGAATCAAAGGAAGGGATAAAGCCATCATCTTTAATGTGCTTCAAACAAGGTCGTAGGAGAAAGTGGGATCCTCGGAACCAAATAACACGACATTGTGTGAAACAATGTGGGGAAATGAACATGTTGTGGGATTGATTGACATGAGAAGTTATATTTAACCGAAGGTTTTGTTAATACAACCCCATCCTCCTGCACTTCTCCACAACATACTATATTTTACAAACGAAAGTATCCTGCTTAGATACCTTTTACGTGACGATATTATTTTACTCAAAAAGTGAATACCAGCTTCTAATAACTAGCATTTCATCCAAACTGTTGCAATTTTTGTGAAGTTTCTGGAACTTGATCATATAATTTTACACCCCTTGTGTAGAAGGTCATGAGGTGATAGTCCATGGATTGGCATATTTCATAGGTGGCTATTGATAAGAGACGCAGGCTCAGGAAATGAGAATGGCTTCGTTAAAATCGCTACATGGCCGAGCAGTGCAAAATGCGTATTTTTTTCCATGACTACCGCGAACGGTGGATCCGATTTCGACATCGGAGACTTGACATCAAGACTCCCTCTTTCGAGCCACTCGTCCCGTGTGATCAATGGAATGGGATTCTGATTGAAATTTTTATTTTTCCAGTTTATTTCGCCCGTTTTCACCAGAGTTCTCCAAATGCATACCGGAGAGATCCGCGCAGCGAAAAAATATATGTATAAAAAAAAAACAAAATTTCCGAAAGCCAAAATAAAAACGTATCGGGACGGAGCCGAGGGAGGCCGGGAGCCTATTTTATCTCTCGTATGAAAGCCTGGATGTTTGCATACTACCTTTTGTGAAACACGTAAATCTCAGTCGACATCACAATTGGCTACCCATTTTCTATTCCCTGAAACTCTTAAGTAAAGAACGAGATAGCTAGCCGTACGTCGAAACACTGGCGTTAAAGTTTCAAAATTTTCCCATTTTGTAATTTATATCCATTTTTGGGAAGGGCAATTGATTTTCACGGAGGAAATCGCTAATTGCTTCCTCGGTAATGTTTACTGTGATTAAATTCGATATCGATAACATGACAGCGGCAGAGAATACCATTTTGCAAATTCAAATGAAAAAGATGATGCACAAAAGCGTCTAAATTCAATTGAATTCCTCGTCGGATGCAATGAAAATTTAATTTAATTATGAAGAGAGGGTCATTGTTATTAGGGAATTCGCTTAGAGCCTTTACGACCTGTATCGCTCATAATTAGCAAATTTTTGTCATATTCTCCCGACGTAAGTGCGGAATTGATTTTAATGATAGATATGTGAACCAATGTGTTTATGGATCACTTCAAAGCAGCAAGTTTTTTTTCAAAATTTTCGAACAATTATGGTGAAATAATTAAATTTATAGATATGTAAACCAATAAACACAGGTAGCCCGAGTATATTTATCTTGATCTTTTTAAATTTAATTCATCTACATTTTATCCAGAGGTATACTTTCAGTGTAATGCGTAAATGTTTTATATTTGATGAAAAAGTTTGTTTTTGAGCACGCCTGAGTGGCCCGTTGACACAGATTCGGAGAAAGGGCTCATTTATACAGCGCCATTTCTCCTTTCTCCCTCCATCTCCTCCATTCCTCCCTAAGGGGCGAAAGGGCGAAGCGGGGAGGGAGTAACAGGGGCGGCTGCCCTCCGCTCCGTAGGCAGTTCAATGATGCTTCGAGTTCTGAGAGCAATTTAGAACAGTAAAATGAAAAAAAGTAATGATCCTGCCATTGAAAGAGGATGACGACGATGAGGAATAAGTGCTAAAGACTCTAAAAAGGATTCGTGATGGGAGAACGCACACTGCTCAAATTTATGCACATACATTACGTAATATAAATGTTGGCGTGCACGTGAGCGAGGTGAAATGTGCCCAAAGATTTCTTTCTCCGAATTTCATCAATGAAATCCACTCATTGGCGCGTCGGGATTTATTCTTCCCACCCCGTGAAGTTCGCGTGCGTTTGGCCCATAATTACATCCCTCTTGCATATTCACTTGGCTCTTTATCTTTCCTTCCTCTTCGCCCCTTGCTCTCGTTGGACCGGCATGATAAGCAGATTGGAAGGAGCTCTTCAATCAACTTATTCCTCGCCCACTCGAAGATTTTCCAGGATAAAATTCTCAAAGACTTACTTTTGTGAAATTTTTTACGCATCACACAATCCAAGTACCTCTTTTATTTAAAAGCGTTCAATTCCGAATCAAAATTACGAATAAATTTTTCATGCTTAAACAGTTGCGTAAAAGAATGCGTCAGTCCGTTCATGCTCCCCAGACCGTTCCCCGTTCGCACGTGTGAGGAAAAATGGAGACGCGGGAAGAAGAAGAAGAAGGGAAAGGAAAAGTCGAGAAACACATTGAGACACGGAGACGAGTAGTGAAAACAAAGATCGAGAAATAGGCGGCGGGAGTGCGTTGTTTCGGCGCTCGCTTCGTCTTTATTTCCCGCGTCGCAATTGTTCCCCCCACTTAATTTAGCGTGTCTTTGCTGTGTCTCTCTCACTCTCTCCGCGGAATGCATTCGCGGCGTTTAGCGGCGAACTACTTTAAATTAATGAGCCCCCCCCGACTCCTCATATCCCCAACCCCTCTTCCCAACCCCCGCACCCCTGATTCCTTGCCAAAGACTGTTTTGCGGGAATACCGGAGCGTATTAAACAAGGAGTCAGAGATTGGGACTCTAAATCAACAGTTAGGGAAGCGTTAACGGGCGAATCAACAAGTACAGGTTATCGGCGGAGAGCTAATCAATGAAGGAGAACAGTGGTAAATAAAGGTGAAACGATCTGCGGTTTCGATGGCTGTTTATGTCTTGATCTTGGGAATGTAAGTATAAACCCAAGTCTGGTAAGAGGATCTATTTAAATCTCGATGCATTTAAAAAGCGATAGGAATTTGCATTTAATGGAGAAAATTTCTTGATTACACCATAATAAATGACGGGATGCGATAGGATGCACAAACGGGTAATTATTTTTTTAAATCGAGTAGCCTGAATATTTTCCATCGCAGAGCGCGTTACGCGTTATAAAGTATTTCAATCTCGGACTATGGACGCTTTTATTGCATATAAAGTTTTTGAAACGCATGTTAACAGCAAAGAGAGTGACGAGGAGACAATTTTGTTAAAGGCTACCTTAACATTCGATAGTTTTCCAGAGCATATAGCACCCATGGCTAGTTATAAATGATAACGTTTTGAAGACCATTAACAAAACCAAATATTTTAATATATTTTATCAGTTTGATCTCTTTGAATGTCTGTATTAACAATTTTAAAACATTGCTAGGCCACTTGTTACCACCTCTGCAGCAAAGAGACCAGGAAAAAATTATTTTTTCATTCGGAAAGATAGAATAAATTAAGCACGCATAGGGTCACATTCTTTATTGTATGGAACTGTATTTTTCCACTGAAATTAGCATGAAAAGTCTTGATTTTGTCAGATTGTACAATTAACAATTTCTCTTTATCGAGTAAGAGAAACACCGAGATTGGCTCAACGCTTGAGTGTGTTTCTCAAAAACTGACTCGTAATCAATTCATTATGTAAATAATTTGGTCAAATTCCATTATATGTGATGAACCGACATTTTTCATTGTTCGTAGGTACTTACTTAACCATAGATTTAACTAATAACAATGTATTCACGAATTTACGGAATTTTGAAAAGCAGTAACCATAATTGATCCCTCCATACAATTTTTATAGACAAACGTTATCGCCCTGCTAATTCATACAATTCAGGCCAGTATTTCATTTAGTATATATTGTTCTAGAGGCCGCACTAGTTTTCATGAGTGCCCATTTCGTTAATCGAGGCATCATTAAAGATTAAATTATTAATATTGTATGAAAAAATAGGCCTCACGCAAGCGCTGACTGCGATTGATAGAGAGATACTTAAGCAGAATGCGTAAATATGTTGGGATGATTGAATAAGATGGAATGGAAAGGTTAAAAATTGCAGCATTCTACAGGCAATGGGACACCATATGGCTGCAAATGCATCTCATCCATAAGAGATATTTACAACTACAGAATTCAATGAACACTTAAGTTAACGCGCCAGCCAGGATAACCGATGAGGAAGGGATTAGCGAAGCAGCTGCGGGCACCATCCCATCTTCCTCTCACACTGATTATGCCGCGGGAGCCAGTGCAGGCACAACGCAAAATCTGGAACTGACCACTAAATCCCCTCGACCGCTCCCTCCCGAGCTCACGCGCTTATAGTGTTGACCTTCTGGGATGGACTAGTCGTGCGCGCGCTGGCGGACGGCTGCGATTCGTTCCCATCCCATCACGGGGGCCGACAGACTGAATAAAAAGCGTGGTCACCGCCGCCGCCGCCGAGAGAGAAGCAGTTCTCCTTCATTAGGGCCCAAGAGGTCATGGGAGGAGGATTGCGGAAGGTTTTGAAGGGGACTGTATGGGAGCACGGCGGAGATGAATGGTTCACAGGATTGCCTCGAATGTGTTTTTTTTGTTTTGCCTCGGCAATACTAATTGGGTAGCAGACTGGCTTGACCCCACCCGCACTGACGAGAGCGCCTCGGCATCCTCCATCTCATGCCTCGATTCGAGTTTCCACTTTACAATGCACGGACACAAAGAGTTGTGCACATTATGCTCACTGCTTATTCACGGCAGTGTTGGAAGCGGAGATATTTTAATATCCGCTGATTAAAACCAATAATTTTCAATATACCTTTTCCAGCTAATTTTCAATTGATTGCAGTTTGTTTCATTTCCCTCTGAGCGCAACTCACCAAAAAAATGGGTCCATCACTAATTGTTAAATATTTTTCATTTTATTTCAGCCCAAGAGTTTAAACAATATAATCGCATATGTGTTTTTAGCAGTTAAATCGAGTAAAAAATAGCATGATGTATGCAAAATATATCGTCAATAAAATCAGTAACGCATGAGGATAAGGAAAATACAGTTAGCATGCCTATGGCAGGATAGGGTGAGGAAGTAAATGAATTATGGTTTTGAAAGAAACTAAATCTAATTGAAAGTGATAAGTGGTTATGACATTGTCCATACCGTGGGGTTAAGTGTTTTTCTTACTGTCTCAACTTGAAGCCAGGGTTACGCGTTACTAAACTCTCACGATTATAAACAGTGAGAACGGTATAGGTACTCTGAAATTCCACATTGGCGAAAAATATGAAAAGGAAAAAACTGAGATAAGTTATATCTCGTGTTTGGCACAAGGTAAAGAACTATTCGCTGTTGTGTATCGTGAAAAGAAATCGTAATCTGAAATAAGAGAATTCAAATCGCTTACGTACACGATGTATGGCACTAATTTCATGTATTTTTTTCAATACAAACATTTCCCAGTCCAATTAAACAGATAAAAATTCGAATTCATTTTGGAACAATTGAAACCCGATTATATGAAAGAGAAGGCTGGAGCAACGGATGCGATTTTAATTTCCAGCTTCATAGGGGCTAATTGGAGAATAATGAACTAAAACAGAAGCTCTTTAGAAGGCTTCCCAACATATAATTGTTCCCGATTGTGATTGAACTTGCGTATTCTATTATGCATGTACAATTAATTGATTTAACTAAAAGCTCTAAATATTAAGGATTCAGGACATTGAATAAAAAAATTGTGACACTGCTTCCAGAATGGATGGGGCCGTGGTGAAATTCACACAAAATGGCTAATTCTTTGAAATACAGAGCAGTGCATAAGAAGACGCATTGTAACGCCCCATTAAAATAAATGGAAAAATAGAGAATTCTCTCTTATTGACATTCCATTGCCACTTACTACGATTGAGAACTTTTTTTATATTTTTCGAACCTGGATCCCTCCCCTTCCATCTTGAACTGTACACAACAATAACAAAAATTGCATGTAGACGGGATCGATGCCATTAGGTGTTTTATTGTGCCAACTTGCATCATATGCAAAGATGGGGAAAGATTTATAATGCATTATTGCGGCCCCCTCTTTAAATCAAAGGAAACTCGCATGTTGCGTTGCAATCTATGGTCTCAAATGCAGTTCCGTAGAAGTTTTAATTATCGTGAAGGCTAAAAAAGGAACTCCCGCCAAACTATTGGCAATTTATACTTTTTTCCCTCGACCGTAACGGCTGAGTCGAAAGGCTTTCAAACGCTGCCTATATTTGCACCATACCTATATGGTGGGAATCCATGGTTATGGATTTCGCAGTGATTAAGGGGAGTGAGGAGAAGGCTGCAAGAATAAAAGAAGGCAAGGCGTCCTCATTAGAGTATCGAGAACAAGAGGCGCTATGTAACATCCTTCTCGACGGACGTACACACAACATGAAGTGTTTCATACGCGAGACACAAGAAGAAATTGGAACGCCGATGTTAAGTCCCTGATTCTCACGGAAATGGTGCCGTAAATTTCGACTTCCAGCACACTTAGTGATTTCTCCACCCTGATTCCATTCTAGCTAGATTAGTCCGTATAACCGTCCTCCAACTATCCGGACGCATGCAAAACTGAATTATCCGCTTCAATCTTCCTCCAACCCAGGGGTGATCCCAGGAATTTATTTCGGGGGGGGGGGATACTACCATTAAATTATGGCAATTTTCAGTCATCCTAAAAAACTATAAAACTTTTACATCATTATATCTATATAATAATGAGCATCATAATAACTATACTTTTCAGATCAGTGATCGAAGTATTTAATGTTGTATTTGATAACTACGTCTAGTTGTTAATATTGTTTTATAAATATCCAAAATTTTCGGGGGGGGGGGATGTATCCCTCATATCCCCCCTGGGATCGTCCCTGCTCCAACCAAATGCCTTTTCCGCAAAATAACAAGAATGCTGGGAGATATGGAGGAACACAAAAGAAACTCGCCGTGAAATCGAATAATGATCTTGGTGTCATATCTCCAATAAAACAGTATAGAAGAAAAGGTGACCGCAGGATTAGATACCCACATTCACATTCACGGGACAATGTTTCAAACGATTCGCAAACGGTTATCCTACACAGAAACGCCGACGCATCGACCACTATAACTCAACACCTCAGCAATGGTATAGGCAGTTCAATTAATGTGGGCATAAAGGTCACACCAATGAGCTCGACTCTTCCGACAAACTGTGGGTGGAAAATGAATTATCCTCACAATTGTTATGAGCGATAGGTGTATGAGAGCCTATTCATGCAATTCTGGAATCGGATGACACTGCCCACTCTTGAACGTTATCCGAAAGATCGAGAGCAAATTACTGTAGCCATTGTTTCCTACACTGCATGCCGCAACACGCTGGCGTGTCCAAATGGATCAGAGGATGCGATTTGAATGTTTTTCAAAAATATTCGAATCTCAAAAGCTAGCCTATAAATCGTCAATATTTAGACGTGTATACCACCAGTTGCGGATGATATCTACAGCAACCGCTATGCACTAAATTGGAATTACAGCGCGAAGTGCCCCATATGGTGAAATGCATTTGAACGGATACATGAAATATTGATCGCCAAGGAATCTCTAATTCACGGGCAGTTTTCTCGTAGAAGGTGTATCTAATCCGACTGAGTGTTTTGTTTTAGTTCGAATGATTTTATCAATAAAACATTTTACACTGAGATTGACAATCATCCTTTGGCTGGTTGCGTTCTTTTCCTGATTCATCATTGGGAGCTTAGCGTAATTGGAACCGTGGGAGGAAATCTATCTTTAAAAAATATTATGCAACAAAAAATAACAATTTCAATTGCTAAAAAAAGGGCGTTTAAAGATTTTAATCCATCTTGAAGCATTCATCATAAATTTAAACTCCTCAGCATCAGCGATCGTCAGCACCTGCGACGCATGTCGCGTAATACATCTGTAGAAATGCTAGTACACCATACTTTGAAAATGGGATTCCCACCTACTGTATTAAAATCAACTAGTCAGAATTCATCAATATAGAATAAAGCTCGACGGCTTGATGTATTCAGCATTCATCCCAACAAGAAATAGAGAAGAAACTGGATTTTTCATCAAGTGATGACAAGCACTTGTAAATGTTGGTACGTCATTTAATTCCGATGACGTAAGGAAAGCTAGACTAAAATCATTTTTATTTACATTTTTAACACCAAGCAGTATTTAAACTTTATAAAAAATCTATAAACTTTTTGACAAATGCAGTACAGTATATCCCAAAGTTCTCAGCAGAAGTAAAGAGATTTACAGCTAACGACATGGGTATGCACAATTAAAGTATAACAAATTTTCTCATCTCGACTTAAACAATATGATTGTTTCGATAAATTTAATTACTTCATAAATCCAAATTTAACTAAACAATTAATTTTGAAGCTTAAATGAGAATAACTGCGGCTGATGGCCGTATTTTGGCCTCCATTCTGTGGGAGGATATTCTTTTTCTTCGTCAGTTAATACCATGGAGTGCAGTCAACTTTCCAGCCATTCAAAGGCTTCGAGAACACCCGAACGTGCATTTCAATTAAAACTGATATTTCAGCGGAATGCGAATCACGCCATAATTGTTTCATTAATTATAAATAAACGGTTTTTAATGACATAACTTTCCACGGTGGTAATTTTCAATTACCAAGCCGGTCCTAGACCGAGATTCTGTGGCACCGCAGGATGGATCGAGAAGTAAATAGGGCCGCTAATAATTATATTATTCTAGCGTTAATATTTCAGGTAATTATTTGTTAACAATTAACTATATTGTCTAAGTAGTTAAATTATATTTTCAGGAAATTTCTACTCTCCCTACTCTCATTAATCAAGCAACGACGATTTCTTCAGAACAATGTAGTTTTGTTTCACCTAAAAATCTGCTGCCGATAAAAAAAATAGTAAATTTTTGGATGAAATCACGAAAAATTAAGACTAAATATTATGTTGAAATTATTTGAGCACCGGTCCATAAAGTCATTGACGGGCGATAAATTAAGCGTTCGTCTCTGGCGAGGAGGGGAATGCATGTAAGCACGGGGGATGAATTCGTGATCAATAAATAATTCTCGGCGGTCAGTCGTCCGCATCACCGGACTTATTAGTAACGGCTAATATGATTTAGGGTGCTTAATGCGGGCCATCAGAGCGCTTCAAAGTTCAGGATTTTAAAAAAATCCATTTCCGACCAAAACAGTGGCGGTTGTGCGCAAGGCGGGCGTTCCAGTGTGGTCGGAGCCGCTCCACTCTCTTGTGCGGACAAATGGGCGGGCAATTAAAATCCCTTGCGTTTCCCCTCTTGGTTCACTTTTACTGCCTGTCTCTCCGTCTGTCTGTCTGCCTGTGTGTGCATTCGGGAGTGAGTGTCCTCCCACAAGGAGAAGAGAGAAGGGAAAGTGCGATAAAAGCAAAGGGACAAAATATTCGCCTGAGAAACCTAAAAGGGTGTGTACTTGGGGGATATTTTTCACCTTATATACGCGCAAAAAAAATTTCAAAATCAATAGAGATGATCCATTATGATACTCTGCACTTGTATGGAGATTGAATATTTATGAATGACTTTCTTAATAATGGCAAGTTTCCGACGCGGGCTCTAATTAGACATTATCTCACAGAAAATATGAAAAAAAAGATAAAAAACGCCCCGCCATCTCCCAAGGGAGTCTGCGGAACGCACATTTGTTTTCGTTGATATTAAATGGGGGTTTACACTTAATGTTTACTCCCCTTTTATTACACAATAAAAGTATTTTATATTTTCCCAGTTATTAATTGTAATGTCATTTAATTTGGTTAAAGTTTGTATGTTCAGTCTGGGTCGCTTTAACAAACATAGCACCGTCAAAATTTCAACCACTGTCCCGTCATATCTCCCCGCAATTCCATCTTCCATCCAGCTACCCGCTATACCACTCCCTTTGCTTTACGTCGCACAACACAGTCTCCCTCTTTTCAGAATATCGTGTAGCTTCCATCCACTCGGCATCCTCCACTTTCACTTAGCCTCCCATCACACGGGGTCAGCATCCCACAGTTAAGGTTTCCTCCAATGAAGCAACACGCTGCTTTCCTCCAATCAGCATCTCACTACTCAACCTCCATAAGAGGAAATCTTTATACAGCAAAATAACTAAGCCAGATACATAATGGCAACCCACTTATTCAGTTTCGTTAAGTACCGACGGCTGCCAGAGGTTTTGAAAAGAATCCTAACAAGAGAGAAGCGACAAAATTCCCCAACTTCATGATAACACTTTAAAAGAAACCTTTAAGTTATTTTTGATGAAGTACCTGAAAGAATTAATTCACAGAATATGTTATCCCAGGAGATATCAATTGTTGACTCTTTTCCTGACTCTTCTTGACTCAGAGATATTTTACGGATTCTACGTTTTCCGATTCGTCGTGCATTATTCGCTGTTTGCGATGAATAAAATTGTTATTCTTTCAGAAAATCATTACTACTTATTTTTCGAGGCATTATTTTAACTTATATTCCTCACCATTTTTGGATCTGAGTCATACCTCACTCGTTTTGCACCAGGTCTGGAGGAAAACTCGTAAAAACTTTTCTCAAATCATTAGCAGGGAAAAAAATAAGTAATTTTTTTGTTTGTTTCATAGTGCTATGATAACACTTGCTTGTCATTTTAACAGCGAATTTTACATTTCAATTATCAGCCAATACTCGAATATTAACGAAAACCATCACTAATTTTGTGGGTGTAAAGCGAAACAAAATTGGACCTATCGCAGTCCATTGGTGGACTATATATGCACATGCAATTCATATCATACGCCCTCTAACGAGTGTGCTCTCCGCGTCGTTGTGTGGTGGTCCAGCACGAAGGGAAAGACATAAGGGAGAGAGTGGGAGGGAGAGAGTTCCTGCTGGGCGTGGAAAACATATCACTGGGGATAATTTACGCTCGCTCTGATTCACATGTAGCGCATATAGAGGAAGAGACACACGTGCGACACCGTCGCGGAAGCGGTGCCGCCCGAAATCGGAGCTTGTGAAACGTTAACAAACGCACCTCCGGACCCGGTGTCACTTCGGGAGGGTTGAGTTAGTAAACGCCGGCGACTCGTCAGCGGGTATGTATGTGTGGTCTTTTGTAAACGCGGTCGGTCAATTCGGGGACGTAGGACCATTATCTAAGATTTTTTTTAAATACTCGAACGAGTCACGCAAGCATCGGAAGCAAAGTGACGGTAACAAACCCAAACCTTCACCATTTTTCCCAAATTTTTTTAGTACTTTTTTTCTAGCATTTTTTAAAGCACGCTCCCGGGACCACAGCTACACTCTTACAAGAGGTGCCCTGTATTTTTTTTTAACATCGTAGTGACGAGCGTTTATGCCGTTTTGGGGTACTCCTGCACGAAAGGAAGTAAACACCATTTTCTTCCTTTTTTATTGAGGTATTGAGATTTTTTACGCTGTTATGGAGGCGATATTGTCGTCTGTTTGAGAAAAAGCCGACGTTCCGCCATGTTGACGGCTAGCGACGGAAGTAATTGGCCTTACAGTCTTTTTCCAAGAGCCCTTTGATGAACGGGTGAGTGTATTTTGGTTTTAAAAGTGATGGCGATTTTTTAAATTGGCTGGTTATTCGAGTACTAGTAGCTTGCAATACTGATTCTCGGAACAATATCACTCGAAAATTACACTCATGGAGTTCTCATCCCTTAAAATAACAGTGATCCGGTTGATTTAATAACACGGTTGAAAAAGCAAAACATCCTACAGGGAAAAGTTTTGCGAAATATGAAAATAACTTACCAAGAGGACTGGAAATTAAAAATATGTGAGTACGATGAAAAGAGAGAAATGCCTTGGAGCTTTGCGCTGTTTTCGATAGAAGACAAATAACTACGATAACTGGGCTTTGACACTACCAAGTCTGGTGAGTTTGAACGCTGCTGTATGTTACTCCGTGGACTTCGTTCATGTATCGAGGGAAAATTAATACTTCCAAAAATTCCATAAAACTGCGAACTAAATATACAATTAGTTCCTTTAGCTGTGACAATGACGAAATTCAGTACGAAGTACGAAACGAAGAGCGGGTCTAGCTGATACCGGGGCAAGTTGATACACTGTAATTTTTGAAGTGCCCACTGGTCGCAGCACCTCTAAATATATTCGGACGCCTTCCTAGACCCAAAGGAATGTGCTCGTGTAGTGCGAATCACGTGGTGCTTAGAGGAACGTCGTTTTTTTCACTTCTGTGTTTTTTAATGTGAAAAGTAATATTTTTCATCGCCGCTAGAGAGTCTCTTGTAACAAATGTTTAAGGATTCACGGTAGGTCAAGTTTTTTGTTGCGATGAAGCACTTGGCACTTTACAATTAAGCATAAGTTTGCACTATTTGGACGTTATATTACACCTAAACATTGATTCATTTGCAATGGCGACTCGATGGGCAAGTTGATACAGAACGAAAGGGGCACGTTGATACAATGTATCAACTTACCCCTTATTTTTAACACTTCGCGTTTTATTTTTTATAGCCCAGTCACCTCACCTCACCTCACCTCACCAGACCTCAAATTCCCGGACGAGGGGGAATGTGGGCTGCGTGTGGAATGGGGGGGGGGAGCATTGGGTCCTTCGAATGTGGGGTCGGGCCGACCCGCGCAAAGTTTCGGCGGCTTGAGTTTGGGGCGTGGCGGGATGTGGATCTTTTGTGTGTCAAAACCTAACAACTGCTTAATTTCAACAGATTCAGGCGAGATGTCTTGGAAGTTCGTAATATTAAAATAGAAACAAAAATTGCACTATTCCACAGTGTATTTAATCCTTCCTTTTCCCCTCCCCTCTCCTCTCCTCTCCTCTCCTTGGTGACGACTACCTCCCACCTTTCCCATTCTAATGACCATGCTTGCTTTTCTTCTCCCTCAACCCCTTTTTATTCTTTTCCCCCCTTTTTGCCTTCCCGTTTCCCTGGTTTCCCCACTTCTTTATTCCCCGAGTATTCACTGGTTTCCCCCTCCTTCCCTTGGTTTTTCCGTTTTAGCGCCACTTCCCCACCTTATTTATGTCCCTAACCCCCCCCTTTTTCTCAAACTGGTAAAGAATATATATGAATGTGATGTGCTCTCTAACAAATTGTCTTGTACCTGATGATGGTTCTGTGAGTTGAAACGCGTAGTACGAAATGTACGTACGTAGTACCCTGTGGAAAAGTGCAGTACATACAAAAGAAAAACAAAGAGGGGAATCGCTGCACAGGAAGCGTCCGAAAATGCTGCTAAGGAAGTTGCAGACGGTGTGTCTCTCAGAAATGCCGCTAAAATGTATAAAGTAGATTTCAATACATTGAGAAGATTCATGAAGAAGACCTCAAATTCCCGGACGACAGGATATGCTAAGCCAAGGATCGTTTTAACAACAGAACAAGAAGAAAGGCTAACTTCCTATATTTTACATTGCTCTGATATTTATTATGGTTTATCACCTAGAAATATTCGTATGTCGGCTTTAAAATATGCTGTGGCAAACAATGTGAAAACCCCTGAAAACTGGGATGTCAGTAATATGGCGTCTAAAGATTGGTTCACCGTAGTAAATAGTTTTTCTCCAGCCGCCTCAAAAAATGAATATCATAAGCAAAAGTAAGAAATTTTAACTATTTTTCTAGAAAATTTTAATTTTTCAAATATCGAATTAACCGTTAGTATCAACACTTTTATTTATTTAAAATATGAACTAATAAAATGTAACACGTTCCATTGTTAAAATTTGTGCTCCAGTTTGTTTTCCCAAATAATTTAATGATGTATCAACTTGCCCCAGACGGGGGTAAAGTAATACACTATGCACATCATTGAAAGCAGTCGGAAAAGAATGTGTAGTCGTTGGTTAAATATTAGCCCAGAAAATAATCATCTAAGTATTAAGAATGCTTTATGCCAACGTTCAGTCGTATGGTTGGTTAAGTAGATATATTCTAAAAATTATAAAGAATTCAAAACCAAAAATAGTATCAACTAGCCCCGCTCTCCCCTACTGAATATAAATGTGGAATTCAAATAATATTGGTGAATATATGTCATGACCACTTAACTGGAGAAGTCAGTGGTTGATCAATAAACAGTTTAGTTATGTTTACCAATATACCATAGTGGCAGTGAATGAGGTTGAAGTCTTTAACTGAATATAGTTTTTGATGCGACAAGCTCCGAAGTCATTTTCAAGTCAATTGATATAAAAAGCATATGTTTGTACAGGAAATATTATCAAATGGAAAACCTCGGCCCCTCCGTTAGTCAACAACAGGGAACATACGCTAAAGAGGTCACTGATCTGATGAATATAAATTGAATTGAACTTATAATTACTGACTTCTTTTGTTTATCAGAAGTACACTGTTTCATACTCATACCGCAATATACGTGATGGCACTAAAGTTGAAAAATCAGAGTGTACAATATTAAGTGAGAACCTAGAGAAAAGGGAACACGGAGTACAACCATAGCTAAAACAAAACTGAACTTCTCGGCGACGAGATCATATTTGCCGTCAATTCGATTCAAATTAAACGTTAACCTGTACGTGGAACTCAGTCAGGATATGAGTTTTCCAAGCTCGGCCGGAAGATCTACAAGCCTTCATCCATTCTCTCACCTATCATGCGCTCGGCACCTGTCATTTCCTAGCTGTCGATGATGTAACACTGTTGGAGCAGGTGCGTCCACATTTGAAGTCCTGAGCCTCTGATTGATCATAGAAGATCAGCCTTGAATGGAAGTTTGGTGAAGCAATAAATATCGGATTATTCATAACAAAAAATAACAAGGTTAAGTAAGCTAGTAAAACGTCTGTGCGATAAACTGCTGGAAATATGTAAAAAAAAAGATGCTTTAACATCTAAATACACTTAAACTAAATTTCTAGACATGCAGCTATGATATTTCAGAAAAAATGAAAAGAATGAAGTCTCATTAGACATTTGAATATTCATTATATAGTTGAAATATTAAATTGAATGTTTTGATTCTCGTTTTTTGTGCAATAAATATTCTTTCATATGTTCCCACGAAATACCGCTAGCATAACGACCCTACGTAAAAAAAAATTTTATTCTCTCTATTAAATCATTTATAATCATATAAATGTTACCGTATGCTTTTCACATTTTTCCAGCATTGGAAACACCTAGATGAAAATTTGAGGAGGTAAATAAAGCTTGACTGATGCTATTCGCGCCGATTCCAAACGATTTTCATTGGGAAATGTTTCAGTAAGGATTACGAAGTAGTACCAAAGATAACGGTCCAGAAATAGTTAATGAATGATAGCAGGATTATTTGAAAATAAAATTCGTATAGAATGAAAAGACGGGGAAATGAAAATTTACGTGAGGCTAATTTTCAAGCACATCTAGCAGTAATGAAGAGTGGGCGAAGAAAGGAATTTTCAAGGGAATAATGCATACCAATCATTGGTATGATATATATCTTTGAGACTTAATGGTGACCCCGCGCCCATTCTCTGCAGCAATGCCTATTTCCCCATGAAAAAATTACGAGTCCGCGCCAACGGATATGAACGCAATCAGAATTAGGAATTCGACGTCGCCCATTAGGAATCGCGAGGAGGCTTCGCCAATTAGTCCTCTTTTCCTCCCCCGACACCATCAACAACAACAACCCGCTGGATAGAATGAAAATAGGGGTCCCTCAAAGAAAAAAACAAACTGAATAAGAACCGCGATTTATAACCTGTATCGTGATTTTAATAAAAGTTTCACTCATGCTTCCGAGAGGCAGGGCTTTTATTTTATGTGATCGAATTCCGCGGAGCACCCAGCCGCTTCGGTTCGATTTGCCTCGATCGCCTGTCTCCCTTTCCCGCTCTTCTCCTTTTTTGTGCGTGCGGGGATGGTTATTTATGACTTGCGTCGCCGTTTCTTGCTTTATTTTTTTTTAAAGGGCATCACTTGGTTTAAAGGATGGCCAGTTTCCCATACGTATTTATTCAGTCCGGCAAAAAAGAGAGCATCACTGCCCATGACCGGCATAAAGACGCTCTCATCTTGCGTACAAGATTTCAGTGCACCCCGAGAGATTTTCACGTGATGCCATGAAAAGGAAATAAATAAATAGTATCACATCTCTGTTGAAGTCCTTGTAAACCGGGAATCCTCCTTAATAGTCCTATATAGTCCTAGTCCTGTTTGGTGATCTTCACCCCCTGCCACACACCCTCGTGGTGGCTAGCAGGGTATTACGTAGATGTAGATGTATAAAGCCGCGAAACCTTAAAAAAGCCTTTTTCTTCCATGATACGGCATTTCCTCTTAATTTTTACATATTTTGACAAATTTGTATTTAAGGATTTCTTGTAGATTTTCTCGCGTCACCGATCAATATAAAGACAATTGAAAAATCACTCTCAGAATCAGCTAACTCTCAGTTTTTTTAATAGTTTTAGTGTGAACTCTTACACTTTGAATAGTGAAGTAACCACCGTAGCTGAAATATTATCTGTTATGACTTGAACTGATTTCTTTCCAACAAAGGATTGGGTTAATTTGTCCTTGTACGTTCTTCATTCTAGATATTTTCATACGGTGGTCATATCCTACAAAAAATTAAGATATGCCTGGCCAAGAGTATTATGAATAGCTTTTAATTTTCAGAAACTCAGATTGACATATCATGAACGTTAGAGTATCATTATACACGAGAAACTACTATGCCTAACCTAGTTTTCTTATTTGTCATATCTAACTCATTGTCTCTTTCATCTCGTGAAAATATTTCTACGCCATATTCAATCGAATTAGAAGATAACCATCATGGACGTTAGAGGAGAGTCCATAATGAAATGAGAACTCAATTAAGAATTAATAATTACTCCACATACCGGTAAATCAAAGAACTGGACGCTGATTTGGGGTAATATGAGTTCGACTCCTGGTCGTAAAAATATTTTTTATCACAGTTTTTGTAAATTTGCGTCATCTAACGTAGCAAGAGGTATAATATTTTCCTTCAATACAATTCCTTGACAAATGAGATTTTTTCCTCCTGGAAGGCAGAGAAAACTCCTAGATCATCATGACGGTATTACAGAGGCCAAATTGAATAAACGGATGGACAGAGGAATACTTTCAGCGATTGATTCAATTAATTACGCGGTCAGCGATGTTGGAAATTCCGTCCATCTCGCATCCATTTATCGTCGTGCATAACTCTGCGGAGGCACGTGAAGTTCTTTTATTTTTGCTCTTGCGGAGTGCGGCGTCATGCAAATGCACTCCCGGTGTTGCTGCTGCTATCCGGCTATACTTGCCGGCTACAGACTGGCAAATGGGGCACGCTCAAGGGATGGGGGGTAAAAAAGAGAAGAAAACTCATCCCCTTCTAATTACTATTCATGACATAAATTGTATAAACTGAAGCAAACTGTGGGACTGTGGCGAGAGCGCCAGCGTCGCTGCTCATGACGTTCCCGGGGAATTTAGTGTTCTAAAGCGTGCGAGCGGGCGAGCGATTCTTAACCTCTTTTTGCCCCCACGCTACTCCCTTGACTCGCTCCCTTTTATTTTTCTCTCAATTTTTCGGAACACTGAAAACTTCCGCCTCCCTCCCGGCGACTTCTGCTCCCGCCCCCACCTTCCTTCCCCCCCCCTCCCCATCACACGCCCACTGCCGACGGCAAAACAAACCACGCTTCGGGAGGAGATGGCCATCTTTCCTTCCATTCCTCTTTTTACTTATTTCTTCTGTTTCCGCGAGAGAGTCTTGCCCCCTCTGACCGAAACAACAATGGGAAACATCGCGCGCCCGAGCTCTCCGGATAAAAAAAAGGAAGAGAAAAATAGAAAGGCGACTTTTTTTATTCAGGTGGCTTGCGGTAAAATTGAGTAAGTGGTCCATGAAACTTTTATTTTTTTATACATAGCCTAGTTGAAGCACGGTGAGATCCCCCAACCCGGACCACCTCCTCATCGAAGTCATCTCACACTTTTCCAACAAACTCCCCCTGGTCCTCTCTTGGGCACCGTGGCAACGGCCGATTATAATAAAAATGGCCCGCACGGCATCTCTCTCTCCTGGTGGACTATGGTGGACCTGGAGTACACGAGAGAGGGAACAAGGGAGGAGAGTCAAGGATCGCTTTCGCCGGAGGACGGACAAATTGGTCAACGAGGCCGAGGGAAGGGGAAAATAAAGCAAGAGGCACGTGGGGACAGGTATTTGAGGAAAAAGCACAGGGGAGAGACGAGTGAAGGTGCGGCTGCCGGGGACGATCTGAAGGGTAGTGCAAGGAGGACAAAAAACAAAAGAACTTTATGTGTGTACATATAAATTAAAGGAAACAAATGAAAAACAAATAAAGAAAAACTGAAAGATACTGCGGACGTGGCCGGGTCATTAAAATGAGAACAAAAAATGAGTAGCAGAACGCAAATTAAGGGAAACACACGGATATGAGAACCGTACTGGTACGAATCGAAGGATTCGAAACAGGCATTTGGGTTAGAATCCACATCAACGCGTTATGAGCGTCCTAATATTTTTCGGTCGTTGTAGGTTTTAGTTACTCCAAACGCTGATATCATATCGCACTATCTAACCTAAGGCCGTACTTGATCCTTAGGCAAGCATGGTATCTAAGCCGAAAAGGTAAGATTAGAGCCCTTATCCAAGTCCTAAGATTACCTTGCAATCCATAACCTGAGACCTTCACTCTAAGACAAGCGCAGCATCTGTGCCGAAAAGGCGGGATTAGAGCACGAAGCTTAGGGGTTCCAGGGAGTCACGTCACAGACCAGGCTAATGTGACCCTCAACGGATTTCTTTCTCAGGTAATAAAAATGAAGTTATTATTTAAGTTTTACTGCCCAACATATAAAAAGGATTGGGGCGGAATGATATCCTCACAAGCCAATCGCTCAAACCCTACCAATCAAAATGATTCATAAAGACGACAAGAAGGATACGTCTATGTGTGTGGCTGCGAGTAAATTAGATTAGTGCATTAAATATTTCTCCAATTTTGAGTATCGAGAATATTAAAAATATTTTTTCTGCAACATGTTTCTCTATTCTCTTTAAGTGATTACTTTCCTGTCCAAAACACCGTCTCGAATTATCGTCTGAAGTATGTTTCCCACTCTCATCCACTTTGTGATCTTTTACATCTCACCCTTTTGGAGGCGCTAGTCCTCCATTCGTTCGAGTCAATGTGGACCAAAGTATTGCTAACGGCATCAAATGGTCCATAATAATGGAGCCCCGATCCTTTAATATGCTCCCGATCTCCAATATAATATCAATGATAAGGCCTCCCACCAGTTCAGCTAGCAACATATTCTACAGCAACATTCTCTACAGTTACAAGACTCAAGAAGTGAATAATGTCCACTCCAGGTTTTTATTATGTCTTTAATCACTATCCAGATCTTATGTCCTTAAAGACGGTGTTTAACGAAAGGTAAGGTTTATTTCATAGGTAATTTAAAGTGAGAGTAAATATGCGGTCAGGGCGGGAGGGAGGTGTGGCATAAAGGACTTGGTGAGGACGCATGAATTTACAAAGAATCAGTGGCTGGCGAATCTCCCTTAATATGAGATTAGATATGAGCGAATTTTTTGTTTTAATTTTGGATGGAGTGTTCATGGTGAAAAAGGACGCTTAGAGCTAGATTTTCAGCTAACATACTTACTTAACACTGAGCAATATAGATGGGCATGATTCCAAGTCTATGACATGCATGATTCTTGTATCACTGTTAACCTCACGCATATGTTGAGACTGGGCAGCTGGGAGCTGTGCATCCTTGCTGGCTTATTGGACGCTTCTCCCATGCACAACAAGTGGTGAACGTGTTTCCCGATCCCTCTGGGTTGTGCTTCAAAGTCACACAACTAAACCGAATCTTTACCATTGGAGGGAGAAGAGATATTTTTCATTAAATAAATAATATACGCGAGCGAGATGAATGCGAGAATTCCATGACTCGGCATATTAATTGCACTTAATTTTCCGTGAGTACACACATTCACCCGAGCCAAATGAAATGCTGAAGTTGTAATGGATGGCAGCGCTCCCGTCACGAAACCGTGGGATGATCACGTCAACGCGAGATTATTCTCCCCTCCCCATCTCTGCTGGAAAATCGGTCATCCGGAGATGTGGACGAAATATTAGTGTCTAACAGCGCGTTTGCATGTGTTATCAACTTCATATCCGTAAATAGATAGAAAATGAACCAGGATAAGTTCCAATTAGACAACAGTAATCTTTCAACATAATGTTTGAAGCGAGCTTCGAACCCGTGACGTTTAGAATGTTTGGTCAGCGAGTGGTACAGAAATTAGGGTTTCGTCGCGTCAAGTTTAGTAAAGTTAAATCTCTGTCATTTCAGAAAAGTATGTAACTTACAGGTATTTGCGAAATCGTCTGATCACACGTTATCCGTGTTAATTTGGGGCAACGTCTGCTCTGGTATTATCGCTAAATGGTCATATATTCATGAGCCGGATTCAAGTAGTCCTCCAGAATTAGACGTCTCAGGTGGACGAACACAACACTTGATTTTCGGGCTGGTATCCTTCCACTTAAAGTCACGCATAGATCTCCAAAGAACATGCTTTGAAAAACTGGATATATTTCACCGCGATCAGGTGAGAAAATTCATTCCACATGGTCAAGTTGTTAACAACATGGACGCCATAGAATGAAAGTCTCTTGTACTGGGTGCCCCGGGAAATATGGATGATCGGATGTCCAGAGGTAGTGGGGCACTCCTATAAGAACCCTCCATAATAATCACCTCCAAAATTATTCTGCGATTTTTTTATTGTTTTCAAGATGTTACCACTTCTCGAGTTTTTTGACATGCTACATGTTCCCAGAGATTTTCGCCGATAGAGATAAAATTGGAAAGATGGTCCTTCTTTTCAAATTAGATTAATATTGCACCTATCCTCATACAAAACATTTATTCCGGAACGTCTCATTGCTACGACTAGATAAAGTTGGAAATGAATTTAGTTTTGGAAACTCACCTAACTTTTAAAGACTATTTTTAGAAAAATATCACTGAGAATTTTTCCAAAACTAGTTTAAAAACTTTCTTATATTGTCAGCTTTTTACGATCTAATTTTTATTAAGTATCTCAAAGGCATCATTCTTAAAGTTGGCAATCCAAAATGAATTAGTAGTAAAATAAAATATTTTCTAGCATATCAAAAACTAACTAAGTTTGAACAAAATATGATTGCGCAGATTTTATTAATTACGAATGGCATTAGCATGACGTACTTCCTTACAAGAAACAATTTTTTACCTGCTAGGCTTGCCTTACCGCCGTCGTTACGATTTCCCATTTGTGCGACCAAGTGACACAAGTACTTTGAAAAAGAGATAGAAACATTATCAAAAGGATATTTTAAGGGATAGGGTCTGCCATTTGGTTCAGAGTGCTATATCGTTTCACATTTTATTCCCAACAAAATTCTTCAATTTTACGAAAAATGTATATTGCATCTAACTTTAATAATGATGCCACTTGATAAAAATTAAAGCATAAAAGGGAAATAATCCGAGAAAGTTTTCAAGGTTGTTCCGGAAAAAAATTATGTACTTTAAAATAAAAACGTTAAGCATGTAAATTTTAGTTCCCAGACATTTTTCATTTCCAAATTTATTTCGGTGCAACGATTTGGTTCACGAATATAAATTTATGTTTATTTGTTTATAAACATTTATGTTTTTTTAATTCATAGATTTAACATACTGCTAATTTGAAGAAAAACTAAGGGGTTTATGTCACACACTTTTGTATAATTTAACCGGAAACAGAGAAGCATGGAGTTTCAACCAAGTCAAAAAAACTCATTTTCGATTCATAAGTCCCGAGGTGATATATAGTCAAAGTTAAAATTACGGAAAGTGCACGTACTAGGAAAGGGGAGACAGCCTAAAAGGGATCCTAAAACAAACGGTGTAACCTATCTAGTTTTGAAGGCAAAGTGTTATCGTAACTACTGTCTTTTGTTTCATTATACTCGCGGCTTCCTGAAGAGGATTCCGGTCTCACCGGAGAATATTCTCACGCCGGCACAGTGACGGTGGCTTTACGCACCCCCGGTCAATGACGCCCTCCGTTACGATGTTTAAAATTCAACAGGAATTCCCTTCTGAATCCCCGATTAACAAAGCGGCCGTTATCTCCGGATATCGCCAACGCAGCCTGCAGGCCGCTTAATGATGACGTCTGCCTTTTCCAGAATATATTCAACCCCAAATTCTCAGCCTCCAAAAATCTCCTTTCGGATCCAAAACCTTTGGGTTTAAGTCCTTGATTCATCCGCGGCTCCCATTAGTCCCGCTAAGACCTACATCGTTGTTTCATTACGAAATGGCTCTCTTTGAAAGAAATTTGTATTTTTTATCTAAACCACTGAAAATAGGCTTGTTTAAACAAGAGGATGGTTCTCAGACTACAAATATATGCAGTATTAAAGAGAGCGCTGTAAGATACCTACGGTATCCTTACCCGGTAACAAGTATTTCACGCACCTCGCAAAGTTGCTTGAGCAAAAGATTAGTTTCCTTCGTTAAATGGAAGTTTGTTGCAATGAAGCGATGTTGAGTTATTGAGCAGTAACGTTCTTTAGATAATAAAAAGGGCCTCAACATTTTTACTGAACGACTACAGACCGATTCGATTACCAACATTCAGGAGCGTTGGCGTTACGTGAAGGTTATGTGTCGAGCCTAGATCACGTCAATCAGTCGGTTAAAAGTTTTAGAGAGAGGGCTAAGTAATTCCCAAACTACGCTATGGCCCCAAAGTAACCTAAGTGACGCGGTAGTGATAAACGGATTGATTAATTAAATATACGTCATGATAAATGGAGCTAGTTAAATGTTCATGCACGCAACCAAAGCCACAGACCGAGTCGATAAATCAATTACGGAATATGAGGCTTGATTCGAAAGCAGAGGAAAATATCTCGCCATAAATTTTACTCCTCGCGTTCCTCTGACTTGTACTTTCATATTTGAGAGCGGAGACTGTTATCAAAAGCTCGTAAGTCCTCTGAACAATGGAAACCATTAACATCATAATCAACAGCTTCCCACTTCAAAGACCTTGAAACACCGTAACGGATTAACATGTAACACGTATCGCCATAGTGATGATTTGAAGCCAAAGCTAAGTTTTTATTCCCTTCGCAAACGGGCATTCGTTTTAATTTATTACTCTTTATATCCCTCAAAGAGCCGCTCGTTTTTTTCTAAATCGACCCGCGTGGACTCGGCGACATTTCATCGCGAAAATCGTGCGTGTTAGATGTACGCATCGAACTGTTTACTCCTAGGTTAACAAGCAATGCGCTCTACCCTTGTTATGGCGCCGTCGTGGGACGACGTCACACATGAATATGGGTCCTTGTTAAGGCGTCGATATGTGTTGAATGAAGACACAAAGATTGGCTTTACTGGTTTTTATTACTTTAAGAGTTATTCACTAACATATAAAGACTAGCAAACACACACACATATATGAAGAGGGGTCAAAAGGAGAATCGTACACGGGGAGCAAGAGATGTATCTAGTGAGAGAGAGAGAGAACTATGAGCGAAAAGGGCTTGCGGATCTTTGCAAGGAGTGGATCTTGACGTGGGATGACGTGCAACTTGTTGACCGACTGCTTAACTCCTTAACTTGACCAACTTGACTAAACTTTTGGTGCTCGCGGTAGCCCTTTAATACGGTCATCATCCCGTCCTCTCTGAAGGAGTGGACGGAATGTTTTCCTCGGGAGCCCTCCAAGGAACCCGGAAAATAAGTCTAGAACAAGACATCAGAGAAATAGGAGAATGCCCTAAGCACAGCAAAAGGTCGGCTAGCAAGTTCCGAGAGGGGGAGATGGGGGAAGAAGCGAAGCAAACATGCCCAATGACGAACGTCTTGAAAGAGAAATCGGAAGGAAATCTCTCTCTAAACCCCGCTCACTACACCCTCATACTGGTTCATGGCGCCGCCGCGGCGCTTTTGGGTGATTTGCTTGAAAATTTTAATTCTTAAGATAAAGTTTTGACGCCATCAGTAGTCTATTATTTTTTATGAAATGTAAACTGGTGGAAGGAAACACTGCTTTTTGCCATTTATTTTATATTATTAAGTATTGCTCGAAAAATTTTCGTAAACAGATACAGGGCGCCGCCGCGGCGCTGGTAAATCGAAAGTTGTTCAGGAAACTTCTCAGTATTTGAGATACTAAAAGGATATTATTAAAATGATTTATAAAACTTGTTTAATAATATGGAAAATTATTTCATTTCCATTTAGTGCTATTTTATGACACTGATAGATTAATACTGATACCAATAAATACATTTGGAACATTTTTGGAGAGAGAAACGTAGTTATGACAGATATCAGTTATGTATATCAGCTTTGAACTATTAGTGCTTTTCAATACTATAATATAGTCTGAATGAGAAGCAATTGTTTGCTTAAATTAGGTAACTTTGTAAATTTCCCTGCTCTGCTTGACTAAGCTGTTGGCTGGGAAGCGATTCCATTTTTCGTAAGGAATTACATTCGTTAAGAATTGTAGATAGGAGGATAAGAGAGAGGTTAACTGAACCTTGCCTAATACCACCTCCTAATTTGTTGCTGAAGCTTCGGGAATCTCATGAAGACATTTTGAACATTGTAGCTATAAGATAACTCAAAATGGCCTTACTTTTGCCTTGAATGGCAGCCCGCTATTTTATTCTGCAGTATCTCAAAGACATCACTCTGAAAGAGCACGAAGAGATGAAAGTAGTTTAAGTTTCTGTCTCTCAAATTGAGTCTGCTCTGTTTCAAACAGCAAACAAATTGAGCAACTTTCGTATCCTGGAGTTTTCCAACAAAATATGATGGTGCATATCTTCAAAAATTTCCACTTTTGGATTATTCTAGCAAGTAGTAACCCATATGGCTTCAGAAATTCTATGCGCTGAAGGAATTTTTCCCTCGCATTTTTATTTTTCTTTGGATTTTTTTCTCATCTGAACGATGTCGGGCTGTTTCTAAGCTTCGACAACCTAAAACTGGCTGCAAAATGTAGCTATGACAAAGAGGTAAATGTTTTATGCGTAGAGAAGAGGAGGGATATTATCAACTCAGAGGATATTTTGGAACCCTGACAGCGGCACGAGTTAAACTTACTATGCACTTCAGAGGAATTCCTTTTTGTAACTCATGACTAGCTTCCATTCCTAACTCTGAGCATCAGCTAACCGCCAATTTGGACGAATTAAACAGACGTATCAAATCCTGGCGAAGGTGGAAGCTGAAAATTTTCCTTCTCATGCATCACCTTTTATAGTCATATGAGCTTGTTTTGGGTAGCCTTTCCGTGAGTAATCGATCTCGAGAAAACTCAATACTCAAGACGATGCGAACTCGAGCTGAGAAGATCTTTTACTCATATTAGGTAACACATCGAAAGGCCGAACTTTTTGTTAGCCTGACATTCCAAACCCGATGGGATATATCTTATTTCATGCAAGAGGACGTTGGGCAAGGTGAAGTTGCTTGTGAAACTCAATCCGTTAGAAGAAACGAGACACCAGCTACGCAGATCAAGTAACAGTCAATGGGACGGGAGCAACTGGTACCAAGGGAACTTATAACCTTATGAGAGACACATATTGCAGGTGAGAGTAGATACATATTGCATTCGAATGCCAAAAAAGAATGAATCATTATCAAAGCAAAGCTTAAAATAGAGGTTTTACTCTGATCAAACATAACAATATAACTGCCTTGCATCGCAATTTTCGAGAAAGAAGTTGGTGAGGAGGCTTGAGTACTGACTCCATATTCCTGTGATTAGGGTTCTAAATTACTATTCTGATAGTCACGTATATTTTCAGGGGAAATATGATACGCCATTTGCAGCTTTGTGGAGAGCATTTCAAATAAAATACTTCGTCCCTCCCATGGGACTATAACTGGTTCCCTCGGCGGATTTTCGTTGAGAGTATGCTAATGCGGACGACATGATTCTCTTCTTCCTTCCTCCATTCCCAGAATAAAACATTACTATAAAACCAGCAAACCTATCCTATATAACGGCAATGACCTCCATTGAGTGCATCACTGTCGATGTTAGTAAGTTGGTTTTAGAGGTCGGGTTTACGTTGTACTTTACGGCAAATTATTCCATCCAGGCAAAAAATGAACGAAATGAAGATTGTTTTGGGCAAACGACTCTTCCACAGGGTATCCTCTTTTAGGCATTCCATCTTTGGGTAAAGTAAACGGGGCAAGAACACACTCAAATTTAGGATAAAGAATCGCACTGGATGATGGTAATCCTTATCATGTGACCAAACGTAACTAAATTATGGTTTATTTTTATAGCCCTTCAGCTGGATCAGAAATTGAAAAATAATGGATTAACAATGGTGGGGGCTAAGCAAAAAAATTATACCGGACAATTTTCTTCCGAATCCCTCTCGTGCCAAACGTTCATCGATTTTTGGGTACAGCAAAGCAATGGTATTAGTTTCATTTATCCCTAAAAAGGGAGTCAGTTATACTGTTGTAATCTATGCATATGATAAAGACAGCGATAAAAATACAAAGCAAATAAGAAATTATGTTGAACTATTATACCAATAAGTGTGGCAGAGATAAGATGCACCAAATGGTTCAGTCGCACATTAGCAAGAGAAAAAAAGGGCCGGGTACATTTTTGTGAATCTTTTAGACTTGTGGAAAATTACAGCCTACTTAATTTTTTCCTAAGCAAATCATCAGTGACAGGTAAATAAGTTGGACAACCGGCATAGATTCCCGTAAGTATTGGCAGAAAATGTGGTGAGAAAACACATACTGGACGGACGGACAAAGTGCATTCGAGAAAGGCACATTTCTTGTACACATTTTGAGTACACCACCAGAAAGACGAGTTGACAGGGAACTTGAGCAAAAATAAATCAAGCGAGCGCATTGTCTCTTGTGCACAATGAAAAGGTAGATATTTCAAATCTGTTACTTCTGTTACCAAAATAATTCCAATTTAATATGTAATGCGTGCCGAAATTAATGCTACAATTTTTTTATTTGCAATATAAGTGTCGAAACCTTCGCCCTTTAATTCACCTTGTCCTGTAATGATCTTCGAGTCATGTTTTAATTTCAATAAATATTAAATAAACATAAATTATATGAAATTAAACGATTTTTCATTACTAACAGCTGACTTTAACTTCATGGGGATTTATCGCCGCTGCGACGCCACGAATTCGTTTGTTCTACGAAATTTAGGAATCCGTATGAGGATTAATACAACAAGTAGCCAGTAATCTCGGGAAAAGCCATAGTAACTTTTAATGAGTTCTATGTCGTTTTGACCCCTGTTTGTAGGACCTGAGGGCAGTAAAGAGAGTTGAAAGAAAATGGAAGAGACATGGCAATGCCTTGGTTTTGTAGCGTCGAGGAAATTAAGATATAACGCCGCCATTTCGGATAACTTATTCATTACACAGAGATTGGCGAAATGAATGAGGATTCTACTCGGCCAGTGATGACAACCGGCAACTTAAGCCCCGATGATAATGGAAAAGTCTTCCATTGAAACTTCGGCAGAGAACGAGAATCTAGAGGCCGAGCGGGAGCACGAGAAGAATTCATGGCAATAATTCGCCGGGAAAGCGTATAATCTTTCATTTATTGCAAAATCACCTGATCGCCTGCTCCCCGTATCATTGCGAGACAACAATTCCGTTTTGGCGTTATTGAAAGTCAGTTTTTCCACAGTTAAAAGTCCAAGGCGGACGTGCACAAGACTTAGCTAACGGTCGAATATGAATCCCACCGCTCGATGTCACACGTGGAACTCCATTACACTCGAGAAATTCCTTCTTGCTCGCGCACGTGGGTAGAGCTGAAGAATGAGCTTGAAGGAGGAGAAGAAGAAGTTGATGGGAAGGATTTAATACCGAGTGGGCGTGGCATTTGGGGAACAAAGCACCACATATCCAGTTAAATTTCACATTTAGTCGAAGAAAATCGACAGCAAGTACCGGTAACGTAAACCAGTTTAAGGTTTTGACCGTACTGAGTGCACAGAAGGAATAAGCTTCTTGCAAGGAAAGGATTAAAGGAAACTTTTTTTAAATTCCTTGGCTTCGAGGATCATTGAAATGGTCGTCTCCATCCCTCCCAAACTCCCTTGAAGGAAACTTCCACACCTCCCCCCCCCCCCAAAAAAAATACAAGTACAAACCGGTAGCGTGGCGACTTTTGACTCGACGCCACATTTAGCGTGGAGCGTGGCGGTTATTTCGGAGAAAACGAATTCTCTCAGATAACCTTTCTCTTCCCCCGCGCCACAAAGAATTTCGACGCTCATTCCGAGGGATCGCATGCCGAAGGACTTAAAGAGCGTTGAGCTCCACTCTTCTCATTTCCGGTACGCCGTGCACTCCGGATATGAAGTGGGGTTAACTGAGAGTGAGGTGGGACAGAGCGCTTGATTTCCTTTCTTTATGTATTAAATGCATTAAATTTGGTTTCATATCTCTTCACATTGGCATGCGACTTCATATCACATTTTAACTCCGCTAGACAGGTATATGAAACAATAACAAAAGGGTTCACACCAATTCACAGAAATGAAAAAAAGGATGGTTGGTAATGCTTTTGTTATTGCAAGGTGCTTGCGGAAGAGGATCATTGACGTAGATATTAATTGACAGTTGATGGCGGGGTTGGTATTTCCACGACGCTATTTATTCTTCATCAATAACAAAGAGATTAGATTCGCAAGAGTATTAACACGAAACGATTCAGTCTAAAAATTAACTTAAAGAAGAATATAATAAGCATCAACATAAGGATTACATTTAAGAAAGCCTATTGATACACAGGAAGTGATTGCATTAATTTTCATCGTATATCGTTCGTTACGTGGTGAATTTATCCCATGCAGGATCTTGGTTGGGAAAGGTATAAATGCTAAAGGATCTGGAGAAGTGTTCACTGAGCTGCTTCCCGCATGGATGATAAATATGAAAATACATTGTAGCTTTTCTTACTTAAAAATGTAGAGTACAAAATATTAGCGTATAATATGGAAAGTTTAGAGAAAAAAATCGAGATAAATGGCGGAATTCCTATAGGTCATTTATAAGAGATCCACCTCTTCTCCGCCCGGAGCGTAACTAACAAAAGCTGTCCCGTATTACGAAAAATTGAGCGGTGTTTTCCACGAATTTGTATGCATTTCAATCATCGGGTATTTCCAAGTTCCAGATTTCATTTCCAGTTTTATCCTGGATATATACGGCAAGGGATCCTAAACATCTGCGCCCGCTCTTGTGCAATGACTTACACATTAAAATTGGTTTTCACAGAGGGCGCATTCTGAAAAAATACCATAATCTCAGTTTTTCAGTTACTTCGTCCTTTTCTCCTCATATTTTGATACATATGTTATGCTTTAATCACGAGCATCGAATGAATTATGTGAAAAAGATAAAAAAATTCTCGTCCGCAAGCCAACTGGTCTGGCCGCCCGGTTTTGAGAAGGGACATTTTACTCGCAGGGGGAGAACTAATTGACGTTGATAAAACGTCGACGATTCTTTACAAGATTTGCATTTGTCGTCACCTTCATTTCGGGAGATATTTTTCCGGAAAAAGAGAGAGGATTAACTTTCCACTGTACATCACTATGTCCTCCTCATGAAACGGAAGATATAAAATATCAATTAACGCCTGGAGAGCCGAAGTGCTCCGTTGGAAAGAAATCTCAACGGACCCGCAATTGAGCGTCAACCGCCGTTGTTGGAGAGACGAAGCGTTGCCGCGTCACACAAACGTCATTCGCACAAAAGGCGCTATCATGCATTTACTCCTTCGAGAAGACATCCATGAGTAGGTGTGTGGGTCGGGAAAGGAGGTCACGTGATGACGTGCGGGGAGGAGCGGGTGGGAGCGGGGCGCGGAACACAAAATACGTCGAAGGGAAGCGAGAAAGAGAATTACCGACCAACCAACCATCTCTCCTCTAATAGCCTAAATAGTGTGGCTGTGCATTCAGTTTTAAACCCATTAATCTTTTCACGTGCGACAATCTCCCATCACGATGAAGATTTCTTAATTAAAAGGGTGCTCTTGAAATGAAAAAAAAAATATTTTTTAAAAGAGCGAGTGGGAGGGTGGAGAGGAGGAAGAGGTGGGAAATGTGAAGACCACGGAAACCCCGAGGGTGTCAAAGCTCCGAGGCAAGAGGAGAAAGAGTGTCCCCCGTCTCCCTCCCTCTCTTCACCCTCTCTCCCCCTCGAGAGTCGCTCTTCTCCGGCCAACCGCTCCCCCGCCCCTCAGGCCCCCAACTCGCCCTCAGCACCGCCCCCAACCTCTCCCTCCCCCACTTCATACCCACCGCCCCTCCGTCATACTTTCCCCCGACTCCGCCTCCTCTCACTCTCACTATCATTTGACAGTCACCCCTTTCCTCTCTTCCCACCCCTCCTCCACTACACCCACCTTCATCCCCCAATCCTCTCTCGCTCCAACGAACACTCCCTCCCTCCGTCCACCCCTGCCTTTCATCAACCCTCCTCCCCCCCTCACCCTTATTCAACCCTCCTCTCATCCCCAATTCAACTCCACCTCTTCTTCCCCCAAACCTCCTTTTTGCACGCATTTTATCACATTTTTGTTTTTATTTTTAACTGACACCGCTGTCGCCAGAGGCGCAGCGGACGAGATCTATCACAACTTTTTCTGCGCTCACCTCTCTACCGCCCCTCATATTGTAGGGTCCCATTCGTAGGTCGCCGTCTCCAAACCCCTCTCCCCCTCCTTGTATTTCCTCCCTCCTCCCCTGCTCCAATCCTCCCCCATCCACTTTCACTCATTCTCCTCCCTCATCATTTGCCCACTTTCCCTCCACCACTCTTTGTCCTCCCCCTTCCGTTCTCGCCTCATACTTTAAGCCTTCCAATTTCGCCTACTCGATACTCCGTCCGCCACACGCCTCTTCTCTCGAGTCAAGTTTCCCCTCTCATGTCGCACGTAACTCCCTCTTTTCCTCTCTTGCCCTGATCCGACGGCGATTTTTATCAGACGGCGGTAAAAATCTTCCTGGGCGACGTTTTTAAAAATACTTCTCAACCAAAAACATTACTCATGTTGAAAATACACAACTTGGATAACTTCGTAAATTTATTTATAAATTAGTGTGGAATTAACCAAATTGTATCTTTTCAAAATGAATAGCCAAAACTTCCACAAAGTAACGCCGGAAGGAGTTGCGTTTGCTAAAACATCACTGTACCACTCCGTTAATGCAATAATTTAGGAATCCAGGAACCACTTGCAACGCGAGTATGATTGCAAAATTTGATTTACAGTATCCCATTGCGATACTTGCCTTGGTGTGGATATAGATCGATAATGAAGGCTATTTATTTGATTATGTTGGAAGATTCTACCCAGGTTTTAAAGGGATAAAGTTTGGGTGCCGAGTTCTCTTTCACCTTTTTTTTAATTTTACGGTGGAGGATAATTCGATGTACATAGAGTAAATATCAAATAACAGGATTTCGAAAGATAAACAAATTCCCCCTAATAATTGAAAAATTTATTTTAAAATTGAAAAATAGAGCTATCAAGAGCCAAGCCAAAAGAAGGCTTTTTAAAAGACCAAAAAAATGCATCAACACCTCTGCTGATATGAAGGAGCCAACTGTAACACCATCGAATTACATTTAAAACTAACTGGTAAATTGATGAATGAATCCCTAAGACCTCATTTTTCCGCTGCAAAAATATTTAACGTATTCCAGTTATTCTAGTATGAATATTAAGAATTTTATCTATGAATTTTTAGGTGCGTCACTAAGAAAACCAGTTTAGAGAGTTTTTTCCAGTATTGTTGATATAAACTTTGGTACCTTCTCGTATCGTCTTCTTGATCGTGGTTGGAACTAAAAAATGAAATTGAACTATCGAAAAGGTTTTTTCTACTGCACTCATAACATTTATAAGAGATCTTTAGAAATACTCGTGAATAAGGCTGATAAGGAGGTATTTGGAGAGTTGACCGACTTCGGAGGTCTACCGATACATGAAAGGCAGATGGCTATAGTTAGAGTATTTTGGTAAATTGAAGAGGAGTGGACTGATATCCGTCATCAATGTTATTCTAAAAACATGGGATGCAACAGCTCTCACATTCAAATGCCTCGATCCACGGACGGGATGCTGCAATACTAGTACCCTCCACCGATCACCCAAGAAAGGGTCAGGATTCCGATTAAAAAACATACATATGATCGAACCCTGGCCCTCGGGGTGTGATTTCCGAGTTCTGGCACCACTCCTCGCCTATCTCCAGGTAACAATTTTCTGTTCTGTCATTGCATACAGTTTATCCCTCCGATAGATATTTTTTTTCAGTTCAATGCCGGAGGTTGGAATGAGCATTTCACATATACTTTCGTATTTAGTTTTCATACTTAATCTAAAGGAGGAAGTATAAGGGAATAAAATTAGATAAAAAAGATAAAATATTCCGATGTAATGTACTTAAGATTGTATTACCATAATGTGATGTCGTATACCTCGACTACTTCTGGACTTTTACACAATTTCCTAGCGTCTAAACTTAAAGTGGCTGGAATGGCGAGTGGCGACAAATGGGGACTGATCGCTGGTCTCCGGGAGTAATCTCCATGTCCCTCGCACTCGGTCAGAGATCCTTGAATCAAATCTTTAATCTTTCATCTGAATAGGAGTATCAAATTTATTTTCATTCTTATCTTTTCACCTTCGCTTATCACCCTCCTCCTTCCAGTTTCTCGCATCATAATGGTCACGCGAGGGTAGAAACTGTTCGATGAGAAATGAGATACGTTAAATTTGTCTCGAAGTAGGCACGTGATCCTATAGGACATAAATTCCCGGAATTTATTCCTTCTTCAACTTTTATTAATGTCCTTCAAGCAGAGGAAAAGAGATCCAATTTGTAATAGTCTGATTACAAATTGGACCAACATAAAAAGAAGCTTCACGCGAATTTGTACAGAATGAAAAGATTAAAGATTTCTTTTATGGTTTTGAAATGCAAGCCTCGATAGGCAATCAGTATTTTAATAATTATGGAACGCAATAAGAAAGACATGTCATATTTTCCATTTTGCTTGCTCTTATGAAGCGTTTTCAAGAAGTAAAAAATCTACCGTTTCACTTCCGCTACGCTTTTAACAATTTTTTCTAGCAATTTGGCAGGTTTAAGAAAAACTATACGAAATGACCAGGGATTAGGAGTAAAATGGAGGAAAACGTTAAAGAATATATTTATAAAAGTTTATTTTTTAAATCATTCTAGCTAAACAATGAAGCGAATTTTCTCGCTGTAAGTAAAATGGCAATGAAAACATTGGCACCCATATACCTTGTTTAGTTGCAACAACTAAACAACAGCTATAATTGCAAGAAGAACGCATAGTCTGTATCGGCATCACTGTCAGGTATTAGAACAAGGGAAAGTTTTAACAAAATTCTATAGTTTTCTTCATTTACATTGTTAGTACCTCACATTTCTTTTGGGTGGCATATGCATAAAGTAAGAAAAAGTAGCATAAGCTTAAACAGCGGAAATAGAGAGGTGAGAATTCTCTGTAGTTTGGATATATGCATTCCAGACCCGACCTCTTTAAGTCATATCTAAATCTAAAGATTACTTGTGGGAAGGGTACAAGTATCTTCATTATTCGCATTATAAAATGAAGTTCAGTACCACAACGCTTGAAAATATAATGTTCAAACAAAATGGTGCATTAAAATTTTTTATAGTTGTATTGTAAGAACCAATAGTAACTGGTTACCCTTAAAATAATTATTCGAGTATTGACAAGTCAATTATGCTGTGCATAATAGTATTAAACGGCTAGGAATCAGGCATGTTAAAGGATAAATGTTTCACTAGCCTAGGATCCAAAACACTCAAGATCTATTAATGGAGAAGACTGTTTTTACGCCTATATCAATCTAAAGTAGAAATAAAATTCCCAAGTCATGGTTTGTCATCTATTATATATTTTCCCACTTCAATTGTATCACTGTATTCACTTTAACCAGCACTATGTTATATGCGCAACAGAAAGAGAAAAATGAATATAAGTGATATTTTTGGGGGCAAATAACCAGAGGGTATTGCCAAAGAATACATTTATCGTGACAAATTTTGCTTTTCTTTTATTTCAACTTTGAATTCGTAATCAGTGACATCAAGAACCTATGATTTTGGGATAATTTTATTAAAAACATATTTCTTCGTTTTTGTGTCCCCCACATAGGGCCAGAAAAATTCTTTTTCAACTTTTCAAACCTCAAATCCGTAATAAAGCGACTTCAAAAAACCAAGTGACAGACGTCAAATTCCGTAATGATTAAACAAGGTTTTTGTATTTTGTGCATTCGTCTCCGGAATCCGCCCAACTGTCTTTGTCACTGTTATTTTTCTTCGCCACCTGTATTAAGGGATCACTAAATTCACCCACTAAATAAACGACTTTCGAATTCGAGCTCCCAATAGAATGGATTCTTACTCTGTAGTTTCAGGCTTGATGGAGTGGAATCGGAACATAACTACGAAAAAATGGGCAACTTCCCCTGCGATAAATTTATTCCGACCGGCTTTGCTTTTTACAGCATCTTCAGTTGAAGATCAGCATCTTACAGCAAATCAATCAGATTTTTACAGTATCTTCCTGGAGATGCTGTAAAAAGCGAAACCGGTCGGAATAAATTTATCACAGTGGAAGTTGCCTATTTTTTTCATACTTAATTATGAATTCTTACCTTCGAAGGGCTAATATAGTCACCTAATTGGCAAATTTGAAAAGGTGGTTTATGAATTCGATTATTTCATCTAACCGCTGAATTCATCGTAATCTGCGCCCTCCCCCACTGACAATTCTTAACACTTTGTTTGCTTTCGGACTGAATCCTCTCAGTTATTTAATTAAAATTTTCCGTCCCTTATCCTCATCCTCCTCCTCCAACTTTAAGGTTTCCGTAAGAGAGGCAAAGGGATTCTTGCGTCGTAGCTTTCACCGGGAAGGTGAGAGTCAAGGTGTGCCCGGGCGGTCCTCGTGCCGGAATGACCGAGCGGGCAGGTGGGGGCCCGGCGGGACTCGGCTCTCCATCTCCCCGCACGAAATGCAATTTTCGGAACGGAGAAGTTCCGCGTTGGAAATCTCTCCCTTGAAGTGCTCGGAACAACTTCGGACCGCAGACAGGGCTGCATTTTCTCACCCACTCCGCATTCAAGCCGCGACGCTCTGAAAACTTCCTTACTCTCCCCGTGAGAGTGCTCCAACTGCAGAAATGGAAGTGTTCTTTTATATTCAATGCGTCCCGTTCACGTGGTAACGTACGCAATATTTGTTTAGGGTCAATAAATTAAACAAGCATGAAAATACTACTGGCGAAAGTAATGATGACCAGTTGCGTGACTTGTTGGCATGGATACGGTGATTCCTCATGGATACGGGCCACAGCAAAGTCTTACTGCGATTTTAATACATTTTCTGAATCTTCCTTCCCTCTCTCTCCTCAGTAGTTAGAATCTGATTGATTAATTGTGCTTGAAAATACTCTTTTACCTTAATGATAAGAGCAAAATTTGGAAAAAAACGATTATGAGGTAACATATAATAGTACATAAAAAGATCTAAATTTGCAGTATATATTAATCCTATCCTTAGGGCTACTATACCATTGCAACTGAGGTAGGCTTAACAACCGTAACCGGTTATGAGTGAATATTTTGGAATTCACGAAGTGTCTATTTTATCGATCATGGCATTTCTCCACCACTTCAACATTTGCTCTGACTATAAGACGATCTTTGAAAGCACCGTGACATTTGGAGCGGAACATTAGTTATTTTTCAAGCAACAGACGAAAATTTGAGGCTAAGATGGAGTACTGACGAAGATGCTCTGGACATCGGAGACTATTTCAGACAGAGCAAGAAATGAAGAAAAAGAAGTCGGAGAAAGAGTATGAAGGATAAAATAGCGGGAAGTAAGAGTCAGAAAACTTAATATAGTTTGGACCCTTGCATGTGATGGAGCAGGAGAGGGTACAACATGGAATGCGGAGATGGCAACAGAAAGAGGGAAGAAGGAAAGAAACGCCGAGATAAGAAATGGAGGGATGTCGCCCAAAAGGCTGAGGCGGGGGGGGGGGAGGGTGGCTGAAAGAAGATTGGAAAGATCAAAGGAAATGGAAATCAGGGTGAGAGGAGAAACGACCGCAAGGACTGCAAAATCCTTGCAAATGTATACCTTTGTACTTAAAAAAAAACTCTTTCTTCAACATTAGTAGAACCCCAATACAATATAGTGTCATGGGTATAGACCGTTTTTTACGCTGCTAATTTTGTTATAGAATTCAATGCTGAAATTAGCGCAAAAAAATCAGAAACAAATTCTGAAAATAAAATCCAATCATTCCTCAGATGCCTTTACTTACACAATGCAGATTTCAGTGGGCATTGGCCCTGTCCTGACACCCGCTGAACTAAGTATTATATATCAATAAGGACATATTGGTCAGGCATACTTACTATGTTGTTTACACATCATTCTAACCAATTTCAGAGAGCAATGAAAGAGGTCTCAAGAAAACATTTCCTCGATTATAGGTCACACAGTTCCCTTGGAGATTATTTAGGTTGACTACAGCTCCACCAACGGTATTCTCTCAAGACGCTCGACTCCCATGTTAGCCTGTGATTGATCGTTGCATCCGAGAATCGGACGGAAAATAAGTATCATACTTATTCCTCTCTTTAGAATCGATGGTCGAATTCGATTCCGTAATCGAATGCGATTACATTCTTCACGCGGAGCGACTTTAAGTATTCTGAGTCCTGTTCGATTTACAATACTGCAATGAGCATCGCGTAAAGCGGCCTTTAGACGATGTGGGAATAGGGAGAATCGGGTCGAAGGCCTTCCCAACCCGAAGGATTTGGGTTTCATTCCTAGCGATTGTGGAGATTTTTTCAGTGGAATCCCAATCCTTGCCTGGTCCTATGTGGAGAGTATTTCGGATGTAGAAATCCGACCGTCGGATAGGACATAAAATCGAGGACCGGTTGGCTCCTTTCGTTCAGAGCACGCTAATGCCGGTGTTGGGGTATTTTCCTTTCCTCGTTTACTGCAAATAACCCCAGTCCTACCAACTGCCCCACCTACCCTTAATGGCGCGAGTGACCTCAGAAGTTGCTCGCCCTCTCTCATTATTAGTCAGCCAGCCTGGCTCCAGATCGGATCTCATCCAGTGTTGGAGGAATGCGTTAGCCGCTGCCAGGATATCCGGCTGACTCCAGAATAGGTGGTGATCCTCCTTACGGTTCCAAATAGGGACTCACTGATCCCGGTGCACGGGCGAACTTGATGTGGGGCTACCAATCCAGAGGGCCGCCACTCACCTGAGACGTGATACTGAAAACAACAGGTGATAGCGGACGGAACGAAAACTATAACGAGAATCCATTACGTGGTACACGAGCCTTCTCTTGTTACAAGTAAACGTTT
Source organism: Ceriagrion tenellum (assembly GCA_963169105.1). Taxonomy (NCBI): domain Eukaryota; kingdom Metazoa; phylum Arthropoda; class Insecta; order Odonata; family Coenagrionidae; genus Ceriagrion; species Ceriagrion tenellum. The sequence goes on from OY720635.1 coordinate 22,866,470, forward strand.
AGATTGTAGTTGCAATCTGTCTCATGCAAGATATCTTCTACAAAGCATGCAAAGACTCGTAAAAAGTGCACTCGTACATGTTGGCTCACTTCTTATAGCTAGTTTTAGAAGAGGATGCTTGTTCGGGAAGGGTTACGAGCTCATCCTTGCTACAAAATCCTTCGTTAGCATTTTCAATCAATACCTGCAATTATCAACAATCAGTGATAAATTAAGTTTGCTCAAGCAATGCATGAAATTCATCTGCTAAATAAAGCTGTTTAAGCGTATTAAACCAAAAGAACATTGTAAAATATTAACAATGCAACCCGACAACCCCACGTTGTGAGTATCAAAATGGAAAATAAATGTGAGATAAATTAACCACGGTCTCCTACCTTTTTCAATTGCCCCATCCTTCTCTGCGGTAGATAACATGCGAAACACAAAACTACATGCGATACGTGATAACTAGCAATTTAATTGATCAGACAAAATCATATCATTGAATCAAGACACACAAAAACAAAGTTTATAATATCTTTACCTTTAACTTAAGGTCATGACCCAGACAATTGTAATATTCTGCACCTCATACAGTTGCTTCAAATGATTTACTTATCTTTAAATATTTTATGATAATCAACTTCTTTGAATTAAGTCATATATCTTCTTTAAACATTCATTACTCCAATGTAAATAAAACAAAACTAGCATCAACCTCTAATCCGGGTTGTACCCAACTGGGTTGTATGGCTTATTTAAAATACAGAATTAAAGTCCATATTTACGCTCTTGTTGACAATACAGGTTGATACGTGGCTGGTGTCACTCTAGCTTTACAGCCTCCGGAACCCGTAGTCCTGGCGTAATGTGATCACAGCATCTGCAAGAATGGTAGTCCTGTATCAGGGTCTCTCTCTCTCTGGCCCCAGTATCGCGGCTGAATGTCCGCTTCCTCCGGAATATGGCACAGAACCCCCACCACACGTCCGTTCCCTTCAATGACTCTGCTGTCACTCCCCCGCTCGTGCTTTTCTATTCATCCCCTTCCCCAATTCATCATTGTCGGCTTTGGCTCTGCCCTCCGTTTCCCTATTGTTTCACCGCGAAAAGTTAAACATGGTGGGTGTTTAATTGTTATTTCTCCCACGCGGTGGGAAAATAATATGGAGGCCCGCGTTGTGTTAGAACATTAAGGAGTAAAAATATGAAAAAACAGCTTCAAATATTACGATGGAAACCGGCTTCCAATGTAGGTTCCAAAGGACACGGTTGGAAATTTATTTAATCCTAAATAAATGCTTGAAACTTTTTCCCTAAAAAAGATTCCAGAAGGAAATCCCGCTGAAGAGAGGATGAATTTTAGGAGACCCGGACCTTCTTTAAATACGGAACAAATTTAGGGAAAAAGGAGGCTTTGATTAAATTTTCTTGGAACTGACAGAACCTTAACCTAAAAGCGAAAAGAACGGATTCATTAAATCGCCATCAAATTAAGTTTAGAGGCAGACTCGATGATTTCCATTAGTGCGATTGAACCTCTAAGACAAATACACCACTCTCAGTTCACTAACAAGCAGTCATGTCCTTCGAAGTGAATCCACACTAGCCCTATTCTTCTGAATATATATAGATGATGATAGACTATCTCTATAACATTTGGTCATAATTTAAGCGATGTTATTAGAGAAAACATGTATTCTGACAAGGATATAGCATTTGGCATTGTAACCAAATAGGTGTTACAATCACACTTATCATATTTGCTATTAATTTGATCCATTCTTTATTATAATCAGTGTTTCACCCAGTTGATACAATTGCTAATGTCATTTAATGCAAGCACTAATTTCAATAATTACGTTTACTGATTGAAAAATTCTAACAGAACTATTGTAAATATGGGAACAGATTTTTAGTAAAGGAAAAGTGCACTCTCTACATAGGCTTTCAGAAAAAAGTGCCTTGAGTGATTGCTTCATTCATTTTCTGACACATAAATTTACTAAGAGAGACCATTCTGCATCAGGTGACCCAGTCAATAAAGATTCTACTCCAGTAGGGCCGGTAACCTGGTTTATGGGACTCGTAAATCCTCGGTGAGAGTACGCCTGCATGCCAATAAATTTCTTTTACAAATCCCCCGCAGGAAGACACTCACTGGAGTAATACAGGGGAGAGCCAGCACAGGTGAACACCTCAATCAACCTAGCCGCTCAGCAGGAGTTGAGTCATACATTCTTGAACTGGCCGGCGTTGAATTACTGCGAGGGTCGAGAGCTTTAAAAATGTTTGAGAGTCTCAAGGGGCGAATGTAAGTTTTGCAGCCGAGCAAAAAACATAAAAACACACCAATAGCATGAAATGCTCACATATTTATAGATCGACCTACATCTGTAAAGATTGTCTCAATCCTAAAAGGCGCACCTGAGGTTGATGCGAGTAATTTTTCTAAAGACCATGCCGCTGATTAAACGAGTGGTCCTCCAATTACGATACCGAAGCGTTTTCCCAGACCGACCCGTTTTATAAAGAATAGATTGATTCCTATTGCCACTCAAGCAAAATGTACCTGTACTTCGTCGATTTATGCACTGAAAAATGTTGAAATAATACACGCATTATCAGTACCTATCTTCTCAAATAACAAAGGTGACTGACCAAGGCTTATATTGGCGTAATTAATTCTGTGGTGACAGGAAAACGTCAGAAGTAATTTCACAGAAATGTTTACTTACGAACGACTCTGGTTTCAATTTCGGGCACCTAATAGATATTACCAGCTGGAACGTCGTTCCAAAATATCCTCATATAACTAGTGTTTGCTCGACGGTTGCCATATTGGATTCTGAGTAATTTTTATTCTTCGCTTAAAAACCGTTTCTCGAACGACTGCGTTGAAATGTTTCTTTGCATCAGAATGGTGTTTTCATATCTACTTTTATAGTACATGAATATATGATACTATTATTATTTTTAGTTGGTTAGTATACAAAAATAAATTAATATAATATTTTCTCAATGAATTTGAATCGTCAGTTTTTTTACAAATGAATCGGAAGATCAAAATTCAAATGAATGTAAAATCACGACAAATAGCTAGATGCAATACCTTGATATTATATGTAAATACTTTTTCTAAAAATAAATAAGTAAATTATATGGTTTCATCACATATTTCATCGGTTCGATTATGGGGTCATATTTTGCGGGATACCTAGATTCTTAGGGACATCTCGCTGAAACGCATGCACGTTCGAGAATCAAATTTCGTCGCGAAGAAACGTAAGAGATATGAATCTATCCCAATCTATTACAAGATGACGGCACGCCGTGCAGGTCACTCTGGATGATTCCAAATCCCGATTGCATGCGCGCACTGCCGGCATTTCATCATCTCATTCCTCATGACTGTCACATTGTCACATCTTCTTCGCACTGTCGCCATGACATTTCTCCCCCCTCCTCTCCCACCCTCCATTGGGTCGTGCCATGCCCCCCTCCCCCGCATCCCTCTGGACCTCCCTTCCCCTTCAACCACGCCTCGTCTCCCGTCTCATCCTCAATCCCAGGCCGAGCAAGCCAACATGGCTCGGATTTGTCGACCATCATTCGGGAGACGCGTGCGTCTCCTTCGTCCGGATATTCTACTTAAGACGCGCTCATCCTCCACCCCTTCATCTTCAGCCGACTCCGACTCGGATAACCCTCCCTCTTCCGACCCCCCACCTCCCCCCCGCTATTCCCTTACCAACTCTCTCGCCACCCCCCTCCCAACTAGGCGACCGTCTCCCGGCCCACCTTCCCCGGATGACGATCTCCTTCCATCTATCTCTCACTCAGAACACTCCTTTATTTTTTTTCTCCATTCTCCTCTCCCTTTAACTCCATTCACTCCCTTCATCTCCTTTCCCGTCAACTCTTTTCTTTTCCGCAAATTCGAACACTGTCACTCTGAGAGGAATATTTAATTCCCTTCCTTCTCCCCCATTCATTTCCTCCCCCTCCTTCTCACTCCCCCGTCCCACACTCATTGGGGTGGTTCTCCCGCCGCCCGCTCAGCCACCCCCCACGCCTCTCTGTCGAGGGGTCCATTCCCTTCCTTGCCCCCCATTCTCCTTCCTCTCCCCATCCCCTATCTCACCTACCCCCTCCCCCAGGTTGAAGGACCTCTCCGCTCCCCCTCCCCTCGCCATCCCTCATGACAACTCTCCACCTCAATCCAGTGAGCAAAAACCATCCAAAATCCTTCCTTAATTTTTTTTCTCTGCCTCCCCAACCTTCGAAGGATCCTCGCCATCCCAGCCTTTCTCTCTCCCTTCCAACAGATGTCTTCTTCCATGATTGTCGCCGTTCTTCTCCTGTTTTTAATTTGCCCCTCCCTCGGCATTAAAAATAATCAAATCGCTCCGCACTGTCCACTTGTCCACTTGCGACGCGTCTCAACGCTCTTGAGTCATCTTCGTGAACCGCGTGAGGCCTGGCGGAAGCAAGGAATAAAATGAAATAATTACGTGCTTTGTATTGTCCGCTGCAACTTTAAACTTCCCTGGAGTAAATCTCAGACCTCTCTTCGCGCCTGGAATAATAAGTAAAATAAGAGGAAACCCCAGAGTGTCACTCGGGATATGTACAATACCTCCATTGTCAAAACGTTAACCCCGAATTTTTTCCCTGCGGTGATTCACCCGTAATCTTGCGAGATCTTGGGGAACTCATTAGTGATTACGATGTGTTACTAGGGAGGAAGTTATCTCTTCAAGTTATCAATTAAACTTTGTTCTGCGAATTTTCCTGCGAACATGCAATTTATCAACAAATTCTTCCGCAGATTTAAGTAGCTCTTAGGTTTGTGCCACGCTTTTAGGCGCCGGCTTGTTATCTTCATAAATTGCGCATTTTAAATTTGCAAGGTGTTAATTTCATTATGCTACTAAACACGCTGCTTCACTACATTTAACCTTACAGAACAGAACTCACTAGCACAAGTTATTTCAGAAGATGAAGTAAAATCACATATAGAAACTAAATGTTTCCAGCGGACAGAATACACGAATTGGATTTATTTTATTCCTCCATTTTTTCCACCACCACGTATCACCCGACAAAGTTGAATCCGATCCCCAGCCTGTTTTTGTTCGATACATATTTTTCGGTGTTTTCATTCTCTCAACATTCTATCTCTAGGTCCCCGTCTGTGTACCAAATCACTCCGCACCTTTTCTTTAATCATTCCACTCATAGCTCCACATCATATGGTTGCCTGTACCACTGTCGTCGTGACATAGGGTTGAATAATTAATATTAACGAATGTTGCTCTAGAGTTTACTTTATTATGGATAATGTACTAACTACAGCGCTTACACTTACTCGATACTGTGGTGCAGGAATACGAGGGGAGAGGGAAAAACGAAGTTACGTGGGATCGGCAGTCTTGCAATCGCTGACTGGCCAGGATATTGGGCGTGGAGGCTCGTCGTACACTCGGCCGATCGAGCAGTGGCAGCCTTGCGTTCGCTGACTTGCCTGGGTAAGGAACGAAACTCTCTTTGAGCTAATTGTCCTTCCCTTATATACTCATTTTGGACCAGGGGGTGTGGGATTACGAGGGAGTGATAGCGACTCCAGGAGTCCGAGAACGGCCACAGTCTTGAGTCACCATACGCACGGTCCAGAGGTGGCCAGGCCTGATGGTGGCTCACTGCTTCGCATTTCTCGGAACCCGGAGATGCACTAATCGTACACCCACCACGACACCACCTCCGTTAACTGTCGGAAATTTCGTGAAAAACGTGAAACCTGAAACACCACAACGGAAGAAATTAACCGGCCAAACAATATTTCATGCAATGAATTCAATCCTTTCAGGCTTAACCTTGTGGAAGTCGATTATTGAATAAATAATGACAATACCAACCATGCTTAAATCAACAGAGTTGTTTATTGGTACAACAAGTTTCAATACTACTGCGTCATATCCAGGTACAAACATTAAAATCAATACCGGTGGTATATATACTGAAAAAGAAGGGTGGATAGGGGGAAGGATCAGGGGAGGGTGGTAGTATGACGGGGAGGAGTTAGATGGGGGCCTGTACCTGAAGATGACGCAGTTGCGTTGAAACTAGTTATACCAATAAAGAACTCTGTCGATTTAAACATACACTACGTTTACCAATCAGACTCAGATCTATTTGGCCGGTTTAGCTCGGTATAATAAACGCAACGGGCTAGCGAGATCGATATGAGAAGCGGGCTAACTCGGCTCGCTTTCTCTTCCCGCTTTCTCTGCCATTCTGAGATTTCAAATCGCTGTGAACCGATTCAAATCGATATTCCAATGGATTTCGCATTGATAAACCAGGCGATCCGAGTTGGCTGGCCTTAGAATGTTCAGATCGGTCCGAGATCATATCGATCTAAGTACGATTGGTTAACGTAGTGATAGTTGGCATTGTCATAATTTATTCATTCCACGCAATGATTGCGTAGCAACGCACATTACTCTTTCCGTCGACTTTATATATCTGCTGTAAGCCACAATATGTATCAGTGGAAAAGGAAATGTTATTATAGCGTATATTAATGAAAATTCTGGGTCAAAATAATATACAGGTCTGTTACATGCAGCTGTAACCGGAGGCTTCCGTTTCGAGTTTGAAATGGTTTAAACGGGTATGAAACAAGGAGCGGTGAAAAAGATACCTGAGCTTTCTCGAACTGGTTTACGAGGCACAAGCAGAAGTTCATGTTGAAGGATAAAATTAGAAAGTAAGTAGTGCACCTCAGAGCGGAAGAGGAGAGCCCCAAATAGAAAAATACGGAATCAGGTCGAAGATTGATATGGACAGCGAAAAATTCGAGAAAAATAAATGGGTTAGGTCACCAGCCGTGTAAAGGTGTAAAATATTTGGAGATGAAATGGAGAGATGAATTAAAAGGAGTGTATTTAGTTAGCCTAAATAAGATACAAAATAGTGGCTGCTTGGGCGTGTGGCAGGGGGTGTTGGGTCACCAGCCGTGTAAATGTGTAAGTTATTCGGAGATGAAATGGAGACATGAATTAAAAGGAGTGTATTTAGTTAGTTTAAATAAGATCCAAAAAAAGCGGCTGCTTGGGCGTGTGGCAAGGGGTGTTAGGTTACCGTCCGTGCAAAGGTGTTAGCCATATTTTTGGGTTGTGGTTGCAACTACCAGATGCTGGGAAACACAGTGACTTGGGGGAAAGGCCAAAAGGCGAGTGGAAGAGTGCTCTCCATTCAAATGGCTTTTAAAGCAACAAAGTAAAACAGTGAATGAAAAAAAAAACATTTACACCAGGGAGCTATTTTTAGACTAGGACACTTACCCCTGCGAGTACACACCCCTACTCACGGAGTGAGCAAGCTAGCTGCCTGCTAGTCTACTTGTTATTTTCCTATCTCACTCGTCCTTTCCATTCCATTTAGTTTCTTATGCTTCTTCGGCTCCCCTTCCTGTATCTGACTTCCGTTTCCTCGAGACCTCTCTTACCTATTTCCCCTTTTTACTACCCCTCTTCCCCTCTCTTTCCCAGGGGCGGCCACAGACCCCCCCCCTGTCTCCTCTCAACGTGGTGTCGCCCACCACTGCCACTCTCTCGCCCATCAAATATGAACCATAATCCCACCCTCCGCCCAATTTTCGCGAGAATCCGATTTGCGCGAACTTTCAGTCCTAAAGAGTAAGAATTTCTTGCGCCACCAATGCGATTGACAGCTTATAGAAATGAATATCAAATAAATTATGCAAATGTTAAAAAAAGCAGGGGGAATCTCTCGTTTTCCAAACTTTTTCTGGCGTCGGGAAATAAATAGAAAAAAGGGTACGTCGCAATAATTCTCCTTTTGAATTGAGAAATGGTTGAAGAGAAAATTCTGTTATCATTATTTTCAATATTCGAGGCCGAATTATTTTCTCTGGTGTTCTTACCAACATTGAATCCCAGCAATGTATTATGAATGCTTATAAGCTCACTTCTGATTGAAGATATTACGAGGTGGTAAACTACATTTAAAGTGAGAGCAGTGTAAAAGCTGAGCAAATTTGGCTTGACTAATCAGCTTCCTCTGAGTGGAAACATAGGTTTTGGACGAGCGTGGTATGATTTAAAGAACATATTTCTTCTTCCAGTTTTTTCTTGGTTTCACTCTAATATTTTGCATTACTACGATGAACTAAATGCATAATGAGTTTGATTAAAAATTGCTTTTAATGCTACGCACAAAAGCCAAATGGAGTTTTTTACACAGGTAGCAAGAACAATGGCAGAAAGAATTGGTAAATCGAAAACTCTAGTTACGTTAAAGAAAGTCATATAAAGGCGTCATTACTACCTCTACCTTTGGCCAAATGCTTACCTATTCTTTAACACTAAAACTCTACAAAATATTAATATATCAACTGAAAGTGCACTGGAATTAAATAATGAGTGAACGATTCACGTAGTTTACTCTGCCATATATTTTTATCCTGAGTTTCCCTCACGCGAGATAGAACGAAGTAACAGAGATGATTGTTAAAATGTAGCGATATCCCGTCAACAGCAAAATTATGAGCGCATTCCTTCACCTCAGCATATTCGTTATCATCCGTACTGCCCATGTATGATAATACAATTGGACATTTAAAAGAAAGAAACTTTAAAATGTTCACTATGTTGGTTATTTGTAGGTACCTACAATGAGTTTCAACGCTTAACGCGTCATCATCAGGTAGCATTGCGTCGTACAAATAAATAAGAGTGGACATTTCAAAGCTTCTTTCTTTTCAATTCCCGAAGATGTTCCACAACATTTCGCCGGATATCGTCAAATATATTTACAACTGGACAATTATTAACCTCCGTTTGCGTATAAAAATTGATACGTCCTTAAGAAAAGTGTCGCCCTGTCAATTCAATTATTGTTTGCTACATAATATTTTATTTTCATACATAAAAAATTTCAGGAAAGTGAGTTCCGGGACATATTTAACGAGATCGAAAAAGATCTAACAAAAGCCATATTACGTAGTGTATTCCGTTTTCACTAATACGATTTATTTTCCACTTTATTATTGAACAATACTGGTGGATGATATTATTTTTTGTATAATTACTTAATTTTACATTCTCACGGAAACACTTTAGACATATTTCATTCTATTTCATCCGCATATTATGTCATTGGTCTTTTCAAAACAATCCTGTTCATACTTATACCTTCATGAACTTCAAAGTTAAATATCAATTTTCGATTATTTTTACTTACACTGACTGCTAGTAGATTCAGTGTAACTAAATAATAATTGCCATGGAAACTTAAAAACAGTCGTACCCAGACAATTAAAGAAAAATAGATTTCCTTTGGTAAAGGGAAGCTCTTCAACTCGGAAGAAAATTGGGAGAAAGAACTTGACTGAATTATCTAACTGGATGATTTTTAATGATGGCGGGTCCTTTTATAATGTAAATTATGATAATTCATAGCTACTAACTCACATTTAATGTCTCGTTGACGTACAAATACAGTGATTGCAGCGCAAATTATTTTAAATATCAGAGGAAAATGCAGGTTTTGCAGCAGCAGAGTGTCCATTACTTCCGCAGCCGATAAAACTACAAATCTGTTCTATAAATGGATTACATACGTAATTATACTCAGGTGAAGTATATTATATGCACTATATAGAAGCACTATGTTGATTTTCATTTAAGTCTCTAAATGATTGTTTGGTTAAAAGTACTTATTAATGTTTATGTAGTAATAATGGCAGATCCGTAGTGATATTTTGGTTTTTATTAAATACTCATTGTGATATTTTGGATAAAGGAACATTTAGTTTAGTGTTGAAAAAAAGGCTTAACCGTAGAGATATTTGGTAATGAAAACGGAGCGGTAAAAACCAAGGATGGAAAGGATTGGAATCTGTGAGCTCTAAATTTCAGCCATGTCACTTACAATATTGAACTCAATTATAGAGACAAATAACTTTTATACTAAACATGTGCATGCACGGGGATGGAACATCAACGATGTCATCGCCATGATAGAGAGCCGCACTCACCACACATTGGCGCAGAGCAAGGTTTCCAGTAGCCATTGCCAACAGCTTTTAAGAACGTGAAAATTGAGTGCGCGTCCACTAATGGACAATGAAACTCCGCACGCGCACGAAGCTAATTGAGGACGCATGCACTTTGGCCGAAGCCCTCCGCGAATGCGTTTTACCAGCGCTCTCTTCCGGCCAAGAGTGGAAAATCAAATTCTCTCCTCTTTGTCGGTCTTTTGTTTTTCCCTCAAATGGCTCTACCAAAAAATTGTCCGTTGCTCTATCATAAGATTAGAAATTACCCAGGAGCTAAATACACCAATAATAAAACGCCAAGTTATAAAGAAAAATTTAGAGAAACCGTTTAAGCACAAAGACTTCATTCGTGGCCTAAATATTATCTTCGTATCCTAAAAATTGGAGCTCAGGAGAACTTATTACGCTTCACAGATAAGGAGCGAAGGAGTACACACATTGGCTCATGAAATTCAATATAAATTGTAAACAGGGAATAAGTTAGCCTTAATGTGATATTCTTAAAAATTCTGCAAGGGTTAGAATAGCTGTAAATGCGATATTTTTCAGGAAATAACCGTTATGCAGCCCCATGAGTTCATAGGTGTTCATACGCTCAATTTATTTCTCCAGGAGGTCAAGATTAAAAACGAGACTTCAGCGAGTATGATGAGGCCTCAATAACGCCACATTCGACAAGGATGAAAACGATTTTCGTCGGAAATTCATTCAATTCAGTCCCCGTAACTGTAAAAAATAAAAGTAAACCCAAACTTTGGAATATATTGCAGGCATAACTGGACATAGAAGGCTAATTTTTTTCACAGAGTATGTATGATTATGATGAACTACATGAAACTTTCCAGGTAATTAAAATGCTTAAATCCTGATTGGTAACTATAAGGTTAGCTGAAACTTCAAGTTTCCCCTTACTTTAATTCTTACCACTTAAATACATCTTCATCCAAAAATAAAATAGATTTTAATGAAGTCTTTGCCCTAATGGTGCAGTATACAAATACAACAACGAAAATGCTGCTTAGCTAATGCAAAAAAAATTCCTACTCACTTTTTTCATGATATTTCTCAATAACTATAAACTACAAATAAGCTTCAATTTGTGAGCCATTTAACTTCACTGATCTTCAAATGTTAGTCCTCCCAGTATAAGCAAATTAAGAGTGATCTAATGATCCTTGTCGAGTATCAGCTGAATTGAATCCACCAAATTGAATTTTGCCTCTAATTAGAGCCTTTGCCTTTCCATCTTCCGTCAATTTAAGGAGCATACCCTGGGCGCTTGCAACGATTCAAAGCCAATTTCAAAATAATTAGCAGCTTAGAGATTGAATTTCCTCCGGTGATTATAGTCATTTCTCATTAGATGTAATGCCATGCCATTGGTTATTCGACTCGCAGGAGTTCGTCTAGTCCCGCTGCGGTCGGCGGGCGAAGTATAGCGTAAAATATAAAAGACTAAATTATGGTTGATGGTGAACAATAAAGCCCTCTCTTTACATCCCACGTAACCACTTTCCCGAGGGATGTGATCCCCTTCCAGCCAAATGCGATGCTCAGCCCTCTCTGCACTGAAGGCTCTCATTACAAGCTCGGATCCCTCGCGCTCAGGGATCCCCCTAAAACCCTGGCTGCGTAGTGGATGAGAGCTCTTCATATGAAAAAGAGAGCGGTGGAGATGGATGGAGGATTTCAACACAAGTGAAGCCAGGAAATTTGCACCGAACACTCCCTCCACGGTTTGGCGCCCTCTCCGCGGCCGACGCTGAGATATGGCGAGAGATCACCGGCTGCAAATCTTTTGAACTGGCAACGCTGTCCGCTTATGTGGTTTAAGCCTGACGAAACTTGCCTTCGAAACATGTAGACAAGTTTCTCTCGCTCTTTCTCCTCCATTTATGTCCACTGTTGCCAGAGTACACGAGATCCATCTTTTTCCTCCGCATCCTATCCAAAAATGATGTCTAGTCCACAAATATGGGCTTCTGAAGTTTCACACAATATTGGTACTCAAATTATTTACATGGGAACACTTCTTTATTCTGCTCATTCATCGAAAACCTTGAATATTTATGCAAGAAGAAACCGTTGTTTCACGATATGGAGATAATGAAGACATTGGCACGTGAATGTGCCGCTCAGTTTCCATTACAATGCCAATTTGATAGCCTGCATGAGCCGTTATATAAGTGCTGATTTTCTTGTGGTGGATATGAGTATTTTTAAAATAGAATAAAAAAATAGATCAACTAATAAAACTTATCAGGATGAGATATAGAGATATCTCCCCGCAGTTTTTTTGGAATGGCAACTCCGTCCCTTCTTTTGAGTGGCCGAAGGTTGCCGACCCTTGCTTCCGATCGGAGCTTAGGGACAATTTTTCTCACTCCTCCCGCCGCACACACAACCACACACTCACAAGGACTGGCCAAAGATCACGTGATCCACCTTTTTCCTCCGCAACCTTTCCAAAAATGACGTCGTGCTCACACGCTTCAGAGGCTTCTATGATCCGGGGCCGATCTATCGCTCCGCTAAGGCTCATCCCTTCTGAAACCATCTCACCCTGCGATCCACCAACCCCCCCGCCCAACGTTTTTCAGGGCCCAGAAAAAATTTCATTCCCACCCCAATCGTCCAACGCAGCCGAACCATCCAGGGGCGCTCTCGCTACACTATTTCCCCTCAAGAGAGCTCATTCCACGCAACCAATCTCCCTTTCCACCGCTCCACCCGACCCGCCCACCCTTTGCCTACGCCGCCACCCGCCACCTCCTCCAATACCTCCCAACCCCCTTTCGATTCGCCCCCATCCCTCTATATTCCGACCACCCTCGGAGCAAAAGCGATCTGCCGCCTCCACCCCTTCCTTGTCTCGCACTCGAAAGCCGTCAAAAATCGAAGCGATCTCCAACCACTACCACCCCCGCCTATACTCTTCTCTTTCTGGAGATCGCCCCACCCAGGCTAAGAGCCCATTCCTACTTGCCGCCTCCTTGCCATGTGTGCTCAAGGTGGGGAGGATATTACGCCAGAATAGTTGTTTCCATGCCGCTGGAGTTGTCATCACCAAGGCTGAGCTTTAGTAGCTTTATAAAAGATTCGTTTACCCTATTTGGAGCTAAAAATATGAATCACAGGGGAATTATATTGTTTTATAATACTGAAACTAACACCTCTGACTACATTTTAAAGTTTACTATTGCAGGCTTCACTTCGCAGAGGTTCTGAATGCTCCGATTCGTAATTAACTACCTCAATAAGTACCCATCAAGTTAAGTATCTAAGTTATTTTTGGTTAAACTAGATACATTAGGTGCAATAATGCATTAATTGGTCAAACTGAGATAATTTTTTATTAAAATTACGAAAAATAAGGATTTTACATCACAATTTTCTGTATACTTAACTGGAAACAATCACGTGAGCTATTTTGCCCCCGTAATGTTGCGTGTTCTTCCCAAAAGCTCAAAAAAGGTCGCTCTGGAACAAATGGAAATTATCAGACACTCCGTACAGCATTGCAGCAATAGCAGGATTTTTTTCCACATCTTTTCTCTCACCTTTCTAATGCAATTACATAAAAAATAATAACATCTCCCTCCTCACCTGCCAATGATTTACGTTTCTACTGGCCGTTGCCTTTCTCAACCTTCCCTAAATCTTAGTATTTTCTCCTTCATCACCTTTAACTTCCCGTCACTAAAAATGCAATAAACGGAAAAGAAACAAACATTCTGAACCTGATGATTCCGTAAATGGGCGAAACGCGTTATTGCATTAAATGATTGTGGAAAGGTAGTGAGTATTTTACTGAATCATGAATACGATCTCTAATTTTAAACGCAACTCGAAAATGTGGGTCTCATATAATTTATGTAATGGTGATAACATAGGAGGATGTAATTCGCTTTCCTCCGCAGGCCAAGGCACAGACATAGCACTAACAGTTTTTCTCACCAGGGTACCGCAGTCAGACCTAATTGCCTCTCCTCCCGCACCCGCCAAATCTTCTTGGCGAATTACTTTTGCATTATTTTTTCCGTTTTCCTGCTATGACGACAACAGTGTCCACTCACAATTAGAAATACTCATGGAGAGGTTGGTCAATACGGCAGGTGACTGATATTTGAACTCACTTCCGTCGCTGAGGATGGACGGATAGATGCGAAATGACTGGCTTACACGCATTTAAATACACTGCCGGCACTAGTCCACTGTTGACAAAATACGCCCATGTGTCAACAGTCTTCGGACTCGCTATGAGGATGGAGTTCTCTGTTCTCATGGAATAATCTGCACGTATGATGATTATTAAAGTACCCTACCGGAAAAAGATGGGCTTTATGTAAAGTCAGAGAAAATCTTCCAGATTCTCTGCACTTACAGTGCCCTATTTACGTCTATCCTTTCCATCTTTAGCACAACATCTACCCTTCCTCATCCCGTCCATAAAGCCCATTTTCTCTCTTCCCCTTCCCCGCTTGCCCAAAATCCTTCCCACTATCACGGCCTTCAATAAACCATCGCCCCCATATTATCTCTTCCAGCCACCTACCCTGTCTCCCCCTGATTTCATCCAAAAGTTCTCTCCCCTCGTTTACCACACCTATCACTTCCTTGTTTGTCTTCCTTTTCGTCTGTTGCACCTCCTCTATCCTCCTGACTTTGACTTTGTTTTATTTTACGTGGCCCAGATGAGGCCTAATGGCCCCTTCTTACCCTTGGCCACGGCTCTCATTACAGAGTTTAGGTCAGATTTGATTTAACATTTTTGTTTTTGATACACATTTTCAATTATGTAATACTTTTTTATGATATATTTTTCAAATGGTTTCCAGCAGCTTGGTACATCAGCATTTGGAAACCGATGACAGCTGTTTGATTTGGATGGCAACAGTCGATCGTTTCGTTGCGTTAACAACCCTGACGTGGTCAAAGTCCTTTTTACTGGACACTCACAATAGTTTTTCCTGCACACTCTCAATATTTATTGTAATATAAATAAAGGAAATTATTCAATTTATTATTTCGACGAGTCTCCTTATTTCCCTCGCAAGTGACAGAGTGTGAAAGTGCAGACGAGAAGGAGAGTGATGCAGAATGCGAGAAGGCATCGCGTGAGAAATTTGTGCGTGGGTGAGCGTTGGGTCGAGGGAGTGGGGAAGGGGCAGGGAATGGGCGGGAATAAGGGATTCGGGGAGATGTGGTCACCCAGAACTCCTGTAAATCCACCCGTCGGCGTCGACGAAGGGATGGGCGCTGAAATGTGTGCGCCGGTCGACGACTTCTCCCCTACCGTGATGTGCGTGGGCCCATGTTTACCTATATACGCTCACGATGCATGCATGTGCTATGCATGCTGTCGGGCTGTGTGACCAGACGTCTGCAACTCAAATGCGCCTTAAAGCGACCAGAGTCGCGCCACCCTTTTTGGTCACCTTCTCATGAAGAGTTGATTTCAGGAGAATTATATTACAAGAGAGAGAGAGAGAGATTTAGAGAAAATAAAAGACCATAATTATTATCTATTTGGGTGTTCTTGATTGATTTGCTTCAAACATTCTACGAATCGATAATCACTGACCAATTTATAGCCAGAGCTTGGTTAAATCTCATAAAATTGTATCATTGACCATCATGCTTCCATCATTTGAATCACGAAATGCAGCAAAAATTTTAAGTTGTAGTCAACAAGGAAACTATAAGGAACATTTAATTAATTTTTAACTTAACTAATAGAGAAACTCTCTATCTTGAGGTGGAATAATTTGACATATATTATTAGTGCCCTATTCCTGGTGCCTTCCGGAGAATTCTGAAAATTTGTCAACCGTGTCTAAAGCACGCTTCAACCATCTTCTGTGATACAAATATAATGAAACTGAACTACTTGAACTCCTGGGGTGGGCGCGGTATCATTTTTTGTTTGTAGATGCCGCCAGCGTAGCTCACATTGGTGATCTAAGATAAAAGAGAGAAAATCGATTGGCACCAGAGAAAATTGGTGGGCATGGCTCAAGAATAATATCGTATATCATTATAAGAATATTGATTAGACTTAAAGTGAAAATATTATCGTTAAATCTTTCATAATAACTTTTTTGTTTTAATTCTTTCCGTTCACAAAATACTCGTCTTTGATATATAAGTAATAGACAAGAGAAGAACGTTTATGTTATGCCAAAAATGTGTTTTCACTACTCTTCATGTGTCTAAAAGATAATTTTCTTGGTGGACAGGGTTGAGATCGGACCCTTAGCTCATGAGGATTCAGAGATGTGAGTTCGCAGTTTTCTCAATTGAAAGTTATTTATCAATTGTGGACAAACAGCCCTCACGCCATCTGGAAAATAGTGGAGCATGCTTCCGTGGGGGGATGGTAGGGTGTCTGATTCACGTTCCATTCCATGGGCACTAGAGGTGGGAATTTCGGTTCATATCGAAGATTTGATTCATGCGATTTCATTCACGTCAATGACTCGTTCTTTTAAATCATTCCTAATGAACCATGAAAGAACCAAATGACTGCGATGAGTGATTTAACGAAGATGAATTATTTCCCTGCGAAGAATCAAATGAACCAAATCCAACCAATTCCTGCTGTTGGGAAGCTGCCAATACGGAGATAATTCGTGATTTGAAATAAGCTTTTCAGATTATTTTAGTTTATTCGTCGAAATATTGGGAGACTTGAGGAACCTGAGAGTGACTATCCTCAGAACAGCTTCAACCATGATGCGTGGAGTTGTGAGCCTAAAATCTGGCCCATACTTCATCGGCGATTGGAGATTATATATTAAGAAACTCATGTACTTGGGATGTTCGGGTGAAAATAGTTGTCTTCGGTGTTATAACTAATCAGCTTAACATGATTGCGTCTATAAAATTATTCCTCAGTTTTTATCAGTAAATTCCGATACCACCAAAGGTAAATGCCACCAAAAGACTAAGGAATGTATGGTATGTGGTTTGTTCCAATCACGTTGCTCTCCACTCATGAACAGCGTGTTGTGGTTCAATTTGAATCAAATCAAGTTGTTCTCGATCACTCATGAATCTTTTCATTCGTCACAAACCTCTCCACTCGACCTATGAACGAGAACAGCTTGATTTGATTCATTATGAACGATTTGAACTGAAAACGTGATTCAATTCATTTCGTTCATGCCAATGAATCGTTCAAAATGAGCGAATCACTCATGATCGACACAGCTCTAATGGGCACGATTAAAGGAAATCCAGATTCGAACTTGGGTTCCATGTTCACTAGTCCAAGATCCGTTGGTATTGACGTTAAACAACAGTGGTTTTCAGGGTGCCTTTCGTTTCTCTCCACCCTACTCCATGCATAGTTATAATCTCTTCCTCATTAACACTTTCAGTCCCACAGGTACATTGATGTACACTTAGATCCTTTTCTTGTGATAGAAATCCTTGCTTAAGTATGGAACGCCAAAATTACTTTCCTGGCCCTTACTATTAACTGCCAGTTTCAAATTTTCCCCAAAAAGGTGCTCTCGATGTGAAAATTTCTATTTTATGTGAAAATATCTATTTCAAACGTAGATACTGCTCAAAGTTTGGTCCTAATTACCTGGACTCAGAGGCGTAAATGCCCTCAATAGTCCCATCTATCGCAAATCTCCCCCAAGAAGCCAACGTGAGCAAAGTCCAATCATGGCTTCAATACTTAAAATTATTAGCTTGCTTCAGTCCGCATTCACGTGGGTCTTTAGTTAATTTGTTCCAGGGATGTGTAGTAGGGAACAAAATAAAATTCATTCTTTCCATGAAATTGTTCCCAAGGGATCATTCGCCCGCTGGATTTTAAAGTAGGAATTTTTAGCGCAAAAAGATGAGCTTTCTCTTACTCCCCATCTCTATTTCATTCTTTCGTCAGTACGACCGTTGGCAACGACCTGACTCGGGCGCGAATATATCCCGTGAGAGTGAGGAATGGCTTGCGTGCCCAACTCAGGTGTCCGACGTGAGCCGCCAGGCCCGGGGGAACGAAATAACGTAAGGCAAAGAAAGAACGTAAGAGTGGTGCTGCTCACAGCCGAGTGATCAGGGCCCAGAGCGCCTAGTTCCATCATCCCATGATTAAAGATTAAGATTTCTCACTTAAATGACGTAAATGATATTCTTTTTATATAATGGTAATTTTGATTTTGGGTGTAAATGGGCGATATATATGCCTATTTTACCTTTTAATGTGAACGAGATTTTCGAAAAAAATGTTAATTAGAAATGAATTTTCCCTGGGAATTGAATAGCAATGATACATTGGCCTGGACCATTTAATTTTTTAGTTATTCGTGAATAAATGCAAAAATCGAAGTCAAAATGTGAGGTCAAATGCCCTTCAGTTGTCCATTGTGGTAGGAAAAGTGGACATTAAAAATAACTACGACAATTTTTGGGCATTTTTTCATCTCAATTCACTTTTTGAAGGGGTAAGCCATGTCACCGGTGAAAGCAGTATTTTTAAAAATAAAATTCTCACGACTATGTGGGACTAAGTATATGCTTTGACCACCACCGTCATGGTGGATATTCCTTTAAGAGAATAAAGAGAGTACAGAGAGATAGCGAAAAGGTGCGTAACCCTTGGCCTGAGTGAATTCCGCTGTACCCGGCGCTGGTGGCGACCCATCTTCGAGGGTACATCGGCCACAGGGCTCTCATGGAGCGGCATCGGCGCGTGCGTACGGCCCGTAATGAAGGTCGGGAAAAGGGTGAGGCTGTCAAGGCATCCTCGCAGGGCTCATGGAATTCTACGAACCATTTCACCGTAAGTTTAGCTCGTGAATCTCAGTGAAAAAGAGGTCAGCCTATTTTAATGCAGCAATTATATTCGGCAAACCAAATATCCCAGAGGTGTTACATAACCAGCTTTAATTGGCAACATGAGGCGATTAGTAATTTTTTGCATAAAAAATAGCATTTAATCAGTCATATTAGAACAAGTTATACGAATGTTTGGATTAAGATACTTTTAATGAATTAGGATTATAGTTAAATTAAAAATGTAAACCATTTTTCAAGGAATAACATAGTTTTCACGTGTATAATAATTATAATAAAAGGTCTTAGATAAAAGACGTGAGCATAAGTGTGTTGATTTAAAAAAAAATTTCTTCATGTACAGCATTTATTTATAAGAGACATATATTGCGAAATATTTCGACGTAATGAAGAAATGAAAAAAGTTTAAGGTGACCAACTAAGAAGGTTATCCATTTGCATTATGATTAAAAGCTTACGATCCAAATGATATGCATAAAAAATGAAA
The DNA here is from genome assembly GCA_963169105.1 of Ceriagrion tenellum. Classification (NCBI taxonomy): domain Eukaryota; kingdom Metazoa; phylum Arthropoda; class Insecta; order Odonata; family Coenagrionidae; genus Ceriagrion; species Ceriagrion tenellum. Next base: position 22,885,834 of record OY720635.1, read on the forward strand.
ACATTTCACTTCCTCTCGTTCAAACGACAGTGGAAGTAGTTTTTTCGAACGAGATCTCAATGCATGGAATGATGCCAGAACAAAAGTTTCATTGCAAATTTCTGCGCCGTTTTATTTCCGATGCTTCATCTACTTGTATCACCTGAGTATTGCTAGCAAAATTCAATCTGCCACTCCCGGGGAAACGTTTTGAAAGTGAAATGCTTATCGTCATGTGAATGGAAGAGTAGCATAAAGACGGGCGACTCGTACGCTGCAATGGTGTTCGATAGCGGTGTCAATTCCTATCTAAACGGCATTGCCGAAACTTCGGTGTCTTTGTCACTGAAAATTAGTTCGCTGATATTAACGGAATATCGCTTATGTTGATGCAGTGGGCCGCAGTTCACATTTCTGTTCACTAGGATTCCTGAGAAGAGCAAGTGCGTATTTTTAGCACCAAATCCTGTGAATCAATCAGGAAAATTATATTCTGGGAAACCATTTTGACCCTAGTTCTACATTACAGTCGACGGCGGATTTTATAAAGCTTCTATCGGCACTTCATCGACCAGTTTCTTCTGCCGCTAGAAGTGCTTTTAAAAGTTCTACTAGAGTAAAAATGCTATTTTCCATTCCCAATAATTGATGGAATCTATAAGGAAGCATATCCCTGGGTAGTGATTTTTGTAATGGATGATGAACCCTATCATCGGTGATACCTTATAGTGCACTTTTTTAAATTATTCATACTCTACAATAAAAATTTTTAGTAAATAAGGGTTCTTATCTTTGTCTTCTAATTAGTTAATTACCTTTGAAAGCAGGAAAATTCTTTGGCACAAAACAAATTGTTTCATGTTTTAAGAAAAATACTAGAATCTTTCATCTTCTTGTAATATTTTTCGTGAAATTCTGTATTGTGATAAATATATTTAGCTTCAAAGATACTTAAAAACAGTCTTCCTTCTTTAAAATTGATTGTATTCCAAAATGAAAAATTACAGGCCACTAGCGGAGATATAATGGCGAGGAGAGAGCGCCATTTTCTCCTGTTTTCACACAGGAAATAAAGGTGGATACAAAACATTATCAGTGGAAAAATTAGTATTTTTTCAAGGGTCTAAAACTTCAGTAGCCTTTTTTTATAGTTTTAGTAACAGCTATAGCGTTTCATGTTCTAGATACAATGCGCCTACTCCCAACGAGAACGGAACTCATGGACTCAGAATCCATTAGCGTGAAGTCAAATTCTGAGGTAATACCGATGTTACCCAAAAGTGGATGGGTATAACTCAATTATCTCGACTCTCGGTTTTAATTTCATCGAGGTAAATTTACGGTGTGTTATTCTATCATTACGAAACGCCATCCCAGTATAGCATACCCAATCATGCAGTATTAAGGGGGAAATGCGGTATATTCCACATGCTAAGACAATGGAAAGGCTCGTTTTGTTTTATGCCCGACCGAAACAAAATATTCAATCGGTTAGCAACGAACATATCTTTTCCACGCACGTGAAAAAAGAAAGACGTCAGTGACGCAAGTGGAGTTACCAAGAGTAAAAAAGAGTAATACCACTCTCGTTTGGCCATATCTGGGGAAGGCTGCCAGCATCTGGGACCAATGACAGAAAGATTTTAACCCAAAGCTCAATAAATTATGAAGAAAGCCTTGTATTTTATCATATAGCCACGAGTTAGCAGAAATAGGCAAAACTCTCATGAGGGTAGGATTGGAAGCTGCTATCCTGCATTTGCTGTCTGATGAGATTCCTATCTCGGCTTATACGAAGGGCCATTACGGGCACGGGTGGACCTAAGGAGCTGGTTCGTCGATTTTCAAGGGGTATATTGAGAAAAAAATCTTACTTTAATGCGAAAGAGAGAATGCTCTTTTCCTCATTGGAAATGGCAAATAATTATCGCCGGTAGGTGGGAATAGAACCGAAGGCAATGGCTTCCGAAACGGGATAGGAAAAATAATGTAGGGGATATGGGTTTCAGGATAAAGCAGGTAAAAGTAGAGGGAAAACAAGTTAATCAACAGATTGGAAAAGATATGGAAGCATGAGAATAGGGAAAACACTATGGAGCACCGATTCAAGTAAGGCAACAGAGGTTTGGCAACACATCAAGAAGATTCACGGAGTTCTCAAGAAGGAGTTCTAAGAGCGATTATATCTCAGAGAGGCTAAGCCACGTCTTCTATATTCTAGTCGGCTCCGGAAAAGATACACGTTGAGCAAATTCATAATCTTCCGCATGCACAACATTTAGACCTGCCTCTCAGTCTCAAATATATTTGAAAATAATATTATTAAAAGAATTGAGGCATAAAGGTCATATATTTACACTACGTGGAGGTTACTCGAAAAGTTCATATCTTAGATCTCCACTGGTTTTCCCCGGATCAGGTATTATTGATTGAGCTCCACACGTGTCCATGACTGACTCTGAATCATCTCTGGTGAAAATACCTGGTGAGACGAGGGCAAGTTAGGTCTCAATACGTCGGCAGCCCATAACATGACCTGGTTAGGGTTCCCATTTAATCTGAAAAAACGGGATGTTCCTGAAATGTGACTCATAAAAAAGGTGTTCTGATTCATATTATTGCCCTCAATACATGTTATAATGCATTTTAACAAGTCTGCTGAGTGTATTTCATATTGTATTTGAATTTGAAAATAGTCAAAATCAAAAACTTATCTTCATAGATGTGTTGAATTATCTCACCCCTTACGGTGCCCCGAAACCTGATGAAAAGCCTGTGAAGACTAAATTGACACACTAAATATTATTCCACACTCACTTAACTCTGTACATCAGAAAAAATAAAATATTAAGCCGAACACTCTGTGTCCCGTGCACCATCATTGTTCACTGCAATTATTTGTAACGACAAAACTCAAGAGTTTTCGTACCTTCCCATTGCCAGTTACCAACCCTTTTCAAGTCTGGGCTTCTGACACAAACCTTTGTACTGCCTTGCGGGGAATGGATTAGTTACTTAGAGAGATAAACGACTTTATTCGGGACAAGGAGTGAGACTAGATGACCCCTTTTTCCTCCTAATTCCTCCTGAACCCTCGTCCGTTAGTAAAGTAATGTTATCGTCTCTTAAAAAAACATGGTTTATGATAAAAAATATATATATTTAGCAATTGTGCAAAAAGTTAAGTGTGTGCAAGATATATACGTCAGGGGGAATAGTTAAAGCAGAGGTAGATGCACGCATATGCATTAAAATATCGGGTCCGGAATAAAAAAATTAAAACCGTGGAAATAGCCACGCAGGAATATCACGGGGACCGAGCGAGATACGCTATGCATCGAGTTCCGGCTTTAGGTAGGTAGGTAGTAACTCCCCACAAAAGAGGTATATACATACAGACAGCGCTCTCCCCGGCTTTGTTTCCTTGGGAATCCTCCCAACGCTGTTGCTGGGGGGGGGGAGGGGCAGGGATGTGGGAGGAGAGGAAAGATGAAGGGGTAGAGGAGATGAGAGAGAGAGAGAACGGAAGTCGTATCCATGGTTACGAAGGTCCTTATCGCACGAACAGACGAGCGGTGACTGCGCGTGTTCCGGAAAGGACGAAAGGCTTCCACGTCGAGTCGAGATGGGAGGAGGATGCATGGAGCGGGAGGAGGAGGAGAGCGCCTGTCGAATGAGTAGGCAATCGAGACTTTAACATTGCGCTGCATTGTACAGTTTTGAAGGGCCAGGGAGAGGTAAGAGCTCCATTGCGGGATGCACAGAGCCCTGGGATGGATCTACGCATTACCCTGACAGCCACCACAGGGGCGTGTGACACGGGGTGTTAAGACCCTAATCAAGAAAATGTGAGCAAATATGAAAAATCAATGAAAGAGGAAGAAAGTGAACTGTATATCAGCAGAGTGTCTTAGTGTTTCACTTATTCTATTCCCTCGCTCAAAACAACTTGACTGGGTAAGTGAAACAAGATTCGGCGTGAATTTCTGAAATTCCATTAAATATTTAAAAGATATTAACGTTTACAATCCACAGAGGTCAAAGATCCAGGGTGCCATCTGTATTTCCATGCCTTTGCATCATCATTGGTTGCTTAATGGTCAAAATGCAAAGGGATTGAAATGCGGATTGTTTCCTACCTTTTTGTCCATTGTGAATTTTAAAAGTAGATAATTTTTGCAATAGAACTTGATTCAGCGTAACTTGGCTCATTCTTGCTCCAAAATCAAGCAATTGCGTAAAACTTCCATCCAATTACAGCGCATTACTGCCGAAATCGACTTTACGATAGATTGATGAGGCCTCTCATAGCCTTGAGCTTTAGGAGCTAAAGTCAGCTCCCTGGAAATAGATTGGTTGAGGCCTGATATCAATTGTAAATACTGCGTGGTACTCTGTAAGTATTAAATGGAAGGTCTGCAAAAAAATTAGGGCTATTATCCACTGACTTCATTATATTCTCCTCATTCATGTAAGCTCAAACGTATTCACAGCAGACTTGACAACCAAACAAAGTTTTCCATACGGCTATTTGAGGAGCAATCGTGTGTAGCAATCAAAGCACTGCTTCCTGACTTATAAGTGTACAGCAGGCCATGCTCTAAGATAGCATTAAGAGAAAGAACTGAGCCCAGAATTCCAGGCAACGCCAAGTCGAACTACGCTGCTTATAATCGTGATCAGCAAGACGCTAGTTTCAAGGTCTCACCTCCGGCGCTGCTCCGAGTCGCGCCAAGTTACGCCAAATTAAATTACCTCGTACAATGTTTTATTTTGTCTCTATTAGTTGTAGAGTTGTAGAGATCTGTATGTAGCTACAGGAATATCCTTCGTGTAGTCTGATGCTAGCTTAAACATAATCGGCCGTATTCATAGATTTCAGCTAAAAAGCGCTAGTCGGTGACTAACTTAGTCAGCTACTAAGAGCACTTAGTCGCATACTAAAAAATGGTATTCATAGATCCTTTCCAGTGAGATACTAGGAGCTACTAACCTAGTATGCCACTATCGTAGCGGAGTACATAATTGTTGGTAGCGACTGCCCTAGAAACAATGAAGCAACGCTTGGCAACACTGCCACTGGCTTCATTGTACGTGAATTCATATGATATACATCAATATTGCTACAATGAAGCCATCGTTAAATACTCTAATTTCCCCATATTTTAGCATTACCATCATAATATTGACGAATCTTCCATAAAATTTTATTGTTATTGTATAGAAAAATCGGGAATACATGCTTGTCATAAATTTTATTTTTTGCCACACGTAGTAATACACCACAAACTTGCACAGATCGTTCATAAAATAATTTGGACACTCTGGAGCTTCACCACATCAAAGTTGAACTAACTCCGTCCAACCGCACCAAATTAAGGTATCAGATATATTCAAACAAACACAGGACTTTCTTGAGGTATCCACCGTTCCATCAATATTAAAACACTCAAAATAGAAAATCTTTGCCTTTAGTTAATGGATAATGACTGGTATTTATATAGAAAATGTAACAGCCCTCACATTCACACACTAACTATCATTTTGTAAACGAAAAAAAAACATGCACACGGTACAGCGGACATTGTCACAATTTAATCTGAATACCTATTTGTCCCTTCACGAATCCATTCTGAGCATTAAATAAGACGAAACTGATTTCTCTTATCCACTTAGAAGATAAAACAGAAAATATGATGCGATAACCTTCTGAAGCACTGGAAGAAGTTTATATCACTGTGCGAACCATAACAACGATAACAACGTTCTGCTACCAAAACAAAAACGAAACGAAATAGAAATTTTCGGCAGAATGTAAACAGACCAGCGCTATGATGTAAACAGACTCACAATTACAATTATTACCTGTGCGAATTCATTATAACTCATTAAGATAAGTCTTTATATCAATGTAAGACATATTTATATGACAACACAACCATAATATGGTCGAGTTAATTACTCTGAAGCACCCCACTTGATGCAATAGTCACGAAAACTAATATACACTTGTAAATTGTTGACGAGGCTTCCTTCTGGACACATTCTAAAAATGAGCTGTATTCTAGTAGAGAAATCATCTAAAACCACAAATAAAGAGTACTAAGGCCCGAAGAATTTAAAAATGCAATTGTTACCCTCAAAAACAGTCAATACACACAAAATGATTTATGCACTTTATTAATAAAGCTGTGAGGCGTAGCACTGATGAAACGAGATGAAAAAGAGATGACAACCACCTTACGATGCTCGAAACCACAGTAATCATCTCCTTAACTTTTCCTTTTTCGTTGAATAAAACACTTATGAAGCACTATGAAGTACCACAACACTGTGTCGTTGACTAAGAACAAATAATACATATGCTCAGTTTGATCCAGCAACAGTACTACACGTTGCATCCGCCAGCCTTGAGAAAAGCAATATTACCAGTATCTTTGGTACTTTCGCCTAAAATCTCCGTTATGGCTTCACCCGAGGTGACAGACCGCCATATTTAGTCGCGCCTCTAAACAAGACGAGAGTGTGTTTAAGAATCAGCTACTAAAATAGTGGCTCACTTGGCGCTGCTGAGCTTAGTAGCAGTCAAATGAATACGATTTTGTTAGTTGGCGACTAGTTAGTGCGCTACTAAGCCGATAGTAGCTCACTAAGGAATCTATGAATACGGCCGAATGTTTCAAGTAATCTAAGCGAGTAGACTCCGATACTGTGGCAGCTCCCAGCCTAAGAAGCCCTTCCACTAGCTGAGTTTCAGACTCTTTTCTCACGTTTCAGTTTTGACAAAGCGTGAGGCCTTCTTTTGAAATTTATTTATTTTCTGAATTAAAACTTTCTATTCAGGGCACTAAATTATTCGTACCTTATTCGAGATGTGGCCTAACGATTTTCCATCTTTCATGCCTTTTTCATCCTACGGCCTTCTCATTATTTGCTTGATAAACCACGTCTATTTAATGCAGTATTACATTTGTTGTCAATTCCTTTTTACGACGTTAGACATAAAGTGACGGTGATCCCCATTACCAAATACCTATTTGACTTCATCCGACAAATTACACATATCCCCTTCTTTTTGTAAATATGGTGTTCATCCTATTTATTCCATAAGGAGTCAACCACTGCGAATGTATTAAGAATTGAGTTGGACCTTTCACTAATGGCTCTTGTCTTCCTGTCCTATGTATGTATGGTACCTTTTACCCACCGGTTCCGTTTATTTTTGTGTGCCAACGTCTAAAATTCTACCTGAACTTTTATTAAAAATACGTGGTTTCTCTCCAAAAAATAATCCTAAAAGTCGGTCATTTTTGGCGTAATGGAGCAGAACTATGCTAGATCTTTCGTTTAACATCAAAATCAAAATTCCAGTACATCGGAATAGTAAGATTTACGGCACGGAAAGCTTCATCCATGGCCAAAATGGCCAACAGGAGCCGTTGGTCCGCATCCACTCCTTATGTATGCATGGCGCCAACTCAAGGTCAAGCTCGCGTTGTACTTAACCTCACAATTGAACGAGACCACAATTACTTCATTCGTGCGTTAAGTAAAGGATTTAGATAGTCGGGATGGATCTCCATAATAAACATAATATCACGTCCCTGCTAAAAAATTCTGTGTAGTTCCTTGTAAGTACTTCTACAAAATTTCTTAAAAAGTTCAATGGATATTCCGTAGTAGTTCTGTAGTATTGAAACGCCATTTTACGGAATTCCCTAGGACGTTCTGCAGAATACCTTAGGATGTTCTGCGGTATTCCTTGGGACGTTCTACAGAAGCCCTTTGATGCTCTGTAGAACTCGTTACAAGCTCAAGGAAACCTCACATATTTCCGTAGATTTGCTGAAGTTCTACATAACAGCTTGTAAGAAGTTATTTTGTTATGAAAATAACTATATGTACAGAACATGTGTTCTGTAGAGTCAGGCTCTCATGTTCCGTACAGATCCTTAGAAACGGAACTAGAACTGAAGAAAAAGAGTCAATTTCCGTAGAATTCCTTACGTTCTACAGAACAGCTTCTAAGTAATTTTTATTGCATGGGTGTTGGTCCTAATATCTCATTGATTGAGTGATTTTAATGCCCCTCCACGTCAGAAGCGAGGTGAAAGGTGAGAGAGTCGGGAGAAGGAGAGGTTCGAGTGGCTGTGCAAGCCGAGCAGAGGTTTGCTACGCTACGTCTAAAGACATACGCACCCCCGCGAGCTATGCTAAGGGGTGAGGGTGCAGAGGACAGGACGCGTGTCCGACCTTTTAAAAATAAAAAAAACCACCCTTAACGACCCTCAACCATCTACATTGAAAAAAAAATGAAAAGAGGACACCCTCTTCTCCCATCCCTTTACAACGTTCCCCACCGTCATCATCATGAGACTGGAATCTCTCTCTCTCTACTCGTGCTCCTCCTCTTTGATACGTGACTGGGAACTCTTAGGGAGGGTCCTCGGGAATCTGGGCGATCTTATCCCTATTGAGTGCCATATATACATGCTCTCCCTCCTCATTATGAATGGCTCCTCCCTCTCCTCGCCCTCCCTCCTCATCTCTGGAATGCGAGCGTGGAGGGCGACGGGTAGACAGAGAGAGGGGGAGGAAGGATTTCTGGGCCAATCTGGGCTTTGCCCTTGCCCGCTTCGGCTTCGGGAGAGAGATTGGCCAAGGGTCCTCCTGGCGCTCGCATTCCACGGAGCTATGGTACGCCGCATGGCTCTGGGGAGAACACGGCGAGTACCAGACAACTAGTAGCTACCTCAGCGAACCTCGACGGGTAGAGGAAAAAAACGAGGCTTGTTTGGTTTATTTCATTTCTTCGAACCAACGCATTCCACAGTTATTATCTCTATCTTAAGTTCATTGCCTTCTATTTACGTGACACTAATCTCAGCACTCGTTAGGAGCAATTTTTATTCCAATTACCAAGAGAACCTTCTCACCCAGGCAGAAGACCTACCGAGACAAGAATTTGTGCCTAGCTGAAATCAAACAGCTCAGCTATTTTGTTAGGTAGAACTGCCCATTACGGATCACCTTTGTCATGATTACTCAAAAAGCTAAATTTTAAATCTTCACCATTGAGAAACCTATCAATGTATGGCATTTCTTTTGTTAATCAATTAGCAATATTGTATGTACCTTAGCTTCAAATGAGTAAATATTGGAAATTCTTGTGATAAACTGTTGTTGCCAGCAATGATGTAGTCACACCCGAGAAGATTTCATCAGTGATGATTTAGTTACTAGAATATTGGCTTTCAATGCCGAAGACGGGATCTGTGACACCAGGAGTAGTACATTTATCAGTGGCATTCAGAGGCTTACTTCAATATAATATGAAAATTGCTGGTCCTTCATGATCTAAAATAATAATATGTAAAAATGGTCTTGATAATTCAGAAAAAATGCCATTCTCGATATATTATCTCTACATTGTTCCAATAAATGACACTAAACGTTTTTCATGCCAAAGTGGAAAAGGCACCACGCCCAAATCCTCTCGGCAATTCCTACGTTCAACATTAACGTATACTCAGGCAACTGAGTGCCAAAATCAGTTTTCCCACAGAATTAGACATGACTCTCTTTGCCGAAGCGATAACCAACACACTTCAAACATGATGGAGAGGTTGTTATATATGATATCACCAGGTTGGGGAAAATTAATTGGGAAGCTGTTATTTTACTACCGTCAAGACAGGGCAGTCACGTCCAATTTGGATCTGATATGTTTTTTTTTGCAAGTTAGGTAGACCAGCTAATAGAGCATATGGTTTCAGAAAAGAGGATGTCCGGTCAAAATGCATATCCTTGGTAGGAACTCGTTTCCTTGAGGCACCCAATCATAAACTTCTAGTGTTCTGCTCTCCATAATTAGTATAGACATTGATGGAGTAGGGGAAGAAAAGTCTCAGATACTTTGCAAATACTAGTTTCATAAGCAATTAGTTACGAAGTACACTTACGCTTTAGCGCCTATCAAACGAAGCCAGAGGTTGATCACTGAGAGGGCGGGTAATTTTATTCTACCCAAAGGATTGATGGCCTGCCACGTGTTCCCTGAAATGGACCAGAAACAAGTGCCTGACAAGTGCTTTAACAACGGCGTCCATGCCTATTCTTTTGGACTCGGCATTGAACCCCAGACTCGGTGATATTTTAAGGTCATCGCAGTGAAAATTGGATCACAGCCACTCCCGCAGCGGATGGCTTAGTGAACTCGGGGCTATTCGCTTTTTATTTGCTTTCCAGAGCGCGTTCCTGCGGATAAATTGAAACAATAGCATTTTTTTGTAATCATATTTATTTTTCTTTTTTCGCTTGGCAAAGAAACGTCACTAGCCCGCGGGGCATTCTCACTTTAGGGTGAGCGCGTGAGCCGACCGACCGGCCGCCGCGACGAGAAGCGAATCGCCCCGGGCGCGCGAATGATTAAAAAAGAGAAGGAAAAATAAAAGAAAAACGGAAAGCGCGCGCGGGCTGCGTGAGAGATGAATATTTCGGCCGTCGAGGACAACTCCGGATCCGCGTCCTCTCAATCCGACCGACGCTGGAACCTCCTCTTCATCCCTCTCGGACGGACACACAGACAGACGGACATGAGAATAGTTCCTACCCTTCCCGCGAGTGCACGATTCCCGTGCGACCAGCGCGACACTGGAATGCCTAAACTGCATTACCATTCGCCACTCGGGCCCTGCGCCGGAGAGTCTCGCCGTAATTATCAGCGTCATGTGTTTTCCTTTATTATTTTTCGCTCCCCTGCAAGGTGATTCGCAAACTTTGAGTTGCTGCATATTTTTCTCTCTCAAGCAATGGCGCTCTCTAGGCCTCGGAAAACTTCGAGAGCGTAAAAAATTTAAGGAATGCGCCATCCTATCAACCTTTTCGAATGTGCTAAAAGCTCCTAAACAACAGGAGAAATTTAAGGCAATAAATAGCAAGTCGGAAACTAGCTCAGAGTTTCACGGGGTGGAAGATGGAGGTACTTTAAAAAAGTGGAAGCTATTAGGTTCCAGCGTCCGACTAAGTACAGCGCGACACTCACGAATTACAATCCTCAGTCTAGGCATTTTCGAGCCTAATCTTAGGAGTTGCTCTTATTCGTCCATTAAAGCGTAAGTAATGCCAAAAAGGGAGATCCTATTTTCGCCGTCATTTCGAAAGCAGCCAAGGTATTAAGCAAACTCATTCATAGCGTGGCCAGTTAGTCAGTTAGCACCTCTCTCCTGTGTGATTGCATAACTAGTTCCGAGTAAAAGAGCCTCCTTACAACTTAATAGCATTAACTTCTTCATGGAGATAATCACGTCCAGTAAGTAAGTCTAAGTAAGATTTTCTTTACCACATGGATCTCATGAGCACTATTACAATGCAAATTAGGCATACTTACGGATACATTTTGGTCTAGCACTAATGAGATTCGTCGCAGCAAGAAATATTACCTCATTTCTCCGCATGAACACAAATAACTTTAGTCACTGAAAGCACATGATTCCTCTGTGTGACAAAAGTCGACCGCTGTTACTAGTAATAAATATTAGAATAGTCTATAAACTTTTACAGGAATATGGGCATTGTAAGTGATAATTTCTCACTCTAGAATTTTAGATTTTAAAAAAATCTACGCAAATGCTCCTTTGAGTATTTATGTTAACCACGGGATTGCCTATGTAGGGTGATGGATTTTAGAGCAACAATGTTTCAAAGGGTAGTCAAAATTCGTTCACCTGATCCTAATACTCGAGATAAATTGTAAATAAAATGATAGTTTTCAATACGTTTCTGACTTCAATGACAAACTATCACTTTACAATTATACTCAACCTAGGGGCAAAGATGAGGCTGATATCGTCCAATGAACGAAAACACAAAGAAAACCGCCGGGGCTCATCAGTCCTGCAACAAGTAGAACGCTGATCTCCATTCCTAGCGGCTAATATCTTCAGGTAACCATGTTTCTTCACTTCACGCCTGCCAGGCCATAATGGGATAATAATAGCCAAGCCTGTTGATTCCCCTCTCCCTCCATAGACCCCCTCTCCCACGCGCATTCCTAAGCGTGATGGATCCTTTGTAGGGCCTTGCAGCATGCTACATAACTGCAAAGGAGTAAAAAATCACTGTGATTAAGAAGTTTTCAGAAGCCATATCATGGTATATACTGCAGTAAAATTTCATTCGAGCTCCGTTTACGGGAGAATAATTCACAGGCCTTCCATCCAATTTCGACAGGACTGAATGGCAAAAGAAACAATTGAGCAACTATGATTACAGTTCCCAAACGGTGGCACATTAATACACACTTTACCCAGAGTATGGGACATGGTGTAATTTATCAATGCGTATGTAAATGTGGGAGTACTTCCGATCGTTTTCTTGTAAATGTTCCATGTATAACAAATGGAAGAACGCAAAGATAAAAGAGTAACACATTGGTACTCCAGATTATATTTCCCGAGATGAAACAGATTTTGCTTTCACGATTGTTGTCAAAATACAGCCAAGCTGATGAAAGTGATGATCACAATTAAGTGCGGGAGCGTAGAGGATATTCGTCTTGGAAAGATAATTTTCCTGTTTTCATGACCACATTACGCTCACATTTGAGTGGAATTATAGTTATAATAAGCCCATCAGACCATGGATTATATTCTAGTAAATACTTAACTTCATTTGATATATTTCATGACAGAATTTAGAGCTACTCACAGGACGGAATGCTTTTTTCGCCATTCCCAGACCATGGGATAAATGAAAAAAAAGGAGGTAATCAAAGATTTATATCGACTACGAGAGTGACAGAAATCCTTGAAGGAAGCATTTGAGAGAAAATGGTCTTCCTCTGAGGAATGCAGCAGGTTTTCCGGTTTTATGCCTAATTTTAGACCCCACCAATGGTCTTCTTCTATGGAAAGCACCGGATTTTTTATCTAAATACCTTAATTTGTCCTGATCTAAGGAAGTTTGCGGTTTTTTCAACGTAAAACCTTATATCTAGAAGTACAATAACCTTATTTATCCGTTAAAAACTTCTAACACAAACTGTATTGCAGGGAACGAGTATTTCTCGCGTATTTCCACTAATTGATCACAGACCGGGAAGTAAAACCTGAGGAAATGCAGGATAGTTTCACCTTAAAATATGTGAAGAAAAAACAGAAAAATTTTATTTTCCACAGTAAGTAAACGCAGGATTTTCCGCTTACATAAATCTGAAATTATCTCTGGAAAGTAACGATCACAATCACGACACATTTCTAGGAAGGCGTCGGCGCCTATGCTTCATGGCGAAATAATTGGGATAACAAAGTCCGCTTAAACTCAAATCCAAGCACGCCCGGATTCCTTCGCGTCCGGATTCCACATCGCAGCATGAGAACCGACCGACGACTCGCTGAAATTCGTATCCTAGGATTCGCGGTAAGTCTGGAGGGAGCTATGAGAGAAGAAGAAGGCAGTCACTGTTTTGCATTTGCAAGAAAGCCCTCCTCTCTCGCACGGCGTGGATCCGAAGCCCCGTTCAAAGGTTGGAGGCGTAGGGGGAGGGGTACTAGAGCGAAGCCCGTAAGTGCGAGCGGGAGGATATTGGGGGTGCCAAAAATAAGAAAAAAAATTAAACTTGCCCTCCCCCCTTTCGCCAAAGAAGAATCTTGGCGACGGAGAACAACCCCCCCCCCACTCTTCTCCATAATCCTCGCCCTTAAAGCCAGGAGAAGGGTTGAGGCGGGGTGTAAAGTTGCATCTCGCGGATTATAATAGCTTGCACATTCCTGCCCCCGGGTGGCGAGGGGGGGGGAGCAAGGGAGGGGTGGAGTTGGGGGAACCAAAATATCTTCCTCCGCTCTTCCACTTCTCCGAGAGTTAAAAAGATAAAAAAAGACGAGCTCTGCCGACGGAACAGCGATCTAAACGCCTCTCTCTCTCCCTCCACGGAAGAGAACAAAAAAGACATAGGGAAGAGGATAAAAAAATTCTGGAAGGGGGGGTGGGAATAGGATATGGGGGTTGGGGTAAGGGAAGGAGAAAAAGGATCCAGGAGGAAGGCAGGGACGTAATCGGCAAATTTCTCCTCTTTTTTTTAGCCATTCGTCGAAACGATGAAAGAGGGGATGGGTGGCTCCCCTAGGTGATGAGAGGAAGGGGGGATCATTTTTTTCACAAGGATGGATGTCGTTACTAAAGGGCAAGTCGGAGCGGCCATTAGCGCACGTGTCCTTGATTATACTTAATCTGTCCGAAATCTCCCCTTACAGTTCAGTAAACTAACGAGTTGGCATAATCCGCATGTTATACGATCTTTTAGGTTTTGATATCACGACTGCATTAGGTAGGGAATAATGTATAGCACTTCATTTCTGACCATTCAACAGCCAGGTCACGCCGGTATCACATTTGAGTAGGTACCACAAAATAAATTGTCATGCGTTGACAGAGAACTGATTGAGTTTTTTGGACACACCCTGAGACATAAAGAGCCCCCAGAAAACAAGTACGAAAGGAAAGGAATTAATGAGAAGATTTGACATTGCAGATCAATGATGAATCTGGAAAAGTAAGCGTGATGTGGAAGAATGGGATTGAAAAGGGACAAAGGCATAAACAGAAGAGAGGATAGACTGAAAGTGTACAGCAAACCGATCCGTGGATTGATGACTTCTGATGATTATGAGCGAAAGAACGACTCCATCAACCCATCCATGCACCATGACATTCGTACAGGGACTAACATGAGATGTAGGGGAAGCAATTTGCCTTTTATGTCAGCCCGGGGACAGAGGTAATATCACACCATAAACTCAATTCATACAAGTCAAAATCATGACACGGCGAAATGCGATGTCCATCACCGTGTTCCTCTGCGGTAGGGATACAAGTCTGAAATTTTTGTGTGATCCATCCAGCTCCTGTAGTTTCGCGGGAAGAGATATTTTATTTCAATTAAGGGGTAATTCGGGTCAAAAGGATCCGCAGAGTAGCAATTAGCGGAGATAGTTGGCTTAGGCAAGGAATTCAACGTGATCTCCCGTTTTCGCATGGCTCTCGCGTCGGACAGACAGGTGGCAGGGATCCACAAAGGCCATCAACCCGATCGAGTGAACGTGAGATCTAAGAGTCAGAACAGGGCGAGCCCGGCCAGATATTCCGGGCACATCATTAAAATGATATACTAGCAACAAAATTAAGCGTACGAGGCAATTTCGAAGCCAAAAATTTCCTTTTCTTATAAACTAATCAAAGCACTGTCGGAGAGGACCTGAGGGCGTCGGGCGTAAGGCATATGCACTGGAAGGTAATTTGTAAATGGGAGAAAGAGACATCTGGATGATAATTGCAAAAGAATTAAAGAGACAGTGCAATACATTTTGGTGATCCAATTGATGATGAGGCTAGAGTACTGGCGTCCAATTCGAACGATTAGGGTTCGATTTCCAGAGATATGCCGGCAGAAATGCCGACCCCAACTTGGTCACCACTATGATAGCACTGCAGTGCATATTCTGTGCGTCAGATGGGACGTTAAATTTATGACCAATGGACGTATTTTAATAAGAGCAGGAGGAATGAAGAAACTGACCCCGGATGTCGATCATCTTCTCAAATAATAAGCCAGTGATACAACTCTGAAATCTTTGCACAAACGAAGTTTTGAAGAAAATGGTACCTCACGGAAACTGACATTAATTTTAGCGACGACGTTACCGGCTTGGGAGTTAACATCGACAACTGTACAGAAATGAGCAGGCTTATTACACTCATAATTAAATAGCCATCGGGGGTGGGAGAATGGGTGGCACACTTTAGACCATACGTCTCCTTCCCCTCGATTACGAAAAAATAACCAAAATAATTATATACAAAGCTCAAATCACATAAGTTAAATCTTTTGCGTCATCTGCAATGATCGGACTTATAGCAAGGTCAAGATAGACGTACAAAATAGTTTTTGAGAGGAAGCACGGAAGTACGGAGAATTTCTGCGTCCAACTTGGGGAACGAATGCAGATGTTTATGCAGGAACAATTATTGTAATGAGAAAATTATGACCAAAAAGCCTAAAAAAGGGTACTTTGAAAGTCATGATTATTAATCATCAATCTGAATATTGCTTGGCTGTCGCTCCTCAATCCATTTTCTTTTCAGCAACCTGCTTTATCCCTTCATTTTTCTCCACTTCCACATCCTTGATGTAAATTGTCTCCATGCATCCCTTTCTTGATTGACTCATTTTGGTGGGATATGACCGACAGGTAAATTAATTTGGACGATTGAGAGCGGGTAAGGAAGTCGGTAAGGAAAGCATTATCTATCTAATATAAGGATGACGATAAATCCGGCGCCTGCGTCAGATTTCTCCTAGAGAAAGGCAACCGGAGGACCATAGTTTAGCGTCCCTTTTGACGGACGCAGCACTGTGGTCGAAATTCCCATCGCTTAGTGTCTATGTAGTAATCGATATTTTACTGAGGACAGTCTCGTCACTGCAAGAAATCCAAAGCTGGAACCTCTGAAAGGAATGCCACTACATCAACCCCATCATCTTCCCATTGTTGGTCTTCATTGGCATTTTTTCCGATTCGTTTGCACGAAAAAAAAAGATTGGTGAACAGGACGATCTGGAAATATCATCTCATGACAAACATAAATGAATCCCACCGAAAACGAGTTTCCACCGTCACCTAGGAAACGCTAATCATTGCATAAAAGGAACGCAGATCAAGCGAAAAAATTACGGAACGGTCACGGTTCAAAGAAGCCCTGAGCGATGACCGATTAATGGCCGGCTCAAAGGCAGTAAAGGCAGAATACCACGGAAGGAAAGAGGGAGTCGCCTGTGTCGTTCAAGAGGTGGGCGACCCCGCAGAGGATTAGGACGCGACGAGAAATGAAAAAGGAAAAAGTCGCGATTCGATGAGAAAGATGGCGCTTCGCAACTCGGAGTGAGGGGCGAACGCACACATGCGCCAATGTGCACCCCGCTCGCATTTCTCCTCCTTCCCCCTGAACTCCCATCAACGTCTCTCCCTCCATCAACCCCTCTCCCCATTCTCCCTCCTCCCCAACCACCGCATCGAAAAGAGTACACCCCTCCCGTTCACGCTTCACGGTGTGGGAGAGGGAAAGAGCGGCGGTGCATCTCGCGAGATCGTGGAAGGGTCTCGTGTGCGAAAGGAATGATGCAGTGCGATGTGTGAATTTCAGCATCGCATTGTGATGTCAATTTCGTACCAAAAATACATAATGTGAACAAAAATATATGACGTGGTATCGTACAGAGACGGATAACCTACTCCCATGGCTTAATATCGAGTAACATTCTTATTAGAGGTGAAAATTTCGGTACATTTCGAAGATTCGATTTATGCGATTTGATTCATGACAATGACTCGTTCATTTAAATCATTCATAATGAACGAAATGAACAATGGAAAAACCAAATGACAGCGATGAGTGATTAAATAACGATGAATGACTTCACTACGAAGAATCAAATATTAGCGAGGAACAATACTAAGACGAAGGATCAAATCCAACCATTTCGTACCATTGGGAAGCTGCCTACGCGGAGATATTGCGTGATATGAAATTTGTTTTTCAGATTAATTTAGTTTCATCGTCGAAATATTGGGAGACTTGAGGGACCTGAAAGTGCGTATCCTTAGAACAGCTTAAATCATGTTGCCTGGAGTTGGAGCAATTTGGGATTATATGTTAAGAATCTAATGCACTTGCGATGTTTGTGTGCAAATGGTTGTGTTTGGTGTTGTAATCAATCAACTTTATATGATCGCCTCTATAAAATTATTCCTTAGTTTTTATCAGTAAATTACATGTGTGACAACAAGACTATGGAGTGCTTGGAATGTGGTTTGTCCCAATCACATTTCTCGCCACTCACGGACAGAGTGTTTTGGTTCAAATTGAACCAAATCAAGTTGTTCTCGATCACTCATGCATCGTGTGATTCTTCACAATCCACTCCACTCGTCCTATGAACGAGAACAGATTGATTTTATTCATTATGAACGATTTGAACGGAGAACGCGATTCAAATCATCTGGTTCATGCAAATGAACCGTTCAAAATGAACGAATCGCTCATGATCGAAAAGCTCGAATTCTTATGTACTAAATCGCGAATGGAATGACAAATGTTTTCGAGCATAGGTCAGCGCCGTACTCGAACGATGGAGTCATCGAAGATTTATATTTATTCGCTTACATATATTTCGTCAAAATCTACCGATCTACGTCACATTTTGTCCGGTATTGCAAAATGCACGGTATCGACTTCGACGTGGCATCGTGCAGAGACGGATAACCTACTCCGACGGCTCAACATCGATTTACTCATTATTATCGCACAATGAATTCGATAAATTACAAAAATGTGCGAGGAAAACGGGGGTTAGGGGCGCCACATGAGAACTCGAGAGCAGTGGTAGGTTTTGATGGACCGCATATGCGAGTGTGGTCTAGAAGGGAAGGGTTTTAGGGTCCCCAGGGTGATGGCGGGGGTGGGGGATGAGAGGGGTGGTTAAAAGAGGAGTATAGGGTTACACACGGCGGCGGCGAACAATACGAAGCGATTTGTTGACCATCACGACGAGGAGGTCGGCCGACAGTGAGACGACGGCGGGAGGCATACGGTCCCGTTCAGTGGCGCCTCCCCTCCCCTCCCCCGGTGACAGGCGCCACCCCGCGCGTCTTCCGCCTCTTTCAACTGAGGCGGCCTCCTCCATGGCTTCGAGGCCGGAATGGTGATTAGGTTGCGCTGCGCAGGGGAAGATGGAAAGGAGAGATGCGGTGACGGAACATGGATTAGCTACGTGGAGAGGGAGGGAGATTGAGCGAGCGAGTGGCCACTTGGAGGAGAGGAGAGGAGGTGGTGATTGAAGGGAGGGATAATGTCGTGGGTTTACGAGAGGAGGAATCGGGTTAAGAGTAGTTAAGAGCTATTGTTAAGGGAGCGGATTGACAGCGCGGAGGGTTAGCGTTGGCTGCTACATGGATATATGTGCGTGTGTGTGTAGGGTGCTGCGCATGGAGGCCGAGCGGAAAGAGCGAGGGACCCGTATCGAGGCTAATGTCTGAACACGTGACGGACGAGAGCCCCGCCCCTCAGTGGGTTGAAATTAAAAAAAAGGGGGAAAGAAAAGGATTTAGTGGCCTTTTTTTCGAATTGTTGACAGATGTAAAATATCCACGGGGAAGAAACGAAGATAGTTGGATAATTATGGCAAATTTGAGGCGAAAAATGAGAATATTACTTGTTTTTATATGAATAGCAGTCTTTGCTAAAGGAAAAAAACCACACGAGAATTTTTATATTTTTTAATATTATTCAGCGATACAGAAAAAATGAAGCAGGATTTACTTTTAAAGAACTTCATAATTAATTTCGATTTGAAACTCGGCCGCATTATAAATAGGCTACCTCTGCATCCACCTGGAACACTAAAAGCGGTAATATCTCAACAATTCTCTCCATATGGACATAACAAAAGATTGTTAATATTTTATTTACGCACTTAAGTTTTATTAATCGACCCCGTTTTCAAGGAATAACTGTTTTAATGACGGTTATCCATTTATAGCATGGTCTATATATAAAATTTTAGAGTGGAAATGATTACTATTTCCTGCTGTTTCATTTTTTCTTACGATGGAACGATTCTACAAAATTAAACCAGACACAACTTTGAAGAATAATTATTTGAAGGTAGCGGATATAACCAACAGAGCGGACTGTGGTCACGTGTTCCTGACGTCATGCCCTCAATATCCAGTACAATGGTGCGAGGCGAGACAGACGGACAAAAGCCATCGGCGGAGCAAAGGTTTGGTGCGGACGGCGCGTCGATATAAATGAAAGGCATAGGTGGAGTGCGTGGTGCGGGAACAGTGCTCCGCAGGCAGACACGCACCAGTTCAGAGAGAGGTGTTGGAATGTGAGACGGTGGAGGTCGCATGTGAAAGACAGGACGCAAAGGAAAGAGAGAATTGATTAACTTTGCAGGGAAATGAGAGTCCTACGCATAACAACAGTGAGTAAAAATGAAGCTGTGTTCAGAAGAGTTGAGAACCATTTGGAACTGAAATGCGACTAAGAGAATCCAGGTATATTGGGTACACCCACAATGAGGTGCAATGGTCTTGTTAGTCACACAATAGGGAAGGATATATGAAAGAAGGGCTTACGAGAAGGACCAAGGAAGAATCACTGCCAGCAAATAAAAGGGATGTGCCAAGTCGTTCAATTTAGACCTACCAACCTCTGGATTTATGTATTCTGCCATCAAATATTGTTTAAAAAAAGACAAATCCAAGATCCCATTGAAAGACAATCATTGACGAATCCCATTGAAATCAATCTTTCTAAAAAATATTCTTCAGAGAATTTTTATCGTTATTTTCAAATAACCTCGATAAAAATTGCCGTGACATTAACACCAAGCACGGCGTATTTAACTTTAAGGGAGAAATAAATCAGCTGAGCAATAGAGCCTGTTAAATCTCCATTTGGGAAGGAATAAAAAGGATCTCTCTTAAGCTATCCATTTTCTCCAAAGAAAATGGCCGTTGGCAGTCAATATTTCCATAACGGCCACTATATTATACCATTTCAATAATGATTCAATATTTTATTTTATTTTTTATTACGCATCAAAGTCCAAAAATTTATATTTTACCCAATACAAATCTTAAATGGAAATTGCATCCCTCTATTTAGTCATCTTTATTTCCTTATAGGAAGACGTTGGGATTTTCTTCTGACGAAGTACAAATATGATGCGAATAATGTATCTTGATATTTTTAGGTATTCATGCTCTAAAATTGATCATAATTGAACATGTCGTAGTATTTTAAAAGAAAACCCTGGAACGAATCGGAACTTAATCAACAGATAGGAAAATCTTTCGCGTGAATAAAATTTGAAAACTTCACGTGCACGAAGGAGGAACAGTTCTGCACTGCCGCATCATGTGGAAGAAATGAAAAATCCGAGCGTCAGACGCAATGAGTGACACCTGAAGCAAAGGTCGAGCGAGGATTGCGACATGCAGGTATTTGAGATGGAATTGGAAAGCAGAACAGGATGGTAAAATAAGATTGCCTCAAACGCTTTAAGTTCCATCTAGAACTGTGCTGATCAAATCAAGAAGACGCTCCAATCTCTTTGAAGGGAGTTATTCGCGAAGATATATTTTTAAGTTAACATGCAATTGAAAAATGGTATCAATTAGAGTTTATTTGAAAAATTTGAGGAAAATTTAATTCATATCCCAAAAGACGTGTGTCCCCAAGGAGTGACGGTAATATGCTGACAGCGCCGAAGAAATATATATATATTGGTAACAGGAGTGAAGATATTTAAATGTAGGGAATTGAGGCGAATGCAATATTTATTGCTTTTCATCGGTCATGCCATGCGGGGGATTACAAATCTTCAAAAACACCTTTGATAAAACTAATGTAAGAAACTCGGTTAATGGAGTTAGTTTTACCAGTCAGGTATTGGAACTTTGTCTTCCTTTGACAATACTCCATTTTCTCATAATGCAGCAATTTGAATTGATAATAAAAAAATTTTATGAATTAAAAAATAGATTTAATTTAATACAGAATACAAGCAATCTATATGAACATACATGCTATACATACCAGCTGAAATTTTACTCCCTCTCACGTCCTACACATGGATAGGTTTTGAGGGTAATGAGGCTGAACGGCAAACGGTAAACGCGATTGAAACAAGAAAGCACCAGGAGTGTAAATGGAAAATTTCTTTCAATAACACCGTTGAGGAAAAAATTCAAGAGCCGTAAAATTTCTATGGCTCACCCGCAATGCTTGGGAGTCTGATCACGTACAGGGATGCCATAAACGCCGTGAGAGATATCCCTCAAGACCGGAGAGCGATTTGAGAGAATCGATTTTCGAATAAAAATTTGCTCTCCGAGCACGAGAGTAAACTATGGATCTCAGATTCCCAGCTAGGTTAACAAGTAATTAGTCAGAAATGGGTCATTTTGGAGTGCTTGTAAAAATAAAAGGGTATACACTCGTTTTTAACCGTATTAAAAGGTTTCATAACTTGATTTTGCGAAAGCATTTAATGGGAGGCTGAGTGTGGTGATTTCTTTTAAACACTAGTCGCGTTGAAGCACTGAGTATTTCTTTACTAATTTATATTAATTAAATTTGATAATATCGTTCCAACTAATTGATATTTGAAGGATGCAAACATCACGTCGGCATATTTTGAAAGGAACTAACACAAAACCTGGCCTAGTGAAATAAGTTTTAACTTAGAGAACTTGTTAAATATTTAACACATTTTTCAAAACAAAATAATGTCAGGATTAATTGTTTAAGCATAAAAGTGCGTTATTTACGAGATATATCATACTTCGGCCAGTATTGGAGGGAAAACAGGGCATTCCGGAAGAATCGCATCTTTAGTACCTATGAACCGCAATGGCCTTCAGAAGGAAAATACTCTCGAGTTCTTGAATTTGAGTCTAATCGCATTAGCTCATTAAAGTTGACATAATGGATGGGCAGGCCTTACATTTGTTAGCATACTTAGTTCTCGACATAATACCGTATTTCCGGGATTTTTATCAAATGATCAAGACTGAGCTTCATCGTCCGTGAGGAAGTATAATCACATACAAACGGAAAATAATCCTTTAAGTACACAAACTTTTACTTAATGACCCTGTAATATCCGCATATTTAAAAAATGTGCAAATTTATGCCCAGAAAAGATGCTTACCGAGTTCTTCCGACGCAAATGTCATTCGAAAACTGCATTTACTCCTGGAAAAAAAATAATTAAACACAATGCACCCGAAGCACTTGTTTCAAGGGGTTACGTAATATTACCCCATGGTCCAGAAATTCATAATCCAGGAACCGTTGACTTTGTAGCTCTGAATTAGAGCCTCTAACACCTCATATCAACAAGAATTTGCCAGAATAAAAAAACAGTTAACATTTTGCGCAAATGCAATTACATCAGCAATACTTTATTCCACTTCAGTTTATTTCCTTCATTCACTTAGTTATCGAGTGTAACCCATTGTTAGCGGTATTTTCTCTCCGCGATTACAATCATAGAGCTACCATAATCGGCTCCATTAAAAAAAACCTGTTAAGCTTAATTTCAGCTCCGCACGCAATGCAGCAATATCACTAATTCGCCTGAAAAGTTGTGGCAGAGGTTTTACTCGGTGAATTACAGCGACCCAACCTGTCCAGATGAAGCATTGTGCTCCCACCACCTTTTTGATGAGATGGGTCCAAGCCGCCTCAACTCCACGTCCTATGTCCCACGAAATGCTCACGGCGATAATAACTCCTCATAAGGCGTGTGCTGTCATTATTCACTCATACGAAGGGTTCCCAGCACACATGTCCGCGCACAAGGGGACATTTCACGCGGAAGATCATTGCTTTGTACTTCATGTAAGGATATTTTTCCCCTTTAAACTCGAATACACCTCGGAAGGATAAAAATGAATGAAAACCCTTTATACCATTCCGCGAACTTCACGGTTGAACGAGCACATTCCGGGAACAAAATATCTTGGAAAAATGCAGCCTCCCAGACCCTCGGCCCTGCGGAGTTCATTTCTTGGAACTCCGACTGCCGTTCTTCATTCCAACGCACATCACGGAGTTCATGCTCCACGTTAATGGCTCAGGTGAACACTTTGTAGATGCTAAATGGTAGAGCTACCTGAGTATAGATAGACTTCCCGTCACTATTTCATCTTAGAGAGAGAGAGACCATTTTTTTCACCCATCGAAAGAACCTTTTGAGTGTCTTCGGTGAGTAGGAACTTTGAAGATTGCGAAAAGGGAGTCAAGCGTTTTGAGTCATTATATTCTTCCTCTACATATTTCCGACAGAGTACCCGAAAAAGCCTTCAGGGTCCCTCTTATTTCTTTTTCCCTCACTCAGACCAAAGAACTCCTTTATCCACCACCTAGCCATACAATTCATTTCGAATATCGGCTCAGATGTCGTCTCTTCAGTCTTCAGAAATCTTCTCTGCCGTGAGATCGACCGGAAATCGTTCCTAACCTTGGAAGTCTCGGCCCGTGGACACTTTCTTATTCCCGAGCAACTTCTTTCCCAAGCACTTCATTTTCCCAGAATTCTGCCTTTTTCCATCAACGGCGTCTCCCCTTTTCCCACGGCGTCCGCGCCCTTTCAGAGCAAGAGTCCCACCCGCCCACTGACGGCGCGGCGTGTGAGCCGATGATGTTCTTTGAACCCCCCTTAATCCCGCGTGCCGCTTACACCGCTCCCTCTCTCCGCACGCGGGGATGCGTACGCCCGCTTTGATCTCCGCGGTCTCGCGTTAGCATATAAAAAGGTGGGCGCGTGAAGTTGGAAGACCATGAGGTGTGATCCGTCACATTCATACCAGCTGCCGCTTCCGAAACTTTCCCTTCTCTCGACATTTTTTCCTCTTCTTTCCGGCGGTTACAAATGGACAGGGTGAGAAGGGGTGTATTCGGAAATGTATTCTCCGTAAAATTCTCCGCTCACATTCGGGTAAAGCCCGCGATTGAAAACCGCCGACGGACCCGGTGGGAAGCGGTGTTTTTATTCAGCAGGTATATTTGCAGCGAATGAATGGAGATACAGAGGATTGAAAGCTTAAAGCCTTTAATTCATTTTAGGATAATGGAGATCCTTTTAAATGGATGAGCGCCCAACATCCTCTTTATCAAAATTATGGTCAACCGGCCTGAGCCAGCCCGCGTATTCTCGGAAGCTTTGATAACAAATATATTACTAGTCTCTCAAGCTAATTATAAGAATTTAAAAGATAGAATAGACCTTTCTTTAGATTAGCCTAATACTTTCATTCACCTTTGGGAAAATTTTAAATATTCACTGGTCAGAAGGTATATACAAACTAAAACTTAGTTACTATAAGTGGTTCTCATTTTAAAATGTCATGGTTAACTGCCTAACATAAACAAATAGTGGAGGGGTTTTCTGATATGACGTGGAAAAAGCTGAGGGCACTGATGCTGTAGATCAAAATGATAGTTCCTATATCAATCACTACAGCTCCAGGAGAGAGAGAAATTCACCAAATCGGCCAGAGTATTGCGAAGCGGTTGACAACGGGAAACCACCACATCGGTTTCCCTGGAGGACGCAGTCTTGCATTCATCAATATGTAAAAAGTGTATCGCAGCTTCGCCGTGGTCTTGCTGTAAAAGCCAAAATGGATTTAAGAAATATATTTAGGCAGCGGGACATCAGGAAATCAATAAAAAAGCAGGCGTATTGAGCATGTATGCCCGCCCTCTATCTACGTGCTAAAGTTATGACTATGGATAGGTATCCATGAAAAGTGAAACACAAATTACTCTTTAATAATGATAAAATACTCTGTTTTTAATAGATTTGAAATTATTAACTCTTTCAGTATCTTAAGCGGTTTAATATAAACTCTAAATCCATTTGCGCTGAAAACTGCAATGTCAGAATTATATTTTTATTGAACTCCAGTACACCAAAACTAGAGATTTTTTTCCTTTTAAAGAATATATTTTTTCTACAGAACATTAAAAGTTATTGTAACACCAGTGTGGTTGCCTAAAAGGACACAGTTCCTAAAAATTCAACGCTATTGCCCAAATAAATGGAAGGAATTTTATCTCTACTCTTATGCGCAATTAATTTCAATTTCCTGGTACTTTCGAAAGCTTATCAACTGATTTGAATGCCTAAATCTACGCGCCAGCCCGCGAGCCACTACAAGGGAATGAACAGCAGAGGATGTAGTGACACAACAGCCACAAAAATAATGGTGCAGAGCATGGAATTATAGAATAGAATTAAGTACCATGAGAAAACTTGACTACAGCAATAAAACCTTTTGTCAATGTAAAACAATCTTGTGCATATGAAATGTTTCTAATTTTTTAATTTAAAAATAATTTTGAGGAATACGAAGGGTAAAAACACTCGCATTCATGATCATAATTAATTGATCAAAATGTCAATTACGTAATCCTTGGCAGAGGTATTTTCCCGGTACACGAGCTGTTTTGTATTTCAAGTATTTTTTATTGCATTTGATAAATAATGGTGAAAAACTGCATGAAAGAGAATTTTTCAGATAAACACCACGAATAACGTTGAACAAAAATTGGATATCACACATATTTGCTATTTTATTGAAATATGTCAAATATCATTAATTATCAACTGGAAAGTACCTTTCCGTGGAGTCCTCAGCCATTTAAGTATGATCTCATAATTTTAATCGATAATAATTGAAGAAATTGATCGATTTGAAAAGTTTTGAAAACTGTAATTTATCAGAGATAAACTGGATTGAAGATAGAAATTTTAAAAAAGAACTCACTGTGCCATTTAAGTAACTTGTTAAATTATGAGGGACATCTTTTAGTATTAATTTTGACGCAATACCGCAACGAAATCCGAGTCTTCGGAGACTTGTCATTTTAATTGATTTTAACAATTAAAAGCCAGTAGTTTTGTATTTATTTATGTAAGTATCCTGAATATCTGCCAAGATGTTTTATGATCAAGATGCTGTGTGATCATTATCATCACTACAAAATGATCATTAGTTCTTACATAGTGCCATCAGTATTAGGTTTCTCTGGTTATTTGTACCTAAAACATCTCCATGCATAATCGGCAACTATCCTGGTAAGTTAAGACTTTGTTTAGGCATGTTCCCTATTTTGGATTACGCTAAAACTTCGCGGTATGAGCCGTAGAGTAGCTGGAATCCGTTCTTATGAGCTCTGGTAAGCATCAGTGTCAACTGCATTATTCCATAAGCTTCTTAAGCCTTGAGGAACAGCAATATTTTATCATCTCTAAAGGGTATTTGATACACGCAAGTTTATGGGCCTCTTTGGTTAGAGCGTAGATAAACAATTCAAACATCTACGTGGCTCGGAATCTCATTCAAATTTTAATGAGCGGGTCTCCAGGGGATCTCAATATGTTGCTAGTTGTGGGGAAGCATAAATAACGTGTCGTAAAACGCGGAGGAAGACACAAAACATACCCCCGGGGAAAATGCGCGTCGTCACCTCAAGCGTTGCAGCCGTGCAGGCATGTATGTAACATGCACAACGAGAGCAAAGTCGTTTCCTTTTCCCCGAGGGATCCGTCCGCATGCGTGACGATGTACACAGTGCCGGGAACATAAACTTTTGTGAAGCAGCGGAATAGGCATGGACACTAAAAAGGAGATATACCGTAAATATCAGAGTCAGAGCTTGCATTGATATAATCGCACCACATCCGGTTCACCGCACTCACTAACGTAACCGATGCTCTTCAGTATCTCTTTTTTGCAAATTAGTAATATTTACCATCACACAATTGTCGGAAATCCATAGTTTTGTTCGCTGCAGCCCAGTCACTACTACTTTCTGCGAAACCAATGTATTCCATTATATCTCCGTATTTGGAAATCCCTCGAAATATTCTTCCTCAAAATGTGCTTTACTTTCCACGGTAATGCTTCCAACTTCTGTATCCATTCAGCATGGTTCTCTGAAGCTTTTGTATCACACAATCAGGCAAACAGTTTTTATCATACCCATTGTAGAATTTTTATTGGAAATCTTTCATTTCCCACTTTTCAAAGGACTTCTTCATCGATGATTCCCTTCATCCATTTCATTTTTCACTTTTCTCCTCATCGATAACCCCACACTTAATAAATCTCAAATTCTTCCATAGGCAGAATGAAAATGATGTTGAATTTTAATGTTTTATAATTTTATGATAATTTCTATAATCCCATCATCATCAAGGCTTTGAAAATTTTTACATAATAGAACCCATGGTCGGTTGGTCAAATTGTGTGTAGGTTACTAACTGATTTTCATTCAATATGAACTCACACTTCCGAAGAGTTGTCTCTGTCATGAGGTTTTGTTCAATATTCTAGCAAGCGATATATTTTATCCAGCATTTCCCATCCATGCAATTTTCTTAAAATTCTTTCGGAATATTTTTACGGCCCTAGATTAATTTTAATAATAAGGTGCATGACCCCACCCAACCTAGAGGTCTGAAAACTTCTGTCTCCGGAACTTTAATATTTGAGCGAGTGTTTTCTCTCCAAGCATGGAAAAGAGGTGAATTTTCTCGCAAAGAGTTCCTCATGAGCTTGCCCACGGCGTGAAAAAGTTGTCGGAAACCACGAAGGATGAGACTTCAATTCTTCTTGTCGCATCAACGGACTGAATTCCCAATTTGGCCCCTTCCCTTAGCAAACCTGAAAAGGCAGCAGGGGATGATTCAAAATTCACTGAGTGGCCGACGGAACATTTTTGACAGGTGACCTAGAAGCATCAAGGAGACAGTAAATTTCTTCTCTATTCGAGCACATCTTCCCCGCGTCTCAGGAACTTGACTCGAGAAGAGGATTTTCTTCGGAGCGTCGTGACTCTCCTTACTTATTCGCAGGCCCTGGCAACGTCAACGATTAGCAGCCCAGCGGCAGGTTTTAAAACTCGCGTGGGGAACCGTGTTCAGGAAAAAAATCTCGACGGGATTGCAAATCGGGTAAAATGGCTGCGTCTTTTGACCCCATATTTCCATGCTTATCAAGGATTTTTCCGCATCCTCAAGTTCAATGCTCCCTGCTGCAAGCGCCTTTCCTTTGAATGAAAGTGAACTTGAAAAAGAGGTATCAGGTGGGAGGACATCTGCAAGGAGAGAATAAAAAACCCATTTCAGGCGATGCATGTCACGAAAACAAGAATATTTTTAAGAAGAAAAAGTAGGTTATTGTATCGACTTTGGGAGTGAAAGAAATTAAAAGAAAGAACTTTTAAACTAAGCTGTCTTCTACAACATTTCGGGGAAGCGTTGGACAATAACAATTACTTATTTCTTTCGTCTAAATGTCAAATATGGTGAAACTGGACTAAAAAGACCACCAAAAATGAACGTGTGGGGCCAACCTCAATGATAGTTACGGATACTAAAAGATTGTACCACCACATGTATGATTCGACTCATACGTTTTGTTATTACGTTATTTTATTAGAATCACATTTTTATCGGTAAACGAAACAAAACAGAACATTATGGTTACAAATTGGATAGCAGTTCGGTGGGAGAAAAATTGGATTCGATCGTTTTGTTAATTAGCAAAATGAAGAAGGGAAATATCGGTGATGTCCACTCGTAAATGATTGGCGCCTTTTAAACTTGAGACTTAAACTTTCTCGATCGTTGTAGTTCAAATTATTTCCTACATTTTTCATAAATTTATAGCTAATGTTTTGTTATACATCTGTTGCTGCAGCAAAAACACACCATTCACCATGACATTTATTTCTTATATATTTTGTTTAGCGCATAATGACCGGAATCAACCATTCATTATTTATCAACAAAAGGTAACTAAGGAAAAATATATTTATGATAAAATAATTTTTTATGAAGTCAGTTGCTGAAGATATCGTGAATGGAGATGTATGGCTTTTAATCATGCTGAAGATTGGAATGGGGATTGGATTGATTTATTGATTTCTAATATGAAAAAGTAACTGAATAGGACCTAATCAACTACCTATCCATAATTTTTTAATATATTTGAATACATTATTGATTTCAACGTGGTATTTTTGTTAGTAGGAGCAACAGTTCATTTTAGAGAGTAATTTCCTGGTCTCAACAATTTTTCTCACTACGCGTAGTCGAAATGAAGGAGGCATTGTCTAACTGTTGAACTGATTTGACTCTATGAATACCAGAATATGAATAAACCTTTTTTTTCTTATTTTAACGCTCTATAAGAATGAAGTTAAAAGTCTACGATTATTTCATTCCCTTTTGTTATACTGTGGAGTCTTCCGATCATTCTGGGGGTACAGAGTAGCGACACCCACACAAAAATGCAGAAATCAATAGCAACTCACTTAAAACCGTAAATCACGCTCAGAGAATTAAGTCAACTACAGACGGAAGCTATTAAAAACGAAATAACATATAAATTAATTGAAATGTTATGATTCCATACGAAAGATACCAATGTTACGCTTAATGCACAATTGCATTATTAACTTGTCAAAATCGGAAAAGATATAAACCCAGAATAATGGAACATCAATCACATAAAGACATGGCTTTCTCTACGGCTATAAATTGAGCAATAACAATGATATGTATTTCAGCCAAAGTGAAATTTATTTCTTGTTTTGATGGCATTCAGACCCTTGGCAAGCTAACTTAACTTCCGTATTTTCAAAGTTGATGGGGGTAACTCTCGATTATTCCACCACTTCAAAGGTATAACATAAATCACAATTTTTTTCTTCGGGTAGTATGCTACGCATTTTCTTTAGAAGCTGCTTTAGTACAATTATTCAAAAACAACTAAACTAATCGATAATTCCAGTTTTGCAATGGCAATGAATGAAAAAACGACTCTTGAAAGGAAACATTTCGGGAATGACAAACTTAATGCTGGTCTGAATTCAGTTTTTCCTAAAGATGAGCTATATTTTTAATATGAAAAATGCTAGTAGCTATGAAATTACTTGTTGACAAAAATTAAAATCGTAAATAATTCTATATTACTAATGAATTTTCACCATTGTTATGGATGTGGATATTGATGGACAAGATGGACCTTTATGGATGATATTTTAGCTTTCACCTCAGCCATTAAAATATGTGCTCAGTGGATTGTTTCCTCGTAGCATAAGTGGCTTGTTTAACCTGATGGAACTCGCCTGTGGAGCCTATGACATCAGAGAGAGAGTTCATTTTACAAGATAGGTGAGACAAAGGGACTAAGGGCCCATTCAGAGGTCGCTGTCGGAGTTCTGCTACACATTTGTCCGTCCGTCACCGCTTTATTCGTTCTAACTGACCACGAACTCTCCTTTGGCAATTGCCACCAAGTTTTGCCATGCCTCTACCGCGCCTTAATTCAAGAAGGATTCGACATTGTCGAGTCTCAACAATGACAAAATTCGACGCAGCTGCCGCAACAAACATATTGTTTGCCCAGAGGTAAAGGTATTTACCGCGGAAGTTACGTCACAATCTCAGTACCGTCTAGGTTCGACAATTCAGAGTCCTTTCTGAATAAGATCCCCCAACCCCAACCCGAGAACGTCCGTTCTTGGCGACCGTGAAGGACGAAAGTTTGAGGTGTGGCCGAATCTGTGATTTTTGGCCGCTTTCATCGCCCACGCCATGTTTTTATAATAGGGTGTCCCTAATTTTTTTCATCCTCGGCAGCTTCTCTCCCTCATATTTTTGTCATAAATCTTCCGAGTCTTTCTTTTTCCTTGAAGTGGCATATCCTTCATTTTTTTCCATTCCACCCC